>JAMXDD010000021.1:0-367911 GCA_024733475.1 Syzygium grande | reverse complement strand
CTATTAAGGTGGCGGATGCACTAAGTGAAAAACGAGCATCGCTTGAATATGATGGTCAAGGAATGGACTTTGTTGAAGGGGAGTTGGATTTCGAGTTTAAGTTCAAGTGATTCACGTCTCAGTCTATTTGGCTTTGAGGATCGAACAGAAAAATTCAGACCAAGATTAAGGCCTTACAATCGGCGGACCTTAGAGATTCGGAAGGCTTTGGAAATGCACTCCACAAAAGGAAATTGGACTTTCAAGTGTCCCGAAGATTGGATTTGAAGTTCCGTGGAAGGTTGTGTGTACTGACGATGCAAAAGCTTAAGGAGGAGATTTTGCTCGAAGCTTACGGAGTAAATACAGTATTCACACGGTAATGTCACGAAGATGTATCAAAATTTACGATTATTGGTGGAGGAGCAGCATGAAAGTGGGCCGTGGCCAAGCATGTGGCTAAGTATTTAACATACCAATAAGTGAAGGCAACATTGCAAGCCGGATGGAATGTTGCAACTATTGGAAATCCCAAGTGGAAATAGGAACACATCACGGTGGACTTCGTCATGGGATTACCGAAGGCTAGAGAGGCCATGATTAAGATTTGGGTGATAATGGATCGGTTGACAAAGTTAGCACATTTTCTACCCGGTGCAAAAGGATTTTGCCTTGGAAAGGTATACCGATTTGTATGTGCGATACATAATGCATCTCTATGGAGTACCGGTGACGATCACCTCGGACCGTGATCCTAAGTTTACTGTCGCTTTTTGGAAAAGTCTTCATACGTTATTAGGAACGAGGTTACAGTTTAGCACGGCCTATCATTCGCGAGATAGATGGCTAGTCCGAGAGGACGATTCAAACTTTGGAAGATATGCTGCGAGCATGTGTATTGATTTTAAGAGCAATTGGAAAGAACAACTACATTTGATCAAGTTTGCCTACAATAATAGCCATCCAGCAGATGTCAAAAATGGCACCGTTTGAAGTGTTGTATGGCGAGCTTGCGAGAACACAGGTTTATTATGATGAAGTGGGTGAGAGGAGCATCCCCGGGTCCCGAGTTGATTTATCAGTCAATTGAAATAGTTAAGGTGATTTAGAATAGGCTTAAAACTGCTTTCAGGCCGTCAAAAGAATTATACACTAGAGATGTAGGCCTTTGGAATTTCAAGTGGGGGACCACGTTTTACTCAAAGTATCACCGATGAGAGGATTATCACGGTTTGACAAGAAAGGAAAGTTGAGCTCGGGTATGTGGGTCCATTTGAGGTCTTTGAGAGAATTGGCACCTTGGCTTATTGTCTTGCGCTACCGCCAAATTTATCCCAAGTGCACAATGTGTTCCACGTGTCTATGCTAAAGAAATACGAACCGGACCCGACTCACATGCTAAATTACGAAGAAATAGACGTGGGCGATAGAGTGTCATCGTGGAAAAGCCAGTAAGAATCAAGGACAAAAATGGAGCGGTGTTGCGTAACAAGATAATTCCAATGGTTAAGGTGATTTGAGAACACCATGGAACCGAAGGTGCGACATGGGAAAGCGAAGAGTTGATCTCGACACCAATACCCCTATTTGTTTGAATAGTTGTGTTGGATTGTAAATTTCAAGGACGAAATTTTTATAAGGGGAAGAGTTGTGACATTCAATTTGTTGACATTTTTGAATTTATAAAATCGTAATTCGTCGATTGTGCTGATAGTAAAATCTCATCCGGAACTAATCACTCTAGGTTATTGTTTTTAAAATTGAGATTCCGCTAGAATCGCGCTTCTCGATCGAATTTGGCCGTTATTTAAAGCCCAAACTTTGTGTCGAATTTTTTCAAAGTTTTGAGGCAATTTAATTAGACTGATGTCAATATTATTGTGTGATATTATTGCAAGAAATAGTGGAAAAGTAAATTTTGATCGGGTGTGGATTTAGACTAGTAGACCTCCCTCATAGTTTGATTTAATTAATTTGACCTTTGTCCTTATTATATTCTAGGATTAATTTGACCGTTAGATCATTTCCAGATTTGAAATTGGACCGTCCAGTTTAGCATTTCGAGTACCTTTGACTTTCTACCCATCTCTCTCTCTCTCTCTCTCTCTCTCTCTCTCTCTGCAGCCCCACCTTCTCACATTCCTCCCGCATGAGTCCTATCCGCCCATGCCCATGCAGGCCCATCCCCTCTCTCTCTCTCCTTCTTTTCCTCTTTTCTTTCTTTCCTTCTTTTTCTTCTTTTCTTCTTCTTCCTTATGCTTCCTCTTGGCCACAATTGTTCTTTGTTTGACTTCTTCTTCTTAGCCTAGTCGAGGCTGCTCAGACTCGTTCATCCGCGCATGCCCACCCGTGCTGCGTTGACCGTCCACCTCGCACCGCCGTTGCCTCAATCGACCAGCGCTGCCATCGTTGCCCGGTATCGCTGTCGCCAGCTCGCCCCATCAGCGACACGGTGCTAGCAGCCCGGGCCGGCCGCATTCGTCATAGCCAAAGTTCCTATCGAAAGCGCACGCAACCGCCTTGTCCCACCTGCTCACCGTCAGGACATCGCCATGCCACCACCACCACTGAAGCTCACCACACCACTAAGTCGAGCCGGGCCGCTGCTCGCTGGGATTGCTCGTGCTCACTTGAGCCATCATTTGACCAACACAAATTAATTGTCAATCGGCCCCACGCCGCCTACCACGTCAGAAGTGCTGGCCCGACCACCAAACCTATCCTCCCATTTTCTTCGACCTCTCCTTGTTTGGCTTAGCTTGTCGCCGCCACCATCGGTCAGTTTCGCTTGCCATAGCTCACTGCGACCACCCGACTTTCTTTCCGCTCCCTCCCCCCGAGCCACCATCGCCCCTGCTCATCGCCGCCATCACCACCACAATACACCACGATCACATACCAAAGCGCTTAGTCAGGTTTGGGTGCTCGCTTCGGGCGAGTCCCGCAGATGTTTAATTCCTCTCGATCGGAAATACTCTAACGTCACGCCCATTGGCCGACTCATTGCTCGTCCCGCTCATCCCTTGGCCCATTCCTGCCTTTGGCCGCCCCATGCACCCTGCGTCTCGCTTGATCGGCCCGGGTGCCTCGCTCACACCAAAGTGTTGCCCATCCAACCGGCCTGGCCGCCTCAAGAGCCATCACCACGCCCGCCTGCCAGACCCCAAGACATCGCTGGGCCACTGCTACTGCTGGCCAGTACACTGGTCTGTACCCACTGCGGTCAGGTTGGCTACTAACTGCCAGCCTGCTTGGTCCACGCCCATGCCTAGTCTGGTGATTGTCTACTCAGCCATTTTAGGCCCGAAATAATGGGCCAAAACTTAAATGACTTTCTAAACCCCTACCTAAGACTTTCTTGGAGCGTTTTATAGACTTGTTCAAGCCAGAATTAAGTAGGACGCGATTTAATTTAATTATATTTTTATAATTGGATTAGTTGGATTGGATGAGATTATATGCATGATTTGGATGTTTGTATGTGGGCCGATCGAGATATCAAGTTTGTGGGTTGGTATAATTGACGTGTCGTGAATTGAATTGAGTTGTGAATATGGATCGCTTGGTGCAATTGGCGTGAAATTGATTGAATTGATGAGATTATATGCATGATTTGGATATTCGTATATGGTCGATTGAATGTCCGAGTTTGTGGGTTGGTGTGGCGTGTCATGAATTGAATTGAGTTGTGAATGTGGATCGCTTGGTGCAATTGGCGTGAAATTGATTGAATTGAATGGCGTGTGTATGCACATCAATTATAAGTCCGGATCAATCGGAACTTGAGCTACGGACTTGGGGCGTGTTGGCCAAATGGAGTCCGTGTGAAGGCATGAATGGCCGATGTGCCAAATGGATGCGGGCTTGAGGCGTGTTGACGGCGGTCCGTTAAAGGTGTGTTGGACGAGGCGTGTTTACGTCGGTCATTGAAAATTGAGCCCGGGATTGATCGGAGGCTATGGACTTGGGGCGTGTTGATGGTGGTCCGTATGAAAGCATGAATGGCGGTATGCCAAATGGGCCCGAGGCGATGGCGGAGTAGTGAGAATGGACTTGAGGCGTGGTGGCGCGGGTCGTGAGAAAGATGTTCGACCATGCAGCGATTTGAGTGTGATTGAATTGGTTTGGTTGAGCTTGTGATTGAATTGGTTGGTTGGATGTGTGGTTGAGTTAATTGGTTTGATTGACTGCAAGTGTGGTTAGTGTTTGAGCGATTATGATGTGTTATTGAATTACTATTATTGCATTATCACGTTGTGATTAACGTCTGCGAGGAGTTGGTATGGGCTCGATGGCGAGGTAAGTAGAATGATCACGAATTTTACATGTTATGGTATAGATTGCATGTACGACTTGTGCGGATACGCATTGGCCTACGTGGGGTATAGGGGTTGCTTATTGAGACTCGTTTCATGATTATTATATAACCATTTCAGATCCACGACCGTGAGTGATTGGAGACATTGCAAGGGTATCTTGGAGATTGAGGACAAGTCAAGTACCTGTGCTTTGAGTTTCCCTTTATGTAAAGGGAGTTAAGTTTTCGAACCACCATCCCTTTTTTCATGAACGTGGTCTGTTGTTGTGGTCTAGCTTGGGGATTATCTTTTGTGAACGTGGTATGTATCTGTTTAAGTGTAGGAATTACAATTATTGTTTTTGCTATTGCCACCCCTTTGCTATTATTAATTTTTAAGGATGTTTTATTTTGTTTCCTTGGCGTGCCAAGTATCGATGCTTGGGTTGGGTTGGCGACATGCAGGATGTCGCATTCAATGATCGACCATTGAGGGGTGTCGCGAGCCGTGAGGGTCGGGCGTGACATTCAAGGGTCATTTTGTCTAACTGAAACAACCCGGGAGAGTCACGGCCAATCCATGATTCGCGGTGCTCCGCCGTCCACAATGACACCGAACACTCTTGAGGGGACTCTCGACCCTCTCTCTCTCTAGATCCTTCTCGTTGATTTCACTTGTTTCTCTCTCCTTTCTCTCTCTGGATATATGTCGAACACCTCTCCTCCGCCATGTTCAATTTTTTTTTTCTTTTGTTCACCGATTTTTCCTGCCCAAATTCGATTAGAATCGATTTCCAATATGTTATATTGGTTACCCGTACTAACTAGAGATTCTCCAAATGGCCCATTGATTAAAACATGCTAATTTGATCGGAAGAGGTTGGCAAAAGTCTTGGGCACGGGTTGTTTTTGGGTTTAATGTGTTTTGGATGAGTCGGGTAAAGAAGACAACCAACCTAGGTTGGGTCGGGTTGACCCGGCCGACCCGGCAAACCCGAGTTGGGCTAAATTCATCGATTAAACTCAATTTTGACCCAATTTTCAAAATTAAACTCAAAATTTAATTTCCCATCACATTTCAACCCAAATATATGATTTTTCTCAATTTTTGTTATGATTGTGTCCAAGATTTTCTCATTTTTGTATTCGAAAGTTAATAGGTTTTTATTCAATTTGATGTCCTAATGACCTAATTAGACAAAATTGATGTCAAAATTGAATTACCCACGTCTTATTAACCCTAGAAATGATGGTCTCATGTTTCGACATTTTCATATTGGGTGCGATTCTTAATTTGGGTTCAAAATTCTTATTTTTCAATTAAATTTTGGGGATTTTTTATTTTAAGTCAGATTGTGCAATTGGACTGACTATTATGTAATTCAAGATCCCAGAATTATTTGTTGTGAAGACACTATGACTTAAAAATGACTAGAAAAAGTTTAATTGCATTTTTGGTTCAACTCGAGTTTAATTTTATCAAATTTTGGAAAAAAACATATATCCGATTGAGATTTTTCAAAATTGATTATGTATTCATAAAATTGGATTTAAAATAAGATTAATGACTATTTTTATTGAATTTTCTAATTCCATTGGCTATTTTTCTTGATTTTATCATTTATTTTGACTAAAAAAAATTAAGGAAAAATGCTAAAAAATTATTTTTTGTTATAGAAATTGGTTTCTAGGCTTGGTCAAGATTCTTAGTCCTAATTTTGAGATTTTTGAAAATATGAAAAAAAAAATAAGCTAAAAATCAAGTACCAACAGCTGCCTCTATTTGAGATTGAGTTCGTTAGAGGTTGATCTCAAAGATAAAATGACACATGAGTTTTCAGTCAACTCAATGAACAAAATAAGATGAAAATTTCATAACAACTGATTAGGGATCTTGCTTTTAAAATTCGTGATCTAATCCCAAAGTTTTCTTTTCAAAATGTATTTTGAAAGGTTCTTAATGATTGAGGGAGAGAAACTTACTTGTTTGTGAGTTGTCTCTTTATCACTTATCTAAGGACATGAATTGATGGTGGTGATGATTATGACAATTATTCAGATTTGTGGTTTAAGGACGAATCCACAAATCATGAACACTTGAGGCTCCTCGCCTGAGGATTTGGAAATTTTTTCTAGTGGTTTCTCACCAAGAAGACTTTGAATTTGCCTAGGGCTCCTACTGTAAGATTTTAGATTTGCTTAGTGGTTCCTCACCAAAGAGGATTTTGAATTTGCCTAAGGGCTCCTTGCACGTAGGACTTTGAATTTGCCTAGTGGTTCTTCACCAAGTGGGACTTTAAATTTGCTTAGGGCTCCTTGCTTGTAGGACTTTGGATTTGCCTAGTGGTTCCTCACATGTAGGACTTTCAATTTACCTAAGGGCTCCTCGCTAGTAGGACTTTTGAATTTGCCTAGTAGTTCCTCATCAAGTGGGACTTGAATTTATTTAAGGGCTCATTGCTGTAGGACTTTGAATTTGCCCAAAGGGTTCTTCACTAGTAGGACTTTGAATTTGCCTAGGAACTCTTGCCCCGTAAAACTTGAATTTGCCTAGTGGTTCCTCCTAGTAGGACTTTGAATTCGCTTAGGGGTTTCTCGCCTGTAGGACTTGAATTTGCCTAGTGGCTTCTCACTAGTAGGACTTTGAATTTGTCTAGGGACTCCTCAGCTATAGGACTTTGAATTTGCTTAGTAGTTCCTCACTAGTAGGACTTTGAATTTGCCTAGGAGCTCCTCGCTTGTAGAACTTGAATTTGCCTAGTGGTTCTTCACCAGTGGGACTTTGAATTTACTTAGGGCTCCTAGCTTGTAGGACTTGAATTTTCCTAGTGGCTTCTTGCCTATAAGACTTTGAATTTGCTTAGGACTCTTCACTGTGGGACTTGAATTTACCTAGAGGCTCCTCGCCTATGGGACTTTGGATTTGCCTAGGGCCTCTTTGCTGTAGAACTTTGAAAAGACTTCAAACAATGAATGTCTTGACTGTGAGTTATATGATTTTGAGGTTTCACTGATCTTTGTATGGTTTTTTAGTTGACCAAAAACTATTTTGAAAAGTAGTTTTGAAATTAATTAAAACTGTTTAAAATGTGGTTTTTTTTAGCTTACCACAAACTATTTGAAAACTTGGTTATAAGTTGACTAAAGACTTTTGAAACCTGGTCTAGAAACATGCATTCTTTGCATTAATGCATTTTGGACAATCAAATTTCCTTTTCAAGGAATTAGTTGAACAAAATGCTTGTAATCTTTCAAGAAATGCTTGAAATGATCGTTTGGAAGACCTTCATTAAAAAGGATTTGTTTCAATCAATGAACTTGGTCTTTTCTTTATTTGATTGAAAGGAGAGCTTGTTTGATATCCCTCAATTTTATCTCTCTTAGTCAATCCTTAGGTGTTCGGAGATGTTTGCAATGTATACAATCCAACTGATCCGATAAGGTTTTTCGAGGATCAGAATGTTGGCTTGGTCAATAGCTATTCTAAAGATAAGCATTTTGATGCCAAGAAAAGGATTTCATCATATCGACTTGGTCTACAAGTTAAGAACCTCGACGACAAGACAAGATATTATTGGATACACTTCTTTGAGTAATGACTTCTTGTCATAAAGCCATGTTTCTACTCTCAATATCATAATCAAGAGTCTTGGGGAGAGGTTGTATTGTTGGTATTGGGTGGGGGTGTCAATCAAACTGTGCCCCACCCGACCAGCATTTTAAGTTGACCAAAGACTTTTGAAACTCGGCCCGACCCTAAAATTTGAATAATATGGGGTATTTTAGGAAGACCTTCATTAAAAAGGGATTTGTTTCAATCAATGAACTTGGTCTTTTCTTTATTTGATTCAAATATGACCCTAAAATTTGGGTTTCATTAGGGTTGGGGTATTTTAGGGTCCGACCCAATGACACTCTGGGCTATTCGACCCATCTCCGTCTCTCAATCTCTCTTCTCTTCTCTCTCCCTCTCGACAAGACAAGATATTATTGATACACTTTGCGCTCTTGTCATAAAGCCATCCCCAATATCATAACCAAGAGTCTGGGGAGTCCCGTAGGTGTCATCAAGCCCCTCCCGCCTCTCCACCCGACTTCTCAATTTAACACCCTAAAATTTGGGTTTTTAGGGTCATTATGACCCTAAAATTTGGGTTTCATTAGGGTTGGGGTATTTTGGAGGTTAGACCCGATGACACTTCTGGCGACCCATCTCCATCTCTCAATCTCTTCTCTTCTTCTCCTCTCTGACGCCGCTCTCCTCATCCGTCCCCCTGCTTGATCCAGTCGGCAAGCCTCGCCTCTCCACCCAGATTGCCACCGTCGCCCATCTCCGGTGGGCGGCAGGCTCCCCGACGCCACCCTCTCCCTACTTTGACCCTCACGTGACTCCGGACCACCCGTCTCCACGGAGACAAGGCCAGGCGAAGGCAGGCCGAGGCGGATAGGGGCGTCGCTGAGACTCAGGGAGAAAAAATCGAAAGTTTAATCTCTTCCGAAGGCAGACGAGGTGCCTTCATGGGCGAACGGGGCGCTGGGGGCTCCGTGGAAGGCAAGACCTTAGGGCCGGAGCAATGAGAGGAGGAGGAGGAGGAAGAAGAGAGGAAGGGGTCAAGCAAGTGGAGGTTGTCGGGGGTGATGAGGACGGTGACGGCCAGGTCGAAGCGGCGAAGGTGGAGGAGCTTGTGGGCGAGGTCGAGGAGGGGGATGATGTGGCCGGGGGTCGGGTAAGGGTACATGAGGATGTGGACGGACATTGCTGATGGCTTGAGCTTTGCAAACCAGTTCGCGGCTTCAAGGGGGCGGGGCTTCAACGGACGAAGGGGCGGAAGAGACGGAGGAGGATATAAGACGAAGACGACTTCGCCGGAAAAAAAAGCTTTCTCGGAGAGCGTTGCGGCATGGAGAGAGAGATAGAAAGAGACGGATGGCGTTTGTTGGTAGGGAGCGATTGGTTGCATCGCTGGCGGCGAACTTCCAACGATGGAGTGGAAACACCGCAACACCTAAAAGCGAGTAGGACCCACTTGGTGGTGTTGGATGGGAATAAAGAGGACTTAGCCACCTAAAAAAAAAAAGCCCTTAAAGCCCGCCCGCCCGCCCTACGACCCGACCCGGGCCTTGGGGTGTACGGTGAATGGGTCTTGGGCGGGTTTGGGCTGGTCAAGCATGACCACAGGTTTTCGGCCGGGTCGGATATTAAGAAAGCCCGACCCGATCCGACCCATTGACACCCCTAGTATTGGGTAGGCTTAAAAGGCTCATTTATTTGAATTCAGAGTTTTTATGAAATTGATAATCTTCTAGGCATCACCACTTTTTCTTTTTGCTCACTAGGGATCTTTCTTTTATGAACATCGGAGTCCCCTAAACATTCATTACAATCTCTTTTCTTTTGCTCATTCTCACTTGTGATCCATGATCTCTCATGGTCTTGACTTTGCTTTTTCATGACTTTTTTATCATTTCGAGCTCTCTTTTTGAACTCTCTTTTTCTTTCTCATTTTCCTCAGGCATTTGGCCTTGCTTTTACCAAACATACTGCCTTTTCATGCCTCAGATTCTTTTGCCTTTGATCTTTTTGAATTCTAAGAACTCTATGTCATGCCCTTTTGTTTCTTATCTATTAAAGTGGATCATATGCTCATGCTTCAGTGTGAAGAGATGATCATCAATTTAGGATTTTGAAATGAATATGTTTATCCAAAGGTAATATGTTTGGGTGTAAGAAATGAAGTGCTCTTCTTCCTCTTGGGATGTCTTGAGCTTTCATATGATTTTATCTAAAGTTATCACAGAAAGATTGATGCAAGAGTATACAATAAAATCCTTCTTAATCCTATTCTCCATAGTTGTCAATCACAAACCTCTTGATTTGCCATAATGTGTGGTAGTTCTTAATAGGATTGTCTTGAAAAAAACTTCTCCACTGTTTTGGCTCAAATTTGGTTTGCAGCAGATAAGTATGTGTTTGGGATAGTGAAATGACTATCTTTCATCATTTCAATCCATATAATCATTGCGAACATCCCCTATTCCCTCGGGTGAGTTTTTCTCACTCACTTCTCAATTTTGACTTTGAGTGTATAAGGGACGTATATATTTATGGGTTACCTTTCATCATTTGAATGTCTTTTCATTTGATTTAATCCAAACTTTCTCTTTGGAATTTTTCAAAACCTTTTGTCAAATTATCCCTTGTAGGGAATTTTGATGCTTAGTGCATTTTCAAAGAAAGCGTGTGTCGAAACTTTTGATTGAAACATTCTTGAGGCATTTTTCTTTTCAAAACAATATGTTTTGTTTTGTTCAGTCTTAATGTCATCTCGCTTGGGGAAGAAGAAGTTCGATTTTCTCTTAGAAAGGTAACTTCTTTAACACATGCACTCACGATTTAGTAATACTTGTCTGATCAACTTACAAAGATCCACTTTGTTTGTATGTTTTTGCATTGATTCCACTGGGGATTCTTCTTTTATTGCTTCCTTTTCTTTGTCTCCCTGAGGATGATAAAAAGAAAAGCACATTAGGGAATATCAATGGAAAATAGAATTGGAAGTGATACTTCCCTTTATTATTTGATAACTCCATTGGAAATTCTGAAATCATCAATTGGTTTAGATTCTTTTTGCTTTCTTCTGCAAAACAAATAAACATGTTCATGAAATGCATGGTATACATAATACGCGTGATATGCACATGTTCTAAAGTGACCCAAGTCTTTTCTTGAATATTTGTCTTTATTTCATGGATAGAAAATCTTGACAGCATCTGCATTTATAGGATAGGCCAATTATGTTCCTACCGTATCTACAAAAATCAATGCTCCTATAAGAAGAACCTTCTTAACAATATATGGACTCTCATAAATCGGAATGAATTTGCAACGAGGATATGAATTATTGAAGATGACTTTCTTCACTACTAAATCCTCTGTTTTAAAAATCCTTTAGTTTTACTTTTCGATTAAAGGATTTAGCCACTCTTTTCTCGATAAGCTTGCCTATGGCATATAGCTCTTAATCTTTTTTTTTTATCAATCATGTTGAGTTGTTCATAACTTTGTTGAATTCACTCAGCTTTTGAAAGCTTCAATTGAGATAGTATCCTTAATGAAGGAATTTCTGCTTCAATAGGTACTACCGCTTCCATTCCGTAAATCAATGAAAATGGGGTTACTCTAGTTGATGTTCAAATTGAAATTCGATATGCCATCGAGCATACGGTAACCTTTCATGCCAATCATGATAATTTTTGCTGTCTTGGCCAGTATCTTCGTGATATTCTTATTTGCTGCTTCAACCGCTCCATTCATTTATGGACGATATAGAGATGAGTTCGGATGTCGGACATGGAAGTGTTCAAGTAAATCATCTACGATCCTGTTATTTAGATTTGAGTCATTATCTGTAATTATTGCTTCTGGAACTCCATACTTAGCAATGATGTCTCGCCTAATAAATCTGATAACATTCTTGGCAATAACATTCGTATAGGAGTTTGCTTCAATCTATTTAGTGAAATAGTCAACAAATGACTAGGATAAACCAAAGCCCATTTGAAGCCTTAGGGTTGATTGAACCAATCATATCAATACCCCACATTAAAAATAGCCATGGCTCGGACAATTGATTTAGCTCATTTGGCGGTGCGTTGATTTTGTCTCCATAAACCTGACATTGATGGCAACATCTCACATGTTTGATGCAATCTGATTCCATTGTCATCTAATAGTATCCCAACCTTATAAGTTTTCAGGCTAGAAGATATCCATTCATGTGCGGTCCACATTCACCTTCATGAATTTCTTTTATGATTTGTTCAGCTTTTGTAGCATCCACACATCTTAGTAGGATTGAAGCAAATGATTTCTTATAGAGAATTTAACCACTAAGGAAGAATTTGTTGGCTATCTTCATTATAAACTTCCCACACCTGGTTAGTTTTCTTCTTAGAAATTCTCTCAATTGAAGATATCTTTTGATATCATGATATCATGGTTCATTATCAAATTCTGTCTCGAACCATCATGAAATGAGCTGGTTGTTCAAGAATATTGATTCTCAATAGTTTTATATCCATGCCATCTTCAGCTTATAGTAAGGATGACAAAGTTGCCAAAAAATCTGCAAAATTATTTTGAGTTCTTGGGAGATAATCGAATGTTACTTCTTCAAAACTTTCTATCATCTCTTCTAAGTATCTGTGATAAGGAATTAGCTTGGCATCCCGAGTTTGCCATTCACTAGTTGTTTGTAATATGATGAGCAAAGAATCTCCATATACTTGCAATCTTTTTACCTTCATTGAAAGGGCTAATTGTGTCGAGAATGCATGCTTCAGATTCAAAGGACATTATTAGTGCATGGAAATACCAATTTCGCAGATACCGGATAGTGTTAACCTTTTTGGCGTGAGTGAGAGAGAGAAAATGAGAGGAGAGAGAGAAATGGGATTAAATATGCTAAACACCAATAATTGGTGTCTAATGCCTTTGCCAAAAGACCATCTTACCCTCCTCTCTAAAATCCAATCAACGGCCAAGATTCGATCTTATCCTAAGATTGACTGTCCAGATTGATCATTGTAAAAAATATCCAGGAGTAAAATTGGAATTTCACAAAATTCCCAAGGGCAAAATTGTCTAAAAATTTCTATTTCTAAGGCTAGAGCAAAATGACCAAAATGCCCTTCCCCAAATACACTTGGCCTTAACAAACCTCTAGGGGTAAAATGGTCATTTTCCATTTCTCGTCAAAATTCAATTTTTCTGAAGGATTCGGACAAATCCGAGGCTACCCGAGCAAATGACAACATCGTCCAAATAATCTGTCGTGACTTTCTAAATTTTCAATGCCCAACTTGGTCTCTAATTAATGACTAAGTTCTAAATAACGTAACTTGCGCATATCTCATACCAACGGGTGGCTTTTGGGGAAATTCGCATTATTGACCCGTGGCGATACTAAATCAAGCCATGTTCAAGTTCACTCGGGTCGTGACGACCTCGGTTGTCACTTAATCGCGAGGATCGATTGCTAGATCCGGCGTGCACGATCATCCGGTATAGGTTTAGCGTCATTCATCAATTCATTTCGTGGGTCAAAAGCGGAATCACCCGCAATCCATTAATATGACAGTGGAAAATTGATCCCCAGCTATCCTTGGATTGGCCCACGATGGCTCAAAATGTCACATTGACAATTTTCATGATCGAAAGTCAGTTCACGATCGAGTTCTTTGGTCGTTTAATTTAAATCTCTAATCAGCCTTTCTAATAATGGCTAGTATTCCCGAAATGATCAATTTCGGCGAGATCTAACTACAAGCACATACATAAACTATTCATTTCATAAATCCCAAGTGGGTCGGATTTCAGAAAATCACAACCACCACTGCTAATGGAGTTATAAATTGGAATTTCGATCGACTATCGAAATCAACGGTGATGTATATGGATTGTGCAAGAAAGTTACATAAGCTATGTCCTTAAAATTAATTCAATCGTAAAGAGAGTATGTTAGATTTTTTTTCTAGTATCCTCTTTCTTTACAAATTAGTTTGGAAATGTGGATGAAATTCAAAGAATAAAAGAAAAAAGCATGCATCTTAAAAATATAATGAATAATCGAATATAGTCCAAGATTAAAAAGAGATCTACACTTGTGCTCCACAAAATAATATAACTGAAAATTAGATTTTATATTTAGCACAATATTTTTCGATCCAAACAAAAGCTCTTATCTTCATTTTCCTAGGAAAAATGGGAAATAAGAAGAAGTTTGTTGTCTAAGATGTTGATATTTGAACTTGACATCCCCTGAAATTGCTTTTGGCTCATCTTATTTTAAGATCATAAAATAAATGACGGTGAAATATTTTTTCTTTGTACATAACATTAACAATGTAGAAATCGACTAAATATAAATATGATAGATACCATAGCATTTGACTTTAACACCAAAATAAATCTATTATATCATATTCTTTCATTGAATAAGTAGATTCAAGAAAAAAATAAAATGATTTATTAATTTTTGATTGCGAATATCTTAGAAGACTATCGAAACTGAAAAAAAAGGGTATACTACAGAATCATAATATACATATGTTTGAATTAATTCTGGAATATGAAATGGAAAAGTGCAATATCATGTTCAATGGTAGGTCGAAAACCTAAATGAGCAAAAACTAAATATGTCAGTCTTATATCAAAGAAAAAATAAAATAAAAAAATGGTGAAAAAATAGGCCTCATCTTTATTTAGAGTAGTATAAAGGTAAAAAAAATCCGATCATAAAAAACTAAAAGAAACAAAAGCGAAGTGCAAGCTGAAGAACCCGATTGTAGCCTCTTGCAGAAGCACCACATCCCAACTCCATTGAGCTATTACCATTATATATTCTCTCTTACGCAACATTTTACTGTTGATTTTACTAGCGTAATAGTTTTTGGACCATTGTAGAAAAAAATGAGTCCATTAGGATTAATATTTGTTATTTATTTTTGTGGTCCAAAATAGGCTGTTAATCTCACTATGGATTAAAGATAATCACTTAATCATTTCTCTTTTACTATGTATAAAAGAAATGTGTGTTAACGGGATAAAGGATGAAATCAACATTTGAGATGTGGCGAATCTTGGTAGTTGCGCCAGGCTTTCTCTCTTGGTACAAGGATTTTGCAAATTTAGTGAGATTTTCAAAGTAAATAATATTCTACTTATTCAATGAGATTTTCAAATGCAACTTTTCAATTTTTTTTATTTGTGAATTAGAAAATATACTTGAGAATGTATTACATACATGGCTTCAAAGTACTTTTTTTAGGCCGTTCAAAATTGGAAATGGAGGTGTTATTGAAAGCTGTAACATAGTTGTGGTCATGATCAAGATTTTCCATTTTATTGACTTGATAAGCAAATAGGACGCGAAATGAAATGTGCCGTGTACTTAGGGTAGGGGCGGATGCTTTTTGGGGTTTTCTTCATGACTAATTATATTTTCACACCTATTATAAAAATGCTTTTTGAGGTTATTAAGATTCTGTTTGTTTCAAATATGAACTGTGCTGGAAAATATTTTCAAGAAACTTATTTTCATCCTATGTTGGCCTGTATATTGCAAATAATAGAAAAGTCATTTTTCGATATTTCTTACAAAAAGAAATGATATACACATTTGAAGAAATGTCTCGAGTACAACCTGAGGTCCTGGATTTAGGCATTCGCAATCCGGGCTTGGGTGCCGGGGTCTCGTGTCTAATCTCCGGGGACCTAAGTGTAGGTGTAGGTGACCTAGGCATGGAAGTCGAGTACTTGGGCCAGGCCACCAAAGACTTAGGCATATGCACTAGGGTCCGGGGGCTCGACCATTGGGGATCATGGCTATGCCTTGAGAGTTCCAAGCCCAAGCACTTTGGGTTCCCCGATTTGCCTCTAGTGAGAGGATGCCGATTGACTTGGGTTCAAACTCCGATGTCTCAGGTTTGAAAGTCGGGGTCGAGTCATGTTTTGAATGATTGAGATTTACAGTGATCTATATGATATATAGATCATGTAATAACTTCTTGTGACAAAGGGATTTAGTGCCCAGAGATAATCATACATGAAAACGTTAGGTATTGTGCCAATAGCTTGATACTTTATCCTTGATTTAACAGCTAAATTATGATATTTCTTTGGAAGGAGAGGTCAAGAGTTCAAATCATAATGAAATATAGAGGAAAAAATGAGTCCATTAGGAATAATAGGGCATTCTTAATCGGATTTTTATATTGTACACAATTTGTGTAATCTATCTGCTAGACATGCCACCTTCATCACCATCCATAAGGTACTTATACTTTGAAAATGCTAAATCAATAGTGATGGATGTGGATTATGTAAAAAATCATACATGATTTTTATTTAATATTAATCCCATCGTAAAGAGAGTACTTTACAATTAAAAATATCATGAATAATTGAATATAGTCCAAGATGGACAAGAGATATACCCGTGACCCCAAGTTAATATAATTAAAGATCGACTATATTAGATTCACCTGGTCTTTAACCTGTATCTCTTTCTTCTATGTTTTGACTAATGATTCATTTGACATTTCTTTAAATGCACCAAAGCATGCCTAATCAGTAGCTAAATAATCAATCTTTGGTGGATTACTTCACTATTAATGGCTCAAACTACATATCTCTAATGTCTCTTTGATGGTGCCAATGGCGCATCCTAGAATGAATACACTTGCTCGTCCACCTATTTTATATATACATACATATATATTTTCATCAAATTTGATGGCCTGCCGATTTCTTTCATGGACTACTTTCCAAAGAGCGTTAAAGTAGTATTGATAGAATGATTTCTTAATTTTTCGATTGCTTGGAAGGGACAAAAGAAACATCTTATTTTTCTCTTCAACAATTTCTGATCTGTAGTGGATTTTTAGTGGGAAAGTACAAAAAAAAAATTCTATACCTATTGCATTGATACCAATTCAATCCTAAACCCTTCAATTTGACCAATTTAACCTTAAATCTTTTGTATTTATGCCAATTTAGTTTATCCGGTCAATTTTGAATATAAATCACTAACATAGATATCAGTCATCCCACGTGGCGGGGGTAAGCGTGGTCTAGGTGGGCGATTCCCACCCTAGCATTGGGAAACTCCCACTAATGATTGGTTCGAAAAATTGGAACCGGAACTGTTCGTTAATTCCATGAATTCACCCAAGAACCGGTCCCTAATTCCTACAAATTTGCATTCATCAATCAATACCATTGTAAACCTAGTTTCTATGTGGGTATTTCTTTTAAGGGAAAAGTGTATATATATTGTGCAACTAAGATTGGTGTAAGTTGGTTTGTTTGATCTTTAATTGATTAAAGAAAAACAACCTTACCTATTGATGGATATACCTTGGAATTCTTAATGCCATAATGCTTTTCAATTAGTATATGCAGATCAAATCAATTGACATTTGATGCTCTTCTAGTTTTATTTGTTTATAAATCTTGAAGGCTATACCAAAGAAGGCCTCTATATTTCCATTGATACAAGTTCTTACTGAATCTTCTAGTAAGTTAAAGTTCGAGTAGAATTATAGATATATATATATATATATATATATATATAGATCCGGGTCAAGGTGGGTAGGTGGTGGTTTCAGTCCAGAACTAGGAATTGGATTGATGTTCACTAGTTCTAGTAAATTGGAACCGGGAATTGAAATGGTCCATATGAAAACCGCCAATTCCGAGCTATCTAGGTGGTTCCCAATTCCTTTGCACACCCTTTACTACGTGAAACAATTGGCACCAAACGGACAAAATTTATAATTTTTAACATTTTTCTTAAATTTTTATTATTTTTTCTTTCTTTTTTTTTTTTTTATTTTCCTTTTTTTTTTGGTGACCTTGCCGGGCTACGGGCGAGGGTTGACCCTCATGGTCTCATGAGGAGGGCCACGCCCTTTGCCAAATGGGCTGGTGAAAAAAGACAAAAGTAAGGAAAAAAATAATTGAAATTTTAAAAAAAAATGTTTAAAAAATTATAAAATTTATCCATATCAGAGCTAGTGGTGTCACATAAGATAGTTGGCATCTATGTTGGCAATTTCTAGCCAAAATTAGCTAGATGGACTTAATTGGTACAAGTTTAAAAGGTATGGACTAAATTGATAAAATTGAAATATTGATGAGTGAATTGGTACTAATATAATAAATATATGACTTCTTTTGGTACTTTTCCTATCTTTCAATAGGATACGAGTCCAGATAAAGCTAACAGAAAGAATTCTAGAACCTATGAAAGTGAAAGGGAGAGATGCCGTGCATTGAACGCTTGGAAATTGAAAAGGGTTTCGATATTGACTACTAACTGGCTTCTAGATGGGTCCGTTGCCTGCGTGACACACGGAATAATTCTTACACCTTTTGGTACGTCTTCCTATCTTTAGCGCTACAATAATTAAAGAGTTATTGGAATCGATTAATAAATAATCCGTGCACTGTCCTTCAAAGAGATATTCAAAGCAACCAAAGTAAAGGTATAGGGCTATATTTGTCCTCCATCCCTGGTTGTAGGAAGCTTCATTCTCTGATTGATAGGTTAAAATAGTTGTGTATATTAATTATATGCACACTTGACCAAACATATATATAAGTGATGTTTACGTTTTTTTTTTTTTTTTTGGTCATAAAGTGATTTTTACGTTAGAAACATCTTTTCCTAGCTAGGTGTGAAGAAACCCTAATTGAAGCCTTAATCATTCACATACTACTATCTCTCTCTCTCAACCATCTCTCTTCCTTACGCACGTTACTTCTGCCTGCTTTTATCGGTCTAGGTCAACAAAGGCATTGACATGTAGAAAAGTGCAAGAAGAAAAGTAGAATATAATTAGAGACATTTTCAGACCAATCTAGTTCTGTTTAGCTTTAGAAGAATTTACCAAGTAAATGCTCAAGCTATATTCGACTTGGTCACAGAAACATCTTTTCCTAGGTGTGAAAAAACCCTAATTGAAGATACCTTCTATAAATACGCCTAATGCATCTACTCATTCTTTATAGCACAAACCTATCTCTTCTTTAAAAAATGCCTTTCAAACTTGCAAAAAATTTCCATATGGTTGATAATTGTCTTGTGTGCATGTGCATGCGCATCGGACGCCAAGCGCCCCGTGCCTACAACATTCCGGCCTGCAACTAAAAAGTTCGAGGAGTGGATGACTCGGCACGGGCGCGACTACAAAAGATGTTGCCGAAAAGGCGAAGCGCCTGAAGATTTTCCTAGAAAACCTGCAGTTCGTCGAGGAGTTCAATGGCGCTGCAAACCGGACTTACAAGGTCGGATTGAACAAGTTCTCGGATTTAACCAACGAGGAATTTAGGGCAACATATACAGGATACAAGTCGCCATCATCAACACGCGGTAACTCCTCCCAAGTCCATTCTTTTTAAGTACCAAGGTTTGAACGACATCCCGAAGAGCGTCGATTGGGTCAAACAAGGTGCTGTCAACCCCATAAAGAACCAAGGCCAATGTGGTAAGAAATTTACTGCTAACTATTGCAGCCTATCCTAAGATATGCGAGCTATTACATTGCCCATTGTCATAAAAGAATAAATCAGTGAAACAATAAACAAATTAATTGTTCCGACACCTTAATATGGTCTCATATAGCCATGTGACCTTCGGCTTGAAATTATCTTGATTGAATTTTAATCACTGCACAATTCGCTATCCTCTGTGTACAGGATCTTGCTGGTCGTTCTCCGTGGTGGCGGCGGTGGAAGCAATCACGCAGATCAAGTCTGGCGTGCTGCCGAACCTGTCCGAGCAGCAACTCATAGACTCTGCGCCACCGACGGCAACCAAGGTTGCCAAGGTGGCTGGATGGACAACGGCTTCAAGTACATCATCAACAACCAAGGCATCAACTCCGCGATCGAACTACCCGTATGTCGGGGTCGACGGCACCTGCGGCGTGCAGGCGAATCTATTGCCGAGGCCAAAATATCGGATTACGAGGGACGTCCCCGCGAATGAGGACGACATGCTAAAGGCCGTGGCGATGCAGCCAGTGTCAGTAGCGCTGGACTCGAGTGGGTCTGCGTTCCAGAACTATGCAGGTGGGGTCTTTGATGGCCCGTGCGATACCAATCTGACCATGCGGTGACGGTTGTCGGGTATGGGACGGACGAGGACGGGACCAAGTACTGGTTAGTAAGGAACTCTTGGGGCGTTTCGTGGGGTGAAAATGGGTACATGAGAATTCAAAGGGACTCTGGGGTTGAAGGTGGTCTTTGTGGAATTGCCTCGAAAGTTTCTTATCCCGTTGCGTAAGTATTTATCTAAGAAATTATGGCCTTGAGCTCATTTGTGTTGTAAGGCCAAAATCGGGTCGATATGAACCGAGTTTAGTCTAAGTGGAAATGTTTCGGGTTAACTACTATAGTTAATCTGGTGTATTTACTGTTTTGATTTTAGATAGATCCCATGCGATCTTTGCTGGGTTTCTTATGCTGAAGTGTTTTGAGTGTTTAATGATAATGAGAATAAAGAGGATTTGAAGACAGTCCTTGAATTTTATTTGGTTAGCAACACTTGATATCATTGTTTGAGACTTTGGACCATGTGCATGGGAGGTCATCGGACCAATTGGACGTTTTTATGGTTATTTTTATAAAAAAGGGTAAATATATAAAAAATATATTGATGAAAAAGCTACCACTTATTTGATTTATTGATATCTTATTGATAATCGTCTAACATATTATGATACAAACTCTTTTTGACAGTGTGCAAATAACCAATTTCTTTTTTTGATCTTTTATTGACTTTCATTTGTTTTTCCAACCAATGCCTTAAAATTACCAAGTTTCATTTGAATTTACCAATCTTTATTCAAGTGGCTGATCAACTTTTTTCAATTAAACTTGAACTCATTTTTGTGTGGCGAAAAGCGACTTCCAAGATGTTTTTAGCAAGAGATGCCGTGATTTGATAGATCAAACGATTTGCCCACTCAAACAAAGTCATTGGGCGAGAAGTTAACAATAGAATGTTTTCTTAGAATCCTTCAATCTTAATCTGTACAAACCAACATTGGTCTTAGTCAATGATATTTTATGGGACTTCAGGGCTGCAAATTGTTTGCGTATCGCCGACATGCATTGACTTAGAATAGACCCGTCTCCTTGTCAAATCTCAATCATTTAAACCAAGTCTATCAAGTTCTCTAAAAATTACTTTTTGTTTATAATCGATAATTGTTCTCTACAAATTGCTTTTAATTAATTATCATAATTGTTGGTCAGATTTTACTTAATAATAATTTTTTGATCGAAAAAGAATTTTGTTTGTAATCGAAGAGTTGATAGATACACCAAGTAACCTTAAGAGCATAATAATTCGTAAAAGGCTTGGGGGTTGGAGACCCAATAAGAAGGGAGAGTATTTTGGATCTGCAAGCATTGGGTGAGCCAAAGGCCTTTAACACTGATAATGATTCCCATTGATCTGCGCCTTGAAGTGTCTTGACAAGAGTTAATTTAGGCCGGAAATTGTTGATGTAGATGATGGCCATCATACGTGGCACAGTTGTTGTTGACATGCACAAAATTTACATTTTAAAAAAAAAATTTTTTTGTTTATTATTTTATTAATTTTTTTTTTCTTTTTTTTTCATTTTTTTACACTTTGGTAGTAGACAGGCCATTGGCCGACCCTCTCTTAGTCTAAGTGAGGGTGAGGGTCGACACCCCTCGCCTATTAGCTAGCGAGGGGGCGACACCCTCGCCTAGTCCGGGCTAGGGCATCACGATCCTCATCTGTCTTAAGCAAGGGCCTTCAAGCTCTTGCCCATACCAAGCAAACGATGTCACGCCCAACCCCCATCAAGCCCGCGACATCCCTCTCCTCGGTCGGAAGAGTGCGCCGTCCCAGAATAACGTCACCGACCAAACGATCCATCGAGTTAAATCGCGGCCAAAGCTATCAAAAAATCCCGGACAATAAATTTGGAGAACACTAGGAAGGAACAAATCGCCAAACCACCAAGCATATAATACACTTCCAAATATTTACGCCATCCGCAATTACAAACCACAAAATAATTTATAAGCCGCCTTGAACTATAAACTCCAAACCACCAAAATATCACAATCAGCACTCTAGGTCAGCACTATCCAAAAAATGGGGTGCATCCTCCTCCCAAAACTATCCCCACGCTCTCTCGGAGGCGTCCACTCAAACTCACTATCCTCAGCATTACCACCTGAATCCTCCGCAGCTATTTTCTCACCCGACGACTCCAAGTTGACCTCAATCTTGACATTCAAAGGGAGCTCTGAAATAGTTTGGTTGAAACAACCATGAGATCACATCTCAATAAGTCACAACCTAACTCCCACCTAGGCTATCATGTAATTCCGACACATCCAAACACGCAACCAAACAACCACACAACCAGCAATCAAACATTCACACATACCTGAACTCTCTACATATGCACCATGCACGTTAGCCCACAATCCCAACATGCAATTCTTGCACCCATGCCATCACACACGCCCACATATCCATACACACGCTTACGAACTCACACCATGTGTCACTTTCTCAAACCTCGCACCTCAAGCCAAATCTCACTCATTCTCAGCTTTTCCCACACTACCGGCCCAGCGTAAAAGCGCGTCGAGGCCAGCGGCCTTCTAACCCCTCGTCGAGCATGGGCGTCACCCCGTCGGGCCGGGCGCATCGTCACCTCGTCGGGGCGGCATCTTCCAGCGTAAATGAACACACCTCGGGGACAGAATCCTACACACTTTCCTTCTACGCGCCCGCGTAAGCATCAGCTAACGGTCTTGACTCGTCGGGCATCGTCACCTCGTCGGGCCGGGCATACGTCACCTCGTTAAGGGCGGCATCGTCCAGCGCGTAAGCGGGCTGCGCCTTAGGACAGATCTTACAGCGTAAACGAACACGCTTCGGGGTATTTTTTCCCCATCAATCCTACATTCCAGCTGCCCTTCCACACTCTCCACCACGTGCCACCACGGCCCCCACATTACCTGCACACACAAATTCAAATCTCCTCACACTTTTCACAATTACACATCCTCATCACGCGAACACCACACAAACACCAAAGCTTAGCAAGCGAACTCAATGCGCAATCACGCCACCACACCTCACAACCACACAATCACATATACGAGCTCATTCAAGCATCAAACTATTCACAAAATGCCATGATAACACCGAATAAGTCTCGAGAGAGAAAAAATCGAGAATATGTAAAATTGGGCTCAAACTGGGCAGTTACGCAGTGACAGAAATCCATTTGAAATAAATAGTAAAAGCAACTCCAAAAATTCTGAAATTTGGATATGTTGTACCAAACATCTTAATAAACATTTTCCATGAAGAACTCGAAACCCAGTTCCAACTATAAACACCTTGTTTTAACACTCAAAGTCAGACGAAAATCCGGTTCGCTCAGACAACCCCTCAGGCCATCAAAATACAACTCATTCGGTACCCAAATCATTTTGGAAAATCTTGAAATTTTTATATGTTATAACCACAAATGTGCCCAATAATTTTTTTTGAGGGAAGTATTTTGAAAATAGGCCTGAAAAAATTTATAAAAATTCGAACAGACCCAAAGGTCGGGTGAACAGTAAATCGGCAGACCTATTTCGGTCCAAAGATGGACTTCCGAATGGCCTCAAATGATTTCCAAAAATTCCCAAATTAAATTATGTTATACCTCAAGATGTTGGGAACAACTTTCATGAAGAAAACTTTCTCAAATTCGGCCCACAAAAGTCTCTACAAAAATAGCAAACCGGGCGGGTACAGTAACCACGAATCCGCGATTCACCCCGAATCTCACGGATTCAAACCCGAACCGATTTGTAGTGAATTCCAACCGCCTAAACTCATTTCCCGACGTCTAATCCAACCAACAACAACCGCTAACAGTCATGCTCAGCTACCAATAACCACGATCAACCACCAAAACCATTATCGACACCTTAATCAACCTCTAAATCCCCTAAACCACACCCGAACGAGTCCGAAAATACCCGATGTCTTAAATAGGGATTAGATCGCGACTTACCAAGCTCTAAACTATCACGGTTAGAGCGAAAGCGGCGGCAAAAATCAATATCTAACGGCGGCTTGCGACGACGGTAACAAGCGGCGATGATCCAGCGGGCGTACGGACGGCGGCGATCGGCGAGGGGAGAGGCGGCCGAAGGAGGGAGCTGATTCGGTGAAGGGGGAGGGGCTGCCGTGGGGGAGAATGAGAGGAATGAGGAGAGAGAGAAGAGTTCTTGACTTAAATAATCAATTTTGACCAAACTTTCCAAAATACCCATTTTACCCCTCCTTACTTGGCCAAGATTAATCCAAACCAAAATATCCAAGGGCATTTTGGTCCAATCTTTTGGGGCTGATATTTATCCACAAATAAATCCCCAAATTTAATTTCCAAAATCCCCAAAATTCGGAATACCCAAAAATAAGCCTAGGGGCAAAATCGTAATTTTCCAATCCCGGGCCGAATTTCCATTTTTCGACCATACCAACCCCAAATATCATTGGCCACACTAAAATGACGTCATCCTCGTAAAAATAGTCACGCACGACCCTGAAAATCGACATCCAAGTCCGGATCTAATTTCGCGATCAAAATCGCCCAATCTCAATTTTAGGGTCTCTCACTAACGGGCGGCTGTTTAGGGATTACGCGTATCGACCTAGGGTTATTCGAATCATGGCGACCTCGATCGTCACACCGAAGGTCGACTCATGATCGAGTTCTTAGGTCCACGTATATTTTCCTAGGTAGTCATTCCCTAAAGGTTAGTATCTTGAGAATGATCAGTTTCGAGTGAAACTTATTAAAATGAAATGAGAAATAACATCTATTTCATTGATTCCGGAAATAGGTCGAAATTCGAGGATGTTACAACTCTTCCCCCTTATAAAAAATTTAGGTCCTCGAAATTTACAACTCAATCAATTCCTCAAACAAATGGGGGTATTGACGTCGCATGGCCTCTTCACTTTCCTGTGTCGTACTTTTTGTCCCGTGATATTCCCACACAACCTTAACCATCGGGATCGTCTTGCTCCTCAAAACTTGTCTTTCCGATCCTCGGCAAAGGATACTTACCCATTCGCCCTCTGTATAACTAACCAGTCCATACCCACTATTACGTTCAAATCCTACATCTCTAGAACCGCTAATCAATTCTTTCCTTCCCATTACTAGTTACAATCTTGCAATCCGGGTACCCCAATGAAACTAAAATCTCGCGTCAATCAAGGAAGCCATAACATGCCACAATTATAAAATATATATATTCCTACTTGGACAAGGTCTAGTCCCATGTCTTCTACCACACAACTAACATACAGCATCCCCGATAACGATTGGCTTTCCAATATCCCTTCTAACGGAAGGAACAAATGTCGATCCTCCGTCATCGGTCTCTTCCCAAGATTCCGATTGTCTCTCGCCGAAACGTATCTCGACCCGAGCGGCGTCTCTATCCGCTAAATCCCGCTTTATTGCTTGAGCCCGATCATAGATCTCATTATAGTCTCTCGATTTCAAATAAATCATCCGACTACGAAGGTTTGGTTTCAAACCATCTCGGAACCTCCGAGCTCCATCCCATGGATCCTTCACCATCCTAGGGGCAAACTTAGATAACCGTGAACTTAGCCTTATCTTTGGTCCACTTTGTCCTTTGCCTGCAGCAAAGCCTCATAAACTCCACCAACTCCTGCTCCTTGGCACTCTTAGAAAAATACTTATTATTGAAAGTCTCTACAAACATCACCCAAGTCTCAGGCGGGTACCAGGCGGAATACTCTTTCTTCCGTGGCTTTCCACCAATTACTCGCATTCCCCAGGCGATACACACCGCCAACGTCACTTTCTCCTCATCCGTAGATCCTAGTACATCAAAAGCCTTTTCCGACTCCTCTACCAAAAATTGAAGCAGCCACCAAATCACCTCTACCATCAAACTTAGGGGGCTTTAACTTAAACCTGCTCAACCAGTGATGCATTAGTCGATTCGCATTTACATGCCCCGATTTCCATTGTTGCCATTGTAGGCCTTTGACCCGCAGCCGACCTCAAGCGCTTGGCGATAATGGCATCTCGTTCCTAAAATGCTTTGTCCATCAAAACCCCCAACCTCCTCGGGGCCCTTATAACTCCATCCATTCGAGGATCGGCTTTGCCTTCCTAACATCGACTACGGGATCTACTATAGCTCCAGCGTCAACTCTAGGGTTTTCTCACAGTCTAGCCTCAACTCCGGGGTCTCTATAGACCTAGCATCAATTCCAAGATCCTCTATCGCTCTGACTCGAGCACCACCTCGACCTCTGGCTCTTCTGCCTACACCCCTTCAAGCGCCTCTTCCCTGGCTGCTCATCGTCCCAGCTTTCTATCACTCTCCTATCTGCTATAGTTCCATCTAGGGATTAAAGACCTGAGCCAACTAACCCAGTCTAGTCCTAGGCAGTGAGTTGACACAGTAATCCACTTAGCAGGCAATCAATGACACAGCACCAAACCACATCAAAAGGGTTGGTGCACTTACCTCAGGTCTAGACGCACTTGCATTCCAATAAAACAACCAATTCACTCAACAATCACAACAACAGTCTAGAAACAAATGTAGCCCTAGACACATTATGGTTCACTAAGGTCTCCTTAACTAACTCTGACTATCCCGGGTCTCCACCCTTATCACTCCAAGCTTGATCGACTTAAATCAAGCTGTCCTTGCTCTGATACCGATTCAACAGAGGATGTCACGCCCGAACCCCATCGAGCCCGCGACATCCGTCTCCTCGGTCGGAAGAGTGCGGCGTCCCAAGAATAACGTCGGCGACCAAGCGATCCATCATAGTTAAATCGCGCGGAAGCAATCAAAAATCCCGGACAATAAATTTGGAGAGCACTAAGAAGGAACAAATCGCCAAACCACCAAGCATATAATACACTTCCAAATATTTACATCATCCGCAATTACAAACCACAAAATAATTTATAAGCACGCCGAACTATAAACTCCAAACCACCAAAATATCACGATTAGCACTCTAGGTCAGCACTATCCAAAATGGAGCACATCCTCCTCCCAAAACTATCCCCCACGCTCTCGGGGCGTTCACTCCGACTCACTATCATCGGCATTACCACAGATCCTCCGCACTGTTTGCTCACCCTAACGACTCCGAGTGAGCCTCAATCTCAACATTCGGCGGGGCTCAAATGATTTGGTTGAAACAACCATGAGATCACATCTCAATAAGTCACAATCTAAGCCCCACGTAGGCTATCACATAATTCCGTACACATCCAAACGCCGCAACCAAACAACCACACAACCAGCAATCAAACATTCACACATACCGGACTCTCTACATATGCACCATGCCGTTAGCCCACAATCCCAACATGCAATTCTTGCACCCATGCCATCACACACGTTCCACATATCAATATACATGCACACGAACTCACACCATGCGCCACTTTCTCAAACCTCGCACCTCAAGCCAAACTCCGCTCATTCTCAACTTCTCCACCACTACCGTGCTCGCGTAAAGCGCATCGGCCAGCGGTCCGCCTGACCTCGTCGGTGGGCATCGTCACCTCGTCGGGGCGGCATCGTCCCGCGTGTGGGCTGCGCCTCGGGGCGGACTCCTACACACACTTTCCTTCTACGCGCACCGTAAAGCGCATCAAACCAGCGGTCTTCTGACCATGTCGGAGCATCGTCACCTCGTCGAGGCTGGGCATCGTCACCTCGTTAGAGGCGGCATCGTCCCGCGTAAGCGAACACGCCTCGGGACGGATCTTACCTCGCGTAAATGAACACGCCTCAGGGTGTTGCTTTTCCCATTAATCCCTACGTTCCCGTTACCTTAGTTCCACACTCTCTACCGTACCACCACGGCCACACGTGCACGGTCACACACAAATTCATCTCCCACACACTTTTCACAATTACATATCCTCATCATCCGCCACCACCACACAAACACCAAAGCTTGGCACGAACTCAATACGCAATCATGCCACCACACCTCACAGTCACACAATCACATATACGAGCTTATTCAAGCATCAAAATATCCGTCAAAATGCCACGATAACACAAAATAATTCTCGAGAGAGAAAAAATCGAGAATATGTAAAATTGGGCTCAAACTGGGCAGTTACGCAGTGACAGAAATTCATTTGAAATAAATAGTAAAGCAACTCCAAAAATTCTGAAATTTGGATATGTTGTACCAAACATCTTAATAAACATTTTCCATCAAGAACTCGAAACCCAGTTCCAACTGTAAATACCTTGTTTTAACACTCAAAGTCAGACGAAATCCGGTTCTGCTCAGACAGCCCCTCAGGCCATCAAAATACAACTCATTCGGTACCCAAATCATTTTGGAAAATCTTGAAATTTTTATATGTTATAGCCACAAATGTCCCCAACAAGTTTTATGAAGCAAGTATTTTGAAAATAGGCCTGGCAAAATTTATAAAAATTTGAACAGACCCGAAGGTCGGGTGAACAGTAAATCGGGTAGACCCATTTTGATCCAAAGATGGACTTCCGAATGGCCTCAAATGATTTCTAAAAATTTCCAAATTAAATTATGTTATATCTCAAGATGTTGGGAACAACTTTCATGAAGAAAATTTCTCTCAAATTCGGCCAACAAATTCTCTACAAAATAGCAAAACCGGCGGGTACAGTAACAATGAATCCATGATTCACCCCAAATCTCACAGTTCAAACCCGAACCGATTTCTACCGAATTCCAACTGCCTAAACTCATTTACCGGCGTCTAATCCAACCCGTAACAACCGCTAACAGTCATGATCAGCCACCAATAATCACAATCAACCACCAAAAACCATTATTGACACCTTAATCAACCTCTAAATCCCTAAAGTACACCCGAGCAGGTCCGAAAATACCCGGCGTCCTAAATAGGGATTAGATCGCGACTTACCAAGCTCTAAACTATCACGATTAGAGCGGCGGTGGCAAAAATCAATATCTAACGGCGGCTTGCGGCGAATGGCGGTGACAAGCGATAATCCGCGTGGCGTCGGGACGGCGATCGGTGAGGGGAGAGGCGGCCCGAAGGAGGGAGCTAATTCGGTGAAGGGGAGGGGCTACCGTGGGGAGAATGGGAGGAATGAGGAGAGAGAGAGAGTTCTTGGCTTAAATAATCAATTTTGACCAAACTTTCAAAAATACCCATTTTACCCCTCCTTACTTAGCCAAGATTAATCTAAACCAAAATATCCAAGGGCATTTTGGTCCAATCTTTTGAGCTGATATTTATCCACAAATAAATCCCTAAATTTAATTTTTCAAAATCCCCAAAATTCGAATACCCAAAAATATGCCTAGGGGCAAAATCGTAATTTTTTTGATCCCGGGCGAATTTTCATTTTTCGACCATACCAATCCCAAATATCATTGGCCACACTAAAATGGCGTCGTCCTTGTAAAAATAGTCATACGATCCGAAAATCGACATCCAAGTCCGGATCAATTTCGCGATCAAAATCGCCCAATCTCAATTTTAGGATCTCTCTCACTAGCAGTAGTGATGTTTAAGGATTATGCATATCGACCTAGGGTTATTCGAGTCATGGCGACCTCGATCGTCACGAAGGTCGACTAATGATCGAGTTCTTAGGTCCATGTACATTTCCCTAGGTAGTCATTCTCTAAAAGGTTAGTATCCAAGAATGATCGATTCGAGCGAGACTTACTAAAAAGGAAATAATTTGCCTAGTGGCTCCTCACTAGTAAGATTTTGAATTTGCCTTGGGCTTCTCACCTATAGGACTTTGAATTTGCCTAGTGGTTCCTCACCATTGGGACTTGAATTTGCCTATGGGCTTCTTGCTTGTAGGATTTGAATTTGCCTAGTGGCTCCTTGCCTATAGGAGTTTGAATTTTCCTAGGGCTCTTAGCACTGTAGAACTTGAATTTGTTTAGGGGCTCCTCGTCTGTAGGACTTTGAATTTGCCTAGAGGTTCCTCGCCTGTAGGACTTAAATTTGCCTAGTGGTTCCTCCTAGTAGGACTTTGAATTTGCTTAGAGCTCCTCACTTGTAGGACTTAAATTTGCCCTGTGGCTTCTCACTAGTAAGATTTTGAATTTGCCTAGGGACTTCTCACCTATAGGACTTTGAATTTGCCTAGTGGTTCCTCACCAGTAGGACTTGAATTTGCCTAGGGGCTCCTCACTTGTAGGACTTAAATTTGCCTAGTGGTTCCTTACCCGTTATAACTTTGAATTTGCCTATAGGCTCCTTGCTGTAGGACTTGAATTTGTCTAGTAGCTCCTTGCCTATAGGACTTTGAATTTGCCCTAGGGGTTCTTCACTTTGGCATGGGACTTGAATTTGCCTAGAGGCTCCTCGCCTATAGAGAACTTTGGATTTACCTAGGGGCTCCTTTCGTATAGGACTTTCAAAATACTTCAAATATTGAATGCCTTAACTATGAGTTATGTGATTTTGAGGTTTCACTAACCTTTGTATGGTTTTTAGTTGATCAAAACTATTTTTGAAAATAGTTTTGAAATTAATCAAAACTATTTGAAGTGTGGTTTTTTTTTTAGCTTACCACAAACTATTTGAAAACTCGTTTTTAAGTTGACCAAAGACTTTTGAAAATTGGTATGGAAACATGCATTCTTTGCATTAATGCATTTCAAACAATCAAATTTCCTTTCAAGGAATTATTTGAACAAAATGCTTGCAATCTTTCAAGAAATGCTTGAAATGATCATTTGGAAGACCTTCATTAAAAGTTTATTTCAATCTATGAACTTGGTCTTTTCTTTATTTGATTGAAAGGAACTTGTTTTTGATATCCCTCAATTTTATCTCTCTTAACCAATCCTTAGGTGTTCGGAGATGTTACTGATAGTATACAATCCAATAAATTTGATGTAAGGTCTTTTGAATTTGTGTAATGTTGGGTTGGTTAATAGCTATTCAAAGAATAGGCATTCTGATGCCAAGAAAAGTTTTATCATATCTGACTTTGGGTCTACAAGTTAAAACCTCGGATAAGACAAAATATTATTAAGCGCACTTCTTTGAGTAATAACTTCTTGTCCTTAAAGCCATGTTCTATTCTCAACATCCTAATCTGAAGAGTCTTAGGGAGAGGTTGTATTGTTTGGTATTGGGTAGGCTCAAAGGCTCATTTATTTGAATTCAGAGTTTTATGAAATTGATGATCTTCTTGGCATCACCACTTTTTCTTTTTTTGCTCACTAGGGATCTTTCTTTTTATGAACAAGTCCCCTAAACATTCATTACAATATCTTTTCTTTTGCTCATTCTCTTGTTGTGATCCATAATCTCATAATCTTGACTTTGCTTTGTCATGACTTTTTTGTCATTTTGAGCTTTCTTTTTTAACTCTCCTTTTTTTCCTCATTTCCTTGGGCATTTGGCCTTACACTTTTACCAACTTTCTGCTTTTCCTTAGCCCAGATTCTTTTACCCTTTAAATTAATAAACATTTTCCATGAAGAACTCGGAACCCAGTTCCAACTATAAACACCTTGTTTTAACACTCAAAGTCAGACGAAATCCGGTTCATCAGATAACCCCTCAGGCCATCAAAATACAACTCATTCGGTACCCAAATCATTTTGGAAAATCTTGAAATTTTATATGTTATAACCACAAATGTGCCCAAATAATTTTTGTGAGGAAGTATTTTTGAAAATAGGCCTGAAAAAATTTATAAAAATTCGAACAGACCAAAGGTCGGGTGAATAGTAAAATCGGCAGACCTATTTCGGTCCAAAGATAGACTTCCCAGTGGCCTCAAATGATTTCCAAAAATTCCCAAATTAAATTATGTTATACCTCAAGATGTTGGGAACAACTTTCATGAAGAAAATTTTGTCAATTCTGGCCCACAAAAGTTCTACAAAAAATAGCAAACCAGGCAGTACAGTAACCACAAATCCCGCTATTCACCCCGAATCTCACGGATTCAAACCCGAACCGATTTGTAGTGAATTTCTAACCATTTAAACTCATTTCCTATCGTCTAATCCAACCAACAACAACCGCTAACAGTCATGATCAGCCACCAATAACCACACGATCAACCACCAAAAAACCATTATCGACACCTTAATCAACCTCTAAATCCCCTAAAGCACAATCTTTAACGAAAGTCCGAAAAAATTCGGATGCCCTAAATAGGATTAGATCGCTGACTTACCAAGCTCTAAACTATCACTAAGTAGAGCTAAAGCGCAAAATCAATATCTAACGGGCGGCATTTACGGCGCGACAAGCGGGCGATGATCCCATGGGCTTATGACGGGCGGTAATCAAGTAGTGGGAGAGGCGGCCGAAGGAGGGAGTTGATTCGTGAAGGGGAGGGGCTGCCGGGGGAGAAATGAGAGGAATGAGGAGAGAGAAGAGTTCTTCTTGACTTAAATAATCAATTTTGACTAAACTTTCAAAAAATACCTATTTTACCCTCCTTATTTCTGGCCAAGATTAATCCAAACCAAAATATCCAAGGGCATTTTGGTCCAATCTTTGGGGCTGATATTTATCCACAAATAAATCCCAAATTTAATTTTCAAAATCCCAAAATTCGGAATACCCAAAAATAAGCCTAGGGGCAAAATCGTAATTTTCTAATCCCGGCCCAAATTTCCATTTTTCTCGACCATACCAACCCCAAATATCATTGGCCACACTAAAATGACGTTATCCTTGTAAAAATAGTCACGCACGACCCTGAAAATTCGACATTCAAGTCCGGATCTAATTTCGCGATCAAAATCGCCTAATCTCAATTTTAGGGTCTCTCAACTAAAGCGGCTATTTAGGGATTCAGCGTATAACCTAGGGTTATTCGAGTCATGGACACCTCGATCGTCACCGAAGGTCCACTCATGATCGAGTTCTTAGGTCCACGATATTTTCCTAGGTAGTCATTCCCTAAAGGTTAGTATCCCGAGAATGATCAGTTCCGGGCGAGACTTACTAAAATGAAATGAGAAATAACATCTATTTCATTGATTCCGGAAATAGGTCGAAATTCAGGATGTTACAACTCTTCCCCCCTTAAAAAAATTTCGTCCTCGAAATTTACAACTCAACCAATTCCTCAAACAAATGGGGGTATTGACGTCGCATGGCCTCTTCACTTTCCCGGTCGTACTTTTGTCCCGTGATATTCCCACACAACCTTAACCATCGGGATCGCCTTGCTCCTCAAAACTTGTCTTTCCGATCCTCGGCAAAGGATACTACCCATTACCGCCCTCCTGTATAACTAACCAGTCCATACCCACTATTACGCTCAAATCCTACATCTCTAGAACCGCTAATCAATTCTTTTCCTTCCCATTACTAGTTACAATCTTGCAATCCGGTACCCCAATGAAACTAAAATCTAGCCAATCAAAGGAAGCCATAACATGCCACAATTATAAAATATATATATTCCTACTTGGACAAGGTCTAGTCCCATGTCTTCTACCACACAACTAACATACAGCATCCCCGATAACGATTCGGCTTTCCAATATCCCTTCTAACGGAAGGAACAAATGCTGATCCTCCGTCATCGGTCTCTTCCCAAGATTCCGATTGTCTCTGCGGAACGTATCTCGAACCCGAAACAGCGTCTCTATCCGCTAAATCCCCGCTTTTATTGCTTGAGCCCGATCATAGATCTCATTATAGTCTCTCGATTCAGCGAAATCATCGACTACGAAGGTTTGGTTTCAAACCATCTCGAACCTCCGAGCTCTATCCCATGGATCCTTCACCATCCTAGGGGCAAACTTAGATAACCGTGAACTTAGCCTTATCTTGGTCCACGTCCTTGCCTCGTAGAAAGCCTCATAAACTCCACCAACTCCTGTTCCTTGGCACTCTTAGAAAAAATACTTATTATTGAAAGTCTCTACAAACATCACCCAAGTCTGGGCGGTACCAGCTGGGAATACTCTTCTTCTGGTGGCTTTCCACCAATTACTCGCATTCCCCTGAAGCTGATACACCGCCAACGTCACTTTCTCCTCATCCGTAGATCCTAGTACATCAAAAGCCTTTTCCGACTCCTCTACCAAAAATTGAAGCAGCCACCAAAATCACCTCTACCATCAAACTTAGGGGCTTTAACTTGAAACTGTTCAACCAAATGATGCATTAGTCGATTAGCATTTACATGCCCCCGATTTCCATTGTTGCCATTGTGGGCAACAGCCACAGCGGCCTCAACTGCTTAGGCGATAATGGCATCTAAGTTCCTAAGTCTGGGTCATGTCCATCAAAACCCCAACCTCCTCGGAGGGCCCTTATAACTCCATCCATTCGAGGATCCGCTGCAGCCTAACATCGACTGGGATCTACTATAGCTCCAAGCGTCAACTCTAGGGTTTTCTCTGTGTCTAGCCTCAACTCAAAGGGGTCTCTGTAGACCTAGCATCAATTCAAGATCCTCTATCGCCTCCGACTCAAGCACCACCTCGACCTCCGGCTCTTACTGCCTGCACCCTTCAAAAGCGCCTCTTCCACGCTGCTCATCGTCCCGACTTTCTATCACTCTCCTATCTCTATAGTTCCATCTAGGGATTAAAGACCTAGGCCAACTAACCCGGTCTAGTCCTAGGCGTTGAGTTGACCACAAGAATCCACTTAGCAAGCAATCAATGACACAGCACCAAACCACATCAAAAGGGTTGGTGCACTTACCTCAAGTCTAGACTTTTTTGCATTCCAATAAAACAACCAATTCACTCAACAATCACAACAACGGTCTAGAAACAAATGTAGCCCTAGACACATTATGGTTCACTAAGGTCTCCTTAACTAACTACAGCTATCCCGGGTCTCCACTCCTTATCACTCCAAGCTTTCGACTTAAATCAAGCTGTCCTTGCTCTCGATACCGATTCAGCAGGAGGATGTCACGCCCGAACCCCATCGAGCCAGCGACATCCGTCTCCTCGGTCGGAAGAGTGCGGCGTCCCAAGAATAACGTCGGCGACCAAACGATCCATCATAGTTAAATCGCGGTGAAGCAATCAAAAATCCCGGACAATAAATTTGGAGAGCACTAAGAAGGAACAAATCGCCAAACCACCAAGCATATAATACACTTCCAAATATTTACATCATCCGCAATTACAAACCACAAAATAATTTATAAGCACGCTTAACTATAAACTCCAAACCACCAAAATATCACGATTAGCACTCTAGGTCAGCACTATCCAAAAATGGAGCACATCCTCCTCCCAAAACTATCCCCCACGCCTCTCTCGGGCGTTCACTCCGACTCACTATCATCGGCATTACCACCCGAATCCTCCGCAATGTTTGCTCACCTAACGACTCCGAGTCGACCTCAATCTCAACATTCAAAGCGGGGCTCAAAATGATTTGGTTGAAACAACCATGAGATCACATCTCAATAAGTCACAATCTAAGCCCCACGTAGGCTATCACATAATTCCGCACACATCCAAACGCCGCAAACAAACAACCACACAACCAGCAATCAAACATTCACACATACAGACTCTCTACATATGCACCATGACCGTTAATTCACAATCCCAACATGCAATTCTTGCACCATGCCATCACACACGTTCCACATATCAATATACATGCACCACGAACTCACACCATCGTCACTTTCTCAAACCTCGCACCTCAAGCCAAACTCCGCTCATTCTCAACTTCTCCACCACTATCCGTGCTCGCGTAAGCGCGATCGAGGCCAGCCGTCATCGACCTCGTCAGCTGGGCATCAATCACCTCGTCGGGGGCGGCATCGTCCGCCGTAAACGAACTGCGCCTCTCGGGCGGACTCCTACACACTTTCCTTCTACCGGCGCTGCGTAAAACGCATCAAGCCAGCGGTCTTGACCATGTCGGCATCGCCACCTCGTCGGGCCGGGCATCGTCACCTCGTTAGAGACAGCATCGTCCAGCGTAAGCGAACCACGCCTCGGGGCGGATCTTACCTCGCGTAAATGAACACGCCTCAGGGTATTGCTTTTCCCATTAATCCTCGTTCCCGCACCTTCGTTCCACACTCTCTACACGTACCACACGGCCACACGTACACGGTCACACACAAATTCATCTCCCACACACTTTTCACAATTACATATCCTCATCACGCGAACACCACACAAACACCAAAGCTTGGCACGGAACTCAATACGCAATCATGCCACCACACCTCACAGTCACACAATCACATATACGAGCTTATTCAAGCATCAAAATATCCGTCAAAATGCCACGATAACACAAAATAATTCTCGAGAGAGAGAAAAATCGAGAATATGTAAAATTGGGCTCAAACTGGGCGATTACGCAGTGACAGAAATTCATTTGAAATAAATAGTAAAGCAACTCCAAAAATTCTGAAATTTGGATATGTTGTACCAAACATCTTAATAAACATTTTCCATCAAGAACTCGAAACCCAGTTCCAACTGTAAACACCTCGTTTTAACACTCAAAGTCAGACGAAATCCGGTTCGCTCAGACAGCCCCTCAGGCCATCAAAATACAACTCATTCGGTACCCAAATCATTTTGGAAAATCTTGAAATTTTTATATGTTATAGCCACAAATGTCCCCAACAAGTTTTATGAAGCAAGTATTTTGAAAATAGGCCTGGCAAAATTTATAAAATTTGAACAGACCCGAAGGTCGGGTGAACAGTAAATCGGGTAGACCCATTTTGATCCAAAGATGGACTTCGAATGGCCTCAAATGATTTCTAAAAATTTCCAAATTAAATTATGTTATATCTCAAGATGTTGGGAACAACTTTCATGAAGAAAATTCTCTCAAATTCGGCCAACAAATTCTCTACAAAATAGCAAACCAGGCGGGTACAGTAACAAATGAATCCGCGATTCACCCCAAATCTCACAGTTCAAACCCGAACCGATTTCTACGAATTCCAACTGCCTAAACTCATTTACCGACGTCTAATCCAACCCGTAACAACCGCTAACAGTCATGATCAGCCACCAATAATCACAATCAACCACCAAAAACCATTATTGACACCTTAATCAACCTCTAAATCCCTAAAGTACACGAGCGAGTCCGAAAATACCCGGCGTCCTAAATAGGGATTAGATCGCGACTTACCAAGCTCTAAACTATCACGATTAGAGCGGCGGTGGCAAAAATCAATATCTAACGGCGGCTGCGGCCGGCGGTGACAAAGCGGCGATAATCCGGCGGGCGTGATTTTGGCGGCGATCGGTGAGGAGAGGCGGCGGCCGAGGGAGCTAATTCGGTGAAGGGGGGGGCTACCGTGGGGAGAATGGGAGGAATGAGGAGAGAGAGAAGAGTTCTTGGCTTAAATAATCAATTTTGACCAAACTTTCAAAAATACCCATTTTACCCCTCCTTACTTAGCCAAGATTAATCTAAACCAAAATATCCAAGGGCATTTTGGTCCAATCTTTTGACTGATATTTATCCACAAATAAATCCCTAAATTTAATTTTCAAAATCCCCAAAATTCGGAATACCCAAAAATATGCCTAGGGGCAAAATCGTAATTTTTGATCCGGGCCGAATTTTCATTTTTAAACCATACCAATCCCAAATATCATTGGCCACACTAAAATGGCGTCGTCCTTGTAAAAATAGTCACGCACGATCCAAAATCGACATCCAAGTCCGGATCAATTTCGCGATCAAAATCGCCCAATCTCAATTTTAGGATCTCTCACTAACGGGCGGTTTGTTTAAGGATTATGCATATCGACCTAGGGTTATTCGAGTCATGGCGACCTCGATCGTCACCGAAAATCGACTAATGATCGAGTTCTTAGGTCCATGTACATTTCCCTAGGTAGTCATTCTCTAAAGGTTAGTATCCCGAGAATGATCGCCCCGGCGAGACTTACTAAAAGGAAATAATTTGCCTAGTGGCTCCTCACTAGTAAGATTTTGAATTTGCCTAGGGCTTCTCACCTATAGGACTTTGAATTTGCCTAGTGGTTCCTCACCAGTGGGACTTGAATTTGCCTATGGGCTTCTTGCTTGTAGGATTTGAATTTGCCTAGTGGCTCCTTGCCTATAGGAGTTTGAATTTTCCTAGGGGCTCTTCGCTGTAGAACTTGAATTTGTTTAGGGGCTCCTCGTCTGCAGAGAACTTTGAATTTGCCTAGAGGTTCCTCGCCTGTAGGACTTAAATTTGCCTAGTGGTTCCTCCCTAGTAGGACTTTGAATTTGCTTAGGGGCTCCTTGCCTGTAGGACTTAAATTTGCTTAGTGGCTCTTCACCAGTAAAATTTTGAATTTGCCTAGGGGCTTCTCACCTATAGGACTTTGAATTTGCCTAGTGGTTCCTCACCAGTAGGACTTTGAATTTACCTAGGGGCTCCTCGCTCGTAGGACTTAAATTTGCCTAGTGGTTCCTTACCAAAGATAACTTTGAATTTGCCTATAGGCTCCTTGCTGTGGGACTTGAATTTGTCTAGTAGCTCCTTGCCTATAGGACTTTGAATTTGCCTAGGGGTTCTTCCGCTGTGGGACTTGAATTTGCCTAGAGGCTCCTCGCCTATAGAACTTTGGATTTACCTAGGGGCTCCTTTCGTATAGGACTTTCAAAATACTTCAAATATTGAATGCCTTAACTATGAGTTATGTGATTTTGAGGTTTCACTAACCTTTGTATGGTTTTTAGTTGATCAAAAACTATTTTGAAAAATAGTTTTGAAATTAATCAAAACTATTTGAAGTGTGGTTTTTTCTTAGCTTACCACAAACTATTTGAAAACTCGTTTTTAAGTTGACCAAAGACTTTTTGAAAATTGGTATGGAAACATGCATTCTTTGCATTAATGCATTCGGACAATCAAATTTCCTTTTAGAGGAATTATTTGAACAAAATGCTTGCAATCTTTCAAGAAATGCTTGAAATGATCGTTTGGAAGACCTTCATTAAAAAGGATTTATTTCAATCTATGAACTTGGTCTTTTCTTTATTTGATTGAAAGGGGAACTTGTTTGATATCCCTCAATTTTATCTCTTTAACCAATCCTTAGGTGTTCGGAGATGTTCGCAATGTATACAATCCAATAAATTTGATAAGGTCTTTTAGAGGACTGAATGTTGGGTTGGTTAATAGCTATTCAAAGAATAGGCATTCTGATGCCAAGAAAAGGATTTTATCATATCGACTTTGGGTCTACAAGTTAAAAACCTCGAGGATAAGACAAGATATTATTGCATACACTTCTTTGAGTGATGACTTCTTGTCATAAAGCCATGTTTCTATTCTCAATATCCTAATCTGAAGAGTCTTGGGGAGAGGTTGTATTGTTGATATTGGGTAGGCTCAAAAGGCTCATTTATTTGAATTCAGAGTTTTTATGAAATTGATGATCTTCTTGGCATCACCACTTTTTCTTTTTTGCTCACTAGGGATTTTTCTTTTATGAACATCAGAGTCCTCTAAACATTCATTACAATATCTTTTCTTTTGCTCATTCTCACTTGTTGTGATCTATAATCTCTCATAATCTTGACTTTGCTTTGTCATGACTTTTTTTTGTCATTTTGAGCTTTCTTTTGAACTTTCTTTTTCTTTCTCATTTTCCTTGGGCATTTGGCCTTGCTTTTATCAGGCACATTGCTTTTTCATGACCCAGATTCTTTTGCCTTTGATCTTTTTGAATTCTAAGGACTCTGTGTCATGCCCTTTTGTTTCTTATCTATTAAAAGGATCATATGCTCTTGCTTCAGCGTGAAGAGATAATCATCAATTTAGGATTCTAAAATGAATATTCAGGCTCAATTGGGCTTAGTCAAAGGTAATGTGTTTGGGTGTAAGAAATGAAGTGTTCTTCTTCCTCTTGGGATGTCTTGAGCTTTCATATGATTTTATCTAAAGTTATCACAGAAAGATTGATGCAAGAGTATGCAATAAAATCCTTCTTGATCCTATTCTCCATAGTTGTCAATCACAAACCTCCTGATTTTCCCTAATGTAGGGTAGTTCTTAATAGGATTATTTTGAAAAACTTCTCTACTATTTTGGCTCAAATTTGATTTGCAAGAAATAAGTATGTGTTTGGGATAGTGAAATGACTGTCTTTTTCATCATTTCAATCCATATAATCATTGCAAACATCCCTATTCCCTCGGATGAGTTTTTCTCACTCACTTCTCAATTTTGACTTTCGATTGTATAAGGGACGTACATGGATATGGCTTACCTTTCATCATTTGAAGGTCTTTCCATTTGATTTGATTCCAACTTTCTCTTTGAAATTTTTCAAAATCTTTTGTCAAATTATCTCTTTTAGGGAATTTTGATGCTTAGTGCATTTTTAAATAAAGCGTGTGTCAAAACTTTTGATTGAAACATTTCTGAGGTATTTTTCTTTTCAAAACAATATGTTTTGTTTTGTTCAATCTTAGTGTCATTCCTCTTGGGGAAGAAGAAGTTCGATTTTCTCTTAGAAAGGCAACTTTTTTAACACATACACTCACGATTTAGTAATACTTGTTTGATCAACTTACCAAGATCTATCTCGTTTGCATGTTTTTGCTTTGATTCCACTGGGGATTCTTCTTTCATTGCTCCCTTTTCTTTGTCTCCCTGAGGATGATAAAAAGAAAAGCACGTTAGGGAATATCAACGGAAAATAGAATTGGAAGTGGTACTTCCCTCTATTATTTGATAACTCCATTGGGAATTCTGAAATCATTAATTGGTTTGAATTCTTTTTGCTTTCTTCTGCAAAATAGATAAACATGTTCATGAAATGCATGTTATACATAATCTGCATGATATGCACATGTTCTATAGTGACCCAAATCTTTTCTTGAATATTTTTCTTCATTTCATGTGTAGAAAATCTTAACAGCATCTGCATTTACAAGATAGGCCAATTCTATTCCTGCCATATCTACAAGAATCAATACTCCTCCAAGAAGAACCTTCTTGATAATATATGGATCCTCATAATTCGGAGTGAATTTGCAATGAGGATATGAATTGTTGAAGATGACTTTCTTCACTATTAAATCCTCTGTTTTGAAATTCCTCGATTTCACTTTTCGATTAAAAGATTTAGCCACTCTTCTTTGATAAGTTTGCCCATGGCATATAGCTCTTAATCTCTTTTCATTGATCATGTTGAGTTATTCATATCTTTGTTGAATCCACTCAGTTTCTAAAAGCTTTAACTGGGATAGTATTCTTAATGAAGGAATTTTTGCTTCAACAGGTAGTACTGCTTTCATTCCGTAAATCAATGAAAATGGGGTTGCTCCAGTTTATGTTTGAATTGAAGTTCAGTATGCCATCAGAGCATACGGTAACCTTTCATGCCAATCACGATAATTTTCGGCTGTCTTGGCCAGTATCCTCTTGACATTCTTATTTACTGTTTCAACTGCTTCATTCATTTATGGACGATATGGAAATGAGTTTAGATGTCGGACATGAAAGTGTTCAAGTAAATCATCTACGATCTTGTTGTTTAGATTTGAGCCATTGTTTGTAATTATTGCTTCGAGAACTCCATACCTAGCAATGATGTCCCGCCTGATGAATCTTGCAACATTCTTGGCAATAACATTTGTGTAGGAGTTTGCTTCAATTCATTTAGTGAAATAGTCAATAGCGACCAGGATAAACCGATGCCCATTTGAAGCTTTGGGGTTGATTAGACCAATCATATCAATGCCCTACATTGAAAATGGCCATGGCTTAGACATCGATGTATCTCATTTGGCGGTGCATTGATTTTGTCTCCATAAACCTAACATCAATGGCAACATCTCATATGTTGGATGCAATCTGATTCCATTGTCATCTAATAGTATCCCAACCTTATAAGTTTTCAGGCTAGAAGATGTCCATTCATGTGCGGTCCACATTCACCTTCATGAATTTTTTTTCATGATTTGTTTGGCTTCTGTAGCATCCATACATTTTAACAGGGTTGAATCAAATAATTTCTTGCAGAGGATTTGACTCTTGATGAAGATTTTGTTGGCTATCTTCCTTATAAACTTTCTATCACCTAATTAGTTTTCTTCAGGAAATTCTCTCAATTGAAGATATATTTTGATGTCATGATACCATGGCTCATTATCAAATTTTGCCTGAACCATCATGCAATGGCTGGTTGTTCAAGAATATTGATTCTCAATGATTTTATATCCATGCCATCTTCAGCTTGTAATAAGAATGACAAAGTTGCCAAAGCATCTTTAAAATGATTTTGAGATCTTGGGAGATAATCGAATGTTACTTTTTCGAAACTTTCTATCATCTCTTCTAAGTATCTGTGATAAGGAATTAGCTTGGCATCTCGAGTTTTCCATTCACCAGTTGTTTGCAATATGATAAGCATAGAATCTCCATATACTTGCAACCTTTTTACCTTCATTGAAAGGGCTAATTGTAAGCCAAGAATGTATGCTTCGTATTCAGCGACGTTATTAATGCATGGAAATACCAATTTCACGATACCGGATAGTGTTGGCTTTCCGAGGAGATCAAGATCGCCCTAGTTCCCGATCTAGATAAGTTGATTGTACCATCAAAATACATGGTCAATCTATTGTCGACCAGTGTCAATATACGATCATTAAGTTGTTCTTCAGGACTGGCAATATTCTGCGAATTTTCTGCCAACATGTCTGCTATTGCTCGTCCTTTGACTGACTTTTGGGATGAACTTCTAATGTCGAATTCTAATAAAAAAAACTTGCCACTTTGCTAATTTCCCGACCAAGGAGGATTTCTCAAGAAGTTACTTGATCGGATCATTCTCAGTCACCAGCAAAATTTGGTGATGAAGGGTGTATTGTCTTAATCTGTGTAATACCCAAATTAATGCAACGCATGATCTTCTCAACTGCGGATAATTCACTTCGATGTTGTGAACTTCTTGCTCAAGTAATAAATGGCTTGTTCTTTATCATCATTTGGTCTTCTTTATACAAGCACTGCTCCTAACGACTCATAATGAATTGTCAAATATAAGATCAGCGAAACTCTAGGAATTGGTGGTACCAACAATGGTAGGCATACCAGATATTCTTTGATCTTGTCAAAGGCTTGTTGACATTCTACATCCCACTTTACTTTGGCATTTTTTTCAACAGTTTGAAGAATGGTTTAGCGGTCTCAAAAACTGATAGATGAAACGGGCAATATAGTTTAATCGCCCAACAAACTTCTCACTTCTTTTACCATAGAAGGAATCTTTAAGTTGTATATTGCCTTGATCTTGGAAGGATCTATTTCGATACCTCTATTCTTGACCATAAATCCTAGCAGTTCATGCGGATATTTACCCAAAAATACACTTATTGGGGTTCAATCGCAAACTTGTACTTTGTAAGTCTTTCGACCAATTTGCGAAAGTACCTCAACATAATCTTCTCCTTGTTTGGATTTTGCAATCATGTCATTCACATATATCTTGATTTCTTTGTGCATCATGTTATGGAACAAAGTTACCATTGCCCTTTGATATGTGGCACTAGTATTTTTCAAATTGAAAGGCATCGCCTTATAACAAAATGTGCCACATGGTGTTATAAAGGACGTTTTCGTCTTATCCTCTTTCTTCGTGAGGATTTGATTATATCCTAAGAAACCATCCATGAATGAAAATGTTTCGAATCCAATAGTACTATCCACTAATACATTAATATGTGGAAGTAGGTAATCAACCTTAGGGCTTATTTTATTTAGGTCGCAATAATCAACATACACCCGTACTCAACCATCTTTTTTTCATTACGGGTACTATGTTGACAACCCATTCTGGATATGGTATTACTTCAATGAAACTGACTTTGAGTAATTTCATCACTTCTTCTTTTATTTTCTTCGCCAATTCCGGCTTTGTTCGCCTCAGTTTTGCTTCTTTGGTGGAATACTTGGATCAATTAGCAAAACATGCTCAACTATGCTTGGATGAAGGCCTGGCATGTCAGCATAAGACCATGCGAATATATCTTGATATTCCTTGCGCAAATCTGTGATCCTTTTTGCCTCTGCTAAGGGAAGACTTTTTCCAATCTTAACCTCTTTGGCATTCTCGTTATCGTCCATATTAACAGTGATCGTTTTCTTTAACGTGAGTGGCTTTGATTCTTTATGACGGATCCATTCTCTTCTGATCCATTCCTCATCTTTATTATCCACTTTAATATCGCAAGTGATCTCTTTAGAAAGATTTGGGTCACATATAAACCTATTATAGATATGTGAATACTCATACCTGACATGTAACAAACATGATTAGTAATTTCATACAAAGTAAGTAATGCACGTGATCCTATGAAAAACCTTTTAGAAATTCATTTTGAAATTTATTTTGAAAGAATATAAAGACAGAGCTAGTCCTCATATCATCAGACTTCCTTGCTCTTAAAATCATTTTTGTAATGAGGAGCAATATAGAAACTCAAAACCTCAAGCCTCATGAATGAGGATAATATTCATCATAGGTTTGATTTTGTTTCTACATGTCCTTAACAAAACATTTGATCACTTTTATTTAATTGAAAAATACGATTACATCTACATCAAAAGGAGTTTAAATTGTAATTGAATTGAAATTGCAAATGAAATCACAGGAAATTTGAAATTGTAATCAACAAAATGCAATGAAAAAAGCTAGTGGCAAAAGTTCAAGAGAATCTTCCTACTCCAAAGGCGTAGGTATCTTCCGCTTCATTCGATAATATTGATGGTATTCTCTTGAATAAACTAGGCAAAATGGATTCTTCCTCCTGTATATGTAAGCCATCTTCTTGAAGTAGCTTGGAAGGTCCAGGAAAAATTTTCCTTAATGTGAATCTGATGACTAGGAAGCTCTTTAACTTTGCCCTTCCATATGGATGGATTAATGAGGCAATCACCTCGGCCTCTACAGCCTTCATGGTTCTTTCAACCTCGGCCTTGGCCTCTATAGTGATCTTTAGTATTATCGGGAATATAACCTACTCTGTGCTTCATTCTTGTAACAAGCAGAGTAATAGTTTCCTTGATCCCTTGGGATTTCGATCCAAGACCATTACTGGGAATAAATCCATACTGGCATAACACTCTTCCAGACATAATGGATGATGTTGAAAATTCTGGGGATTTTATGATGCAACCGGCAGGAATTTGCACAATTGAGATTATTTCGAAGGAATGATAACTTGGTTCTTCTTTCACTTCGGATTCGACATATGGTATTACACTCTCTTTGTAGGTTGTGAAATCTATCTCCCCATGTATAGTGATCATTTTGCCATTAATGACAATCCCGACCTTCTGATGGAGACTTGAAGGAATAGCAATAGCCATATGAATCCAAGGTCTTCCGAGTAACAAGTTGAAAGTCCTCGGAATATTCGCCACTTGAAGTCAATTAGGAAAGGCATGTGGCTTATGTTCACCTCAAGCTCGATATCGCCAATAACGTCCTTCTTCATTCCATCAAACAAGCACATAGTTACCTTAGAAAGTTTGATGAGCTCTTCGCTAATCCCCAAGCGATGCAATGTGCTTAGTGGATATAAATTAAGTGTAGAACCATTATCGATTAGCACCGTGACACCTCCTTGCCTCGACATTTGACAATAATATACAAGGCTTTATTATGAGAATGTCCGTCAATTGGGAAATCTTCATCGGAGAAGGCAATTTGGTCTTCCAAAAGAATAACGCCAACAAAGTTTTCCAATTGTACTTCATTAATCGTCTCCGGGACATGTACCTCATTGAGAAGCTTCATAAGTACCATTTTATAGCTTTCTGAAGTCTTGAAAAAATCAAACAGAGAAATTTGTGCCAGCATCTTTCTTAGCTATTCAATTACCTCAAATTCACTCATCTTCATGACTGAAATCAACTATTTGACATCTTCTTCGGTTACTCCTTTCTTTTTGTGTTCACTTTCTTTCGGGACATTGCATCTCCCCAATCATATTATGGCATCGACTTCTTTGGGAGAGTAATTCCAAAGTACACACTTAGTGTTAAACTTGTCTTTTGGAGGGAGAGTGATAATCACAGGCTGAGTTTCTTCTTCTTTGATTCTTAGGCTGATCAATGGGAAGTTGGATAGTGATTAGTGTGACAGGACCTTCCTCCTCCTTATATTTATCTACCTCATCTAGATTGATTAGAAATGATATAATTATGGATACCATGCTTCTAATGGCTTCGTCAGCATCCATTCCATCCCAGTCATCAAGTGTGATTATTTCATTCTTGATTACCCATGAAGGAGGTGTATATTTGACATGGTAATTATACCGGCCACTATCTTGACTCAGAAAATCGATAACTTCACCTTGTCTTCGTGCTTTTCGAATAAATCGCCTATCACCTCGGCGAGTCTTTTTCTTCTTTTTCTCTTCCCGATTCATTTCCCTTAAGATTTAATTAGCTGATCGAGACCTCATCCATGCCACCCCATCCGTCCGGTACAATGTCTTCATTTTTTAACACCCATGATAGCGGAGTATATTTGACACGGTAATTGTATTTACCATTGTTTTGACCGAGTAAGTCTACAATTTAAGTCTTCCTTAGATGATTTCTGGGTGAAACCTTTTACCCCGATGGACTTTTCTTTTCCTTTTCATCCCGATCTATTTCATCTTGAAGCATTTCTTTTTTAGGTAGAGCTTTCTCTTTAAGACTGGTTTCATCATGCATACCATCCCAGCCATCATGCACAATTACTTCATTTTCGAATGCCCATGGTGGTGAGGAATATTTCACTTGAAAGTTATATTTTCCAAAGTCTTCTCCCAAGTTGTGTATAATCTTACCTTTTAAGTGTGCTTCTTGACGAAAGCAAGCATTCTCTAATCGAGAAACTTTAATCTTGACTTTATATTCATCTTCATTGTCAAACTTGATCACTATTTCTTCATCCTTGATCATGTTTACTATATTGTGTTCGAAAGAGAATTCTGATGTAGATTTGGGTTGGGCTATTGGAAGTTCAATATCTTCTCGTCAATGAGCTGTTGAACCTTGTACTTTAGAGTAGGATAATTATCTATATCATGTCTCCTTTTTCCCATGTGATAGGTGCAGGTTTTGATTCATCGTTATCCACGAAAATCTCGCAGGATTGTCTCTCGATACTTCCTTGGTCACCAAATGCCTTTCTAGAAGCATTGGTAATAGCTTTGATAGGGGTCGGACAATGGTATATATTGCCTCACGGGCCTTTTATTTGGCTCGAATTGCCTTGGGGTTTTCCAAGCGACATTTAATTACTTCAGAAAGCGATGCATGATGAGTATTTGGGCTTGACACCATAGCCACTTCTCGGATGGGATCTTTGTCTTTTTCTCGGGGGTAAGCCCTTCTGCTGCTATTTCTTGAGCCTTTTTTCTTTCAATCACTATTCAATTCTCTCACCCACTATTACCAACATAGTGAATGTTTAACAGCCCTAATACATGAAGCTTGTCATAATACTCAGTTGGTAATGATTTTAGAAAGAGTTCAATGAGCTCATCTTCACTTATGGTGGGGGGCTTTACTTGTGAGGTAACAGCTTTCTATCTCTCGAGCATAGGCTCTGAACCCTTTATTCTTTTGTTTTTCGATTACGTGAGATCCTCTCTAGTGAGGAGTACTTCAACATTAAAATTTTACCGGCGAAGAAATTCTCCGCCAAATGATCCCATTCGGTGAAGTCTTCTATGTCAAGAGCTATATATCATGCAAGGGCCGCCCCTCTCAAACTATCTTGAAATGTGCTAATAAGAAGTGGCGTGTTGTCTGAATATCTTGCCATCTTACGGAGATAATACTTCAAATGGCTTTTGGGACAACCAGTGCTATTATACTTGCTCACGAACTCTAGCTCTTTATAGTTTTATGGAACAACCACCTTTGCGTATAGCGAGAACTTGTCGAACCTTTGAAGCTCATAGCCTTGACTTGCTAAGCATTCTTCAATTTTGGCCAATCTCTTGGCCTCTTCTTCATCCTTTGTTTTGGATGTCTTCTTGATTTGATCATCCTCTTCCAAATTTACCACCTCAGGTGTAGTATTTAGAGGATTTTCTTGAACTGGTTCTTTGTTTCTGATTGGGTCTTCAATTGGTGTTTCGGTTGCATTTGAAGCTCCCACATTTAGGGTAGTAGGATATTGTCCTCGAGATGTGATAATGAAAGCCATCATTTCTGCCATCATTGCAATCATTTGGGTCATTTGATTCTCAACTTCAGCTAGTCGAGCACGGGTTTCTTCTTCCACCATTCTAACTTGTAGGCGAGTCTAAGGTCTTTTACCTTCCATTGTTAAACAATCAGTTTTGCAAAAAAGACCTAATATCATCATAGTAAAATGATTATGAAACCTTACATTTTTTTAATTGTATGGTTTTATGAGATTATCAAGGATAAGAAATTTCATACAAGTCTTAGCTTTGTATAAAATTCTTCATCAATGTCTTTCTCAATGAATCATGCAATTCAAAGAATTGTAATCTATAGTGATTCTTCAAAAAAAATTTTTTGAAACTTCATTAAGCAATTGTTTTGATTTGGAAAATTTTTATGACAATGTTATTCATCAAAATAGGGGAACACTAGCTTAAACAAGTCTAGGCTTCTTGCTAGCTAAGGTAGCTTCAACTTCTTCATACTCCTTGACTAGTGTCTCCCATTTTTCCATGTCGATTACAACTTCCGCGAAACATACAGCTCTACACCTGGCGTGCTTGGCACAATGTACTCTGGGATGTACAGCTCATCAAAATGAGTAGTAACACTCAAATGTATATAAGGTTCGACGTCAATTGGTCTCTTATCCTTCAACCACCTTATATACTCATTAGATGCTAAAAAGAGCTTCATTTCTCCTTCCAAATCTTCCGGCCATTATACTATTTGTTTGGTTGATCTCTTCAATGAATTCACGATCCTATCGACCCTTGTTGACAGCTCTTTACTTTTCTTTTCCGGTATAGGTTCTTGTGGTATCTCAAATGTGAATTCCTCAGGATGCCAAATAGGTGGAATTTGTTGAACCATTCCGAATTTTTAGATGACTCTTAGTGGGCAATAAGCAGTTCCGCCACTCAATCCTAGTAAAGGCACAAAATTACCATCTTGGGTAGTAATTTGAGCTTTTGTTATCTTTGGCCATTGAATCTTCCATTGAAGCTGGTCGGGAGTTAATGCTCTAATGAAGTTTGCCCACTCATGAAAAGAGTACTTTGGCATTTTGTCTTGGAGTTTCAAATACTTCTTAATAGGGTTGGTACATGAGTCGATCTCTTGAATGCGATATAACGTTCCCAAGGTTGAATATGGGAAATAAACCATACAAAAAGTAACCCAGCTGAAGCTTGCAGTACACCCTTTTGTTGATTTTGGTATTTGTTTAATGAAATGATGGTCTCCGCCAAGAGCATATTGGAGAAGTCCCATTTTAGGCAAGCTTGCCTAGCAATTACCACAACGAGAGGATTTAATCCCGTTCTTGATGTGGGAAATAAAATAAATCCGAAAAAGGATGGAATAAAAACCCTCATGGAAGTGTTTCTCATTTCTCTCGGCAAATTGGACAACTGTCCACTAAGTATGATAGAGGAAATCTCCGGTATTCAATTTGATAAACTTTTCCACTTGAGGGGTTTTCAAGTTTAAAAATTCAGCATAACACCTGTGGGTTTCAATCCAACTGGGGGCTCAACGGTTTGACTCGAAATCAATCCTAATGGTTGCCTTATATTCTTCTAGTGTAGGTACCATCTCGTGCTCGCCCAATTGAAATGTGGCAGTAGTAACTTCCCAAAAATGGGATAATGCTTGGATTAGACTCACTTGGTACTCAGTTGATATGTTTGAACAAATACTAGAGCCTTTCCCTTACGTATGCTTTGTTGTCCTTTGTCATATTTACCCACCATGCCAAAAGCTCCTTCCTTGAAATAGGAATGACTTGTATGTCTAGTTTCCCTATTTATAATCTAAAGCATGTAAAAGAAAGTGATTATTATTCACCATGGATTACCAATTGATTTTAATACCTCAATTTCAACTATATGTCCTTTTAAGGTAGGACGGAGGTTAAATACATTTGCATGCCTCAAAAGTAATGTAAATGCCATTTTGAGTCTATTTAAATCTTAAAAGAGCATATAGTTGAGATCATGGACAAATTCAATGTGTGATGTAAATGCCCATTCTGTCATACTCCATTTAGATCATAAAGCCCTAAACTATGGTTTCCAACCTCAAATACATTGAAATGAACGAATAAGCATTTGAATTACATGGGAAATCCGCCATGGACCTATACATTTCATCTAAAAATGAAAGAATAGTCAAATGGAGTATGATGCCCTAATCATGCATTCTAAAATGAAAGGGCATTTAGACCAAGCATTGAATGTCATTTAGGCATTTTTTCGAGAATGTGCCAACTAACATGCATAATTGTAAAAGAATGGAATGGAACGATACTTGCTTACCATGACATTTTTGTTTGGTTTTAGGTATACCAACCACAAAGACAAGAAAATGCAATCAGTGAAGTTTTGACGCCTAAAAGGGTAGGATATGCTAAAGGCTCAAGGTCATCACCTTAATGGACAAGGGATTCCATTCCAATAGGCAATCGGCCTAAAGTAATGAAATATTATTCCACCTTGGTGATCGGTATTGTATTTAAACGATCCCATGAGCAATCGGCCCATAGTTTCGCCTAAACACATACCTCCTAAAGGTAATCCTAAATGTAGCCGGGGTTGGGCCAGGGTGGTGTGTGCTAATAGTGTAGTGCTAAAGCAATTTAAAGACATGCATAGCAATTAATAACCAAACAGCACTTTTAAAATTCATTCAAACCACATTCAATCCCAACACCATCCTGCAAAATAAATGTTAGTAAAGACTACACCCTTATACCACTCGCCTCCAAAACCATTTATCACTATCGTTAGTAGAACATACTTGAGATCCTTGCAAGCACAAAACACAAGCATATCGTTCTATCTAGGCCTAAGTCCACTTAGAAAAGCTAAGTTCCCAATAGGTCGCCAACCTGTCATGTACTCGCACTTTTTTTTTTTTTTTTTTTTAGAATTTGCACGCTAATGAGGTATTTCTGTGTAAAGGTCTCTTCCGACCATACCTCACGTGACAGTGGAAGGTAATTTTCTATTTAATCTAGGTTTGTTATTTTAGAGTCACCACTAGTCATTATTGGTAGGTAGACTAGAAACCTAATCGAGGTACGGGAGAAATACCACAATTTCTACGAACTAGAGATTCTGAGTACGGGGACTTGGTATGTTATTGATCCCGAATCAAGATCCCTAACACCCTTTCGGTACCTAAGAACAATACGATGTCTATCGTGTCATGCAAATTTTCGAAGGCTTACCCACTAATTCTATCCATTCTAATCGCAGGAAAAACCAAACAAGTATTAAATGTACAATCAAAGTCAATCAGATCAATCAATCCTAAATGGTCTCTCAAAATGAAAATCAATCAAAACATCCAAACCCTAATGAAGCTCTAGAAGCTTATTCATTTCATAATTTATATTTTTTAAGGTTTTACGATTTTTTTAGAGGTTATAAACCCTGAATTTGAGATTTTCTAAAAATACCACTTGGGCACTTCAAAAATTAAAATCTCACTTTTTATGATTGGCCACAGTATTATTGGACTATTCTGTGAATTTTAAAATTTTTGAAATTTTTTATTTTCTTTTTTCTAAAATTTTATTAACCGAGAATTGATCGATTTTTTAAAAATTTTTATGAATTTTCCAATTTTTCAATTTTTATTGATTTTCTAAATTTTCACATTTTTATTTGTACTTTCTGAATTTTCTGAATTTTTATAAATTTTCTGAAAATTTTTTATTTTTATGAATTTTCTAATTTTTCAATTTCTCAAATTTTTTTGATTTTTCTGATTTTTTTCTTTCTTTTTCTTTTCTTCTTTTTCTTTTTTTTCATTTTTATGTCTTTATAAATTTTATGAATTTTGTAGATTTATTATTATTTTTTTTAAATTCCCGCCGGGATAGTGAACCGAACCGGCCCGGTTCAACCTGGTTCGGCTTGGCCGAACCGAGCATTGCCGGTGCTGGTGCCGATCACCTTCTCCAACATACCCAAAGCCCAAAAACGGCGCCGTTCAATCCCTTTTTCATTGTGGCATTTGCATTTGGTGAGCACACTTGGTGAGCATTTCAGTGTCTAGTGATTTCAAGTAACGGCCTTTCGAATGATTTTTTGGTTCTAGATTTTTTTTTAGAAAATGGCGAAGGCCAAAAGATTTAGATCAACCTAGTGACCTTCCGGACTAAGTTTATTATGCTGATTTTGGATTTATACCCACAAGATTTGGATATTTGCTGTTTTAATGATGCAACTTATACTTTGTCCGTGTTTATTATCCTACTACACATTTATTTTTAGTAGAGTGTACTAATGTAGGAATTTTTTTATGAATGTGAAAATGATGTTCAATTACAACATACTATACATTGCAATGAAAACGAAGTGGTTAATTATTATAGGAAATTCCCATTATTTATTTATTTTGTGTTTTTGATCCGCTAATGGCTTAAATGATTTTTTTTTGCTTGTATTATCAATGTTTACAACACCAAAATGTTACAACTTTAGTATGTAATGTTAAAAAAGCGTAGTAATAGAATCTAAATATAATTTAGGTGATAATCCCTCAATCTATGGAGATACAAAATGACAAAAAATTAGTACCAAACATAGACAAAAAAAACAAAAGGGAGTAATCAATTAGATGTTATTTAAGCGCTTCATTTGAGATTACTTGGTACAATTTTTAATTTTGGCCTTGCCCAAAACATTTTTTTCAATGGTGACCATGGTTGCTCATCGATTTATTTTTTAATGTCCAAAATGCAATCAAACAACACCAAAATGATTAATGCAATCAAAACAACATCAAAATATTAGATTTTTCGACAAAATCAAAACATTCATATTTTTAATTCCAAAACCAAAAACAACACCAAAATGATTAGAATTTAGTTTTAAAAATTTTAGATTCATCGACAAAATCACCAAACATTCATATTGGGATTAAAATATCAAAAGCAAATTTTGAAAAATTTTGAAAAAGAATGACTATGAGCCAATTTTACCTTCTTGGATTCGGATTGATTAAGAGGGATTTCGAAGGCCATGGTTGCACATGCGAGATTTTTATTTAGTTTTTAATTCCAAAATTAAACAACACCAAAATTGAACTTTCATCAAAATATCGAGTATCAACAAATCTTCATATTGTGAAAAATTTTGAAAAGAATGACTAGAGTTTTACTTGGTGCATTTCAATTTGTCTAACTGAAACAACCAAGGGAGAGTCATGGTCAATCCATGATTTGCCGGGTGCTCTGCCATCCATGGCGGCACCGAACACTCATGAGGGGACTCTCGACCCTCCCTCTTTAGATCCTTCTCATTGATTTCACCTGTTTCTCTCTCCTTTCTCTCTCTGGATTTTTTTTGAACGCCTCTCCTCCACCATGGTCCAGTTTCTTTTTCTTTTTGTTCATCGATTTTTCCGCCCAAATTCAATTAGAACCCGATTTCAATATGTTATATTGGTTACAGTGCCGGTGGAGATTCTCCATTGCCCCGATCGATAAAACATGCTAATTTGATCGGGGAGGTTGGCAAAGTCCTGGCACAGGTTGTTTTCTAGGTTTAATATGCTTTGGATGAGTTGGGTAAAGAAGACAACCAACCCGGTCGGGTCGAGTTGACTGGCCGACCCGTAAGACTTAGGTTGGTCTAAATTCACCAAATAAGTTCAATTTTGACTCAATTTTCAAAATTAAACTCCGAAATTGAATTCCCCATCACATTCCGAACCCAAATATATAATTTTCCCCAATTTTTGTCATGATCGTGTCCAAGATTTTCTCATTTTTGTATTCGGGTTAATAGGTTTTTATTCAATTTGATGTCCTAATGACCTGATTAGGCAAAATTGATGTCAAAATTGAATTACCCACATCTGATTAACCCTAGAAATGATGGTCTCATGTTTCGACAATTTCATATTGGCATGATTCCCAATTTCGGTTCAAAATTCTTATTTTTCAATTAAATTTTGAGATTTTTTATTTTATGTCAAATTGTGCAATTGGATTGACCATTATGTAATTCAAGGTCCCGAATCATTTACTGTGAAGACACTATGACTTAAAAAATGACTAGAAAAATTTAATTGCATTTTTTGGTTCAATTCGAGTTTAATTTTGTCAAATTTTGGGAAAAAACATATACTCGATTGAGATTTTTAAAATTGATGATGAATTCATGAAATTGGATTTAAAATAATACTAATGATTATTTTTATGGAATTTTATGATTCCATTTGCTATTTTTCTTGATTTTCTCATTTATTTTGACTATTAGAAATTAAGGAAAAATGCTAAAAATGCTAAAAAAAATTATTTTTGATTTAGAAATAGGTTTCTAGGCTTGGCCAAGACTCCTAGTCCTACTTTTGAGATTTTTGAAAGTATGACAAAAATGATTTAAAAATCGGTGTCAACACCACCGCGCAAAGACGCATCAGGGAACTTAGGTGATCACATACGCCACATGACCCATTCAATTCCATTTCATACACACCCTCGAACATCACTCTAACGTGCTTAATCACCAGCAACGCAAATCAGTTTACACGCCTACCCAATCAGCCACGGTTCCATCAATTAAAGCCATGAACACACATTCACAATCAGTCACTCCCTCACGTGCAACAACCACATTGAAAGGTTCTCGAGAGAGAGAAACCAAATTTGCATAGAATCGGGCTTAAAATTGGCAATTGCACATTAATCAAAACTCTTTTGAAATAAATAGTAATTCAACTCTAAAAATTTTGAATTATGAAATGTCATTGAAAACATCTTGATAAACATTTTTCATGAAGGATATAAAATCCAATTCTGGCTGCAAACAACTCTTTTTGTCACCCAAAATTAGATCGAAAATTAGCCTACAAGGGTAGACCATTTGGCCTTAGAAATCCCTTTCAATCAGTACCAAAATCTCCTTGGAAAACCTTGAAATATTTATATGTCATAGACACAATTATCATTGACAACTTTCATGAAGGACGTTTATTGAAAAGAGGTTTGGAAAATTTTATAAAAATTAAAAAAAAACATGCCGGTCGGATAAACATTAACCCAACAGAGTGGTGACATAGCGAAAATGGACTTCCAAATACCCCAAAAAGATCTCCAAAAATTCTAGATTTAATATATGACATATTTAGAAATGTTAGGGTCAACTTCTATGCAGAACACTTCCTCAAACTCGGTCCACATTGATCTCCACAAAAATGGTAAAATACAGATGCATAGAAGCAACGAATTCGAGAATCAACCAACATGAGCCATTCAACAATTCAAGCTCATCTAACCACTAAACCAACTATCCACAGTTATGAATCAGCCCCTAACATGTCCATTAGTAACCCCTTAACCTAGTCAAGGGTTAGGAAGCCACTTACCTCGAGTCTAGATAAGAATGACTTAGGGGAAAGGAGTAGCAACAAGGTCGGTAGAACAAAGAGTAGCGGAGCGAAAAAAAGTAGAAGCAAAAAAAAAGAACAACAAAGAATAGTGAAGCAAAAATGAAAGCAAGATCAAGTAGAAGCAAAAAGGTAAGGCGAAATGGAAGCAATTTGGAGACACAAAGCAAGAGCAGAAGCCAAGAAGGAAAAGAAGAAGAAGAGGAGTCGGCGGAGTTAGCTGAGAAAAAGGGGGAAGTTAGTGGCGTGGGGGTCAGAGAGGAAGGAGAAGAGAGAGAGAGAGATGGTGAGTTGAGTGACTTAAGTGGGTCAACTACCCCTACTATGACTCAATCCAAGGGCTAAGATTAACTAGACAATCTCATCAAAGATCCAATGGCTCACATTGGTCAACTCCACTAACTCCTAGGGTCCAAAGAGAAAATGAGCAAGAGGAGAGAGGGGCATTTTGGTCCGATATTTTCGACCAACATGGGGCAGCAACATTACCAAAATGCCCTTCCACTTTTCAAATGAACTCAAATAATCCTAGGGGTAAAATGGTCATTTTTCCATTCCCGATCCAAATTTCACTTTTTCAACAAATCCGAGTGGCCCTAAGGTTGGCCACGCCAAATGTGACGTCATCCAATGAATTAGTTGTGGCTTTCGAGAAATTCGATTCCCAAGTCCAGATTCCAAGTAATGGTCAAATTTGATTAAATGCAACTTTAGTGTGTCTTAAACTAACGGATTGCTTTTTTAGGAGTTACGTCTATCGACTCGTGGCGATTCGATATCGGGCCACATCTAAGTTTACTTGAGCCATGGCAACCTCGGTTGTCATGTAATTGCGAGGGTCAATCACTAGTTTCGATTGACGCCGATCGTTCAAATTAGGTTTAGGATCGCTCAAAATTCATACAATAGTCAAGTAGATTCACGCGCGATCTAATTATACAACATTTGTGAATCGCTCCATAACCATCATTGGATCGGTCTATAATGGCCCAAAATATCTCCTCATCAATCCTTATGATCGAAGTGTCATTTCACAGCAAATTTTTTAGGCCCACATACTTAATTCATAGTTAACTATTCCCTAATTGTTAGTCTTCTCAAGAGTGATCAATTCCAAGTGAAATTTTACTAAAGTGCATCGAAGATACAATCATTTCATAAATTCCGAAAAATGAGTCGAATTTCAAAATGTCACATTATATGTCCTTAAAAACCCTTGTAAAAATTAGTAAATATGGTTTATAAAATGGGCAAGTATTTTTCAAGGCATCACAAGCTTGAAAGCACTTAAAATCATGCATAGAATCACCATAATTCACTATCACTTATCACCTAGTTGCGATAGCTTATTCAATAAAAACCAGTAACTTATCACTCCCCTCGCGATAACTTATCATCTATTCCTCGATAGCCTATCGCCTATTTGATGATAGCTTATCACCAAATGTCTGATAGCCTATCACCCCTTTGATGATAGCTTATCAATCCTTTTCCCGATAACTTTTCATCCATTTGACAATAGATTATCACATTTTCTCGATAACTTATCAAATCTAATTATCACCTGTTGCGATAGCTTATCAACTAATTCCTCATTAATTAGCACTAAGTAAGATTAACTTAGTCTAATCTAACCCTAAGTAATTTTAATGTGCTAATCAAGGGATTAGAGAGTTAAGTTACTCGGAAATGATTCCGACGACACGGGCACGATAGCAGTGACAAGGGTTACACGTGGCTCAATCTAGAACGGCACAGGGTGACAGCATGGAAATGGGTCTCGCTTGGCGAGGGGTGAGGCGTGGCTCACAAAGGGGTCCGGTGTGAGGCGGACGGCGCCGCACGACCACTGCATAGCTTGGATGGCTCACGGCGGTGAATGACTCATGGTGGTGGTTGTGGTTCGATGAGAGTAAGAAGAGAGGAAGAGAAAAACGTGAGAGAGAGAGAAAGAGAGAAGAGAAATGAGAAAATGAGAGAAATGAGGAGGAAAGAGAAAGTGTCTTGTAACAAAAATCAAGAATGGATGGCCAAGATTAACTCTTGCTCACCAAGCCAAGATCAAGAGCTAGGATTCCATCTTGCAAAAGCTTCTAGAAGGGATAATTTGGTAATTAAGAGAAGATGAGAGGACTATTTTGGTAATTTCAGCTCTTGATACTATTCACATCACTATTCACATGGACTTGCTTGGGCTTAAATGGGCCCAATTTGAAGAGAAATGGGCTTGAAAAGGTTAATGGGTTCGAAAGGCTTAATGGGCTCAAACTTGGGCTAAGCCCATTCTTCTTAGGTCAAAATCCTCCTTAGGCTCTGTCATTGGGCTTAGTTCCATGCGGGCTTCTCATCTCGGGCTTTTCTTGCACAAATTCTCAAAACTTCTTAATTTGGGCCCAAAAGGGCAAAACTGTAGTCTCCCTTCTATTAGGCCCTCATGGTCAACTATGGGCCCATTTGGTTCGGCTTTTCAAATACTACTTGGGGGAATGCAAATATCTTTAGGTGAAAGTCACTTGGAAAAATGCAAGTGGTGTTTGGTAAAAAAAAAATTTGTGAAGCTACTTTGGCCTAGGTAGTGTTTGATAAATTTTTTTTTGCAAAGGGCTTTAGCAAATTTTTTTTTTAATATTTTCGGTTTTACCCCTATTACTGTTCATCTTCTTCATCGTGAGGGTGGCGAGCGAGGGCAAATCTGGCCGGTGAAGGGCCGGCGAGGTCGCCCAACACCAAGCGGCTGTCGCTTGGGTTAAGCGACCTCGCCGGTCCTTCGTCGGCCCTTCACCGGCTAGATCTACCCTCGCCAGCCCTTTGCCAGCCACCTTCACAGTGAAGAAGATGAGCAGTAACATGGGAAAAATCAGAATAAAGAAATTTGAGTGAGGACAATTTGGGAAGGGAAAAATAGGCTTCAGCATTCTGAATGCTAGCTTTCAGCTTTCCATTCCCTAAATGCTAAACGGTTCAGCATTTAGGGAAGGGGCTTTTGAGGCCAAAAGCCCCTTCCCAAAGCTAAACCAAAAGGGGCCTATATAGTCCATGAGGCCCATTGGGCTCTTAGAAATTCGTGGGCCCCTTACGGGCCCAATTTTCTGCCTGAATTTCACTTTCCAAGGTTTCTTGATTTACTGATAAATTGGCGATTCTTAGAATTTTTTCAATAATTGTCTCTTAATCCTTTAGAGTCCAATACCCTCAACTGGATTATAATTTGTGGTTAAAATCACTCAAATCGTTTTTCGCATAATTAGAATAATGGGCGGCTTTTAGGGGTTTTGTGCATTTAACCCGTAGTTAATTCCAAATCAATTCACGTTTAAGCATTCTCAATCCATGAATGACCCTCGGTTGTCATGTAATCGTGAGGAGTCAATAGCCCGTTTCAAAGTATACAATCATTAAGGATTGGTCTAGTGTCATTTGGAATCAACAAAATAATCATGCGGAATCACTACTCGCGATCCTATTCTATACTATTGTCAAATCGATCTATATCCATTCCTAGATCGGCTTGAAATGACTTATGGTTGTCCTTCAACAATCCTTATAGTCGAATTGTCAATCATTATTGAGTGCTTTGGTCGCGCATAATGAAGTCTTAATTTGCCTTTATCAAAGCTTGGAATACCCTTGAATGATTAAAGAATCAATTCAGAGCCTAATTCTACTCATTGCGCATTGATGAAATAACCATTCATTACATCTTGAATAGGGTCAAAATTTGAGGATGTCACAATGTGTCTTCATTCTTCAGGTGCAAAATCGCACCTAATTTCCCCAAATCCATCCAAGTAAAAACAATTTGTTAATTGGTTAGAATAATCAAGTGGTTAGAGAGATTTCGGGGTTATTCATAGGATTTTTTTGGGGTGAAATTTAGATTAAATTTTGAGAAGGAAATATAACAGGTCTAAGATGGACGAGAAATGTTGCCAAGAGAAAAAAATCGGGAGAATAGTATAGTCAATTGAGATTGTTCACCGTTGGGTTGGTTGCTTGCTTGCCATGTTGCCTCAATTTTTTGTTCTCGCCCTGACCAAGCTTAGAGTGGTCCTCTTCATGTGATATTCTGAATTTCAACCTATATTTTGAGATTTATGAAATAAATATTTCTTCAATCCACTTTCAGTAAATCTCGCTCGGAATTGATCACTCTTGAATAGACTAACCGTTAGAGCATGGCTAGTTAGGAATCAAGTACGTGAATCTAAGAACTTGGCCATAGATTGACACTTCGACCATAAGAATTGGTGAGGGATTGGCGAGGAAATATTTTGATCCAAGGATGGTTACGGAACGATTCGCAAATGTTGTGCAATTGGATCACGGGTAATTCCACTTGGCTATTGTATAAATTTCGAACGATCATCAATCTAATCCAAACAATCGCGTCATTTGGAACTAGTGATTGATTATCGCAATTACATGATAACCGGGTCGCCATGACTCGAGCAAACTTAGATGTGGCTCGATATCAAATTGGCAACGAGTCGATATGCATAAATTCCTAAAAGCTACCCGTTAGTTCGAGATGCACTAAAGTCACGTTCGATTGAATTTGGCCATTAATTAGAATCCGAACTGGGTATCAAAGTTTTAAGATTTCTAACGACTAATTTATTAGACGTTGTCTCGTTAAAGTGTGGCCAATCATTGGGTTGATCGGAAATGCAGAAAAAGGAAAATTGGGCAAAATATTTTGTGGAGATAATATTGAAAATCTCTCTCTCTCTCTCCCCTCTCTCCCCTCTCTCCCCTTCTCCTCCCCCGCTAAAATCCCACGATGCTGCTTCTACCTTTGCTTTGCTGACCCCTACGCTGCCCCCCACTTGTTGACTCCTGTTTTGCTGACTTTCCCCACTCCTTCATGTGACTGCTACTGTTGCTCTGCTGAACCCATGCTGTTCTACTGACTTTTGCTCTTGCTAATCATGTTGGTTGACTGCTTTAGCTTTCCTTCTGCTGTGACTGACTTCCACTCATTCCCTTGCTGCCTAATTATTGCTTTCTGCTGACCCTTACTGTTGCTTTGCTGGCCACCTCCCCACCTGCCACTGTTTCTGCTTCATTTTTGCCCCCACATTGCTGCTCCTTCTGTCCTTCAATTGCTACTACTGCTGCTACTTCTTCTTCCCTTCTATTTCTTCTTTGCTTCTTCGGCTCTTTCATTTTGCTTTTGCTTCCTTTCGCTTTTACGGCTTCTTGCTTCTCCATTTCATCCCGCCAGACTAGCTCCTCGCTGACCACCACAACCACGCTGTTCAGCCACCGTGAGCTCAACTCACCACCGGAGTTGCTGCTGCCTTTTCTTCTTGATTTTCTTGCTTAGGCTAAGGGTAAATACTCCCTAAGCCTTGGTTAAGATAATGGATTACTAATGGACATGTTTAGGGGTGGATTAGGGCTGTGGATAGTTGGTTTAGTGGCTGATTGTGTTTGGTTTGCTTGGTGGTGCTTATTGGTTGATTCTGGTAAGGTTGCTGCTGCGTCGCTATATTTTTCCATTTTTTCTATGATTTGTGTAGGTCGAATTTGAGGAAGTGTTCTTCATGAAAGTTGCTCACAACATTTTGAAGTATGACATATATTAAATTTGTAATTTGTAGAGATCATTTGGGGTCATTCGAAAATCCATTTTCGGACTGTCTCAAAACTATTGGAGTTACTATTCTCCCAACCTTTTTATCTTTTTTATTTTCTATAAAATTTTCCAGACCTTGTTTTAACAAACTTTCTTCACAAAAATTATTAAGAACATCTGTGTCTATGACATATAAAATTTTTAGAGCTTTTCAAAGTGATTTGGGTACTAAATGAGTTGTATTTTGATGGTCTGAGAGGTTGTCCGAGCAAACCAGGTTCTATCCGGCTTTGAGTATCAAAATGAGGTGCTTACAGTTAGAAATGGGTTTCGTGCCCTTCATGAACAATGTTTATCAAGATGTTTTGTACAACATATCCAAATTTCAGAATTTTTGGAGTTGATTTACTATTTATTTCAAATGGATTTCGATCATTGCACAACTGCAAAGTTTGGACTCAGGTTTGTACATTTTCGATTTTTCACTCTCTTGAGAATCATTCGGCATTATCGTGGCATTTTGACAGATTTAGTTGACATTGGGCTAATTTACAAATATAAGAATTGGTAATGATTGTTGAGGTGTATGCGTGGTCACGACACATTCCATCTAGGCGGGAGTTCTAGACAATGCCCGGTAGGAGTTCGGATGCGGTCTGGTACCCAGGGTTGCCGGGCAGCGTTCGATCCCAGATGATGCCGATCGCAGTGGAGGCCAAATCGATGTTGCTAAGTGGAATGTCATTGGGTACCTAGCTTGCCGGGGTGTTCGATCCCTCACTTTGCCGTCGCCAACATAGCGGGATGATGCCTGGTTACGCCATAAGATCGGCGGGAGTTCGATGGCGTGAGAGGTCATTAATAATCTGAATTTAGTGAGTGCGATTTGCATTGGGGAATGCTTTGCCTGAATTAATTAATGAGCACGTCTGGATTATTAATCGTGTTATGCATGATTATGCCTTGAATTACGATATACAAGCTTGATGAGCAATTGGCTATGTTATGACGGGATTCTAACATGCAGGGCTTACATATGTGCCGAGACAAGGTAAGGGCGCCTGTGATTGTTATGACATATTGGATGTCAGTATTGCATGATTAGGATTATTCGGAGGTACGCGTTAGCCTAAGCGAGATTTAGGTAGTTACTTATTGAGATTTATCTCATCTCCCGTTGTTAAATATTTTCAGGCTTGGAATGACGAGCAGTCGTAACGTGCGGTTTGAAGTTCTGGGGTGATATTGGGCATTGGATGTGTCATCCTTTTGGGTGCCCTGTTGTAGGGGAGTTTAAGTCAACCTCCCTTTTATATCCATGGCCTCGTTAGGAAGTGGCTTCATGTGAGACTTGTAATTGTGTAAACCTCCTTGAGTTATCTTTGTGAGCTTATAATGACTTGCTTGTTTTTATGAGAAGTGTTTTCCTTGCTACCTCGTTTATTTGAATGTTGTATGGAGTGTTCATATTAAGCTTCAAATCGTGCATTTAATCGCTAGTGTTTCGATTGGGTTGACGACAAGTCCTGAGATATCGCATACATTACGACCTTTAAAGGATTGCCGCCCCCCCTCATTGGGTTGACCTTTCGTAGGGTTGATTGCAGATACCGGGGATGATTGCACGCTCGTATGACAATAGGCTCCTCCTCGGGCTCGGGCTTGGGCTCCAGTTCTTTAAATTCCTCCTCGAGCTTAAGGTTCGCAAGTGCTACAGGTTCTAGTACGAGCTTGGGATTTGGATAAGGGTTCTCCGGAGGATCTTCAGTGTCTAAAACCTCGCATCGGGAGCATACACGTGCCCGAGCTCCCAATCTACAGCGTCCTCGATGCCATGCTATTGACCTTCAAAACCCTGGATTTGGCCGATTAACTCTAACTCGTCCTGATAAAACCAGACCAAATAAGTATGGCGCTGCAAGTCCTCTAAGCCCTCATCTACCCAGACTGTAGTAAGGTGCCTAATGTAAGTCTGATTTGGGACTACCGGATACTTTGTCTCCTCATGCACCGTATGCATAGGGACCCCAAAACGCCGAAGTGGCGGCATGATTAAGGTCGGGGTTGGGGATCTAAAAAGGTTTGCACTATAGCAATGAGAATAAATCTTAATAAGCAAACAATATATACCCCATCTAGGCCAATGCATACCCAGACGAGTTTAACATGCGATCTAATAGCCAACACAATCGAATCCATACAAACATACTTACCCCACCTTAAACCAACTGCCAACTCTACATATTAGTCAATTCACATTAATGCAATAATATCTCATGTACATATAACAATCACTCGAGCATCATACACACGTAACGTTCACCCAATTCAATCAAGTGCATTGCATGTGCTCATCCATCTAACTTTTTCACGACTCGAGTCAACAACGCACAGGTCCTTTCTTGCCACCCGCGTCAACACGCTCTAGGCTGGCAACCCTTCGATTAATCCGTGCTTTGTCCCACATCAACACGCTCCAGGACCTTTATCATGACCTGGTCAACACCCTACGGGTCTTTTTTCACAACCCAGACCAACACCCTACAGGTTGGCAACCCTCTAATCGATCCGGGCTTGGTCAAGCAAACACACACGCCACTTAATTCAATCAATTTTCATGCCATAGTCAAGCTTCAAGATCATTGAGTCAATATAGTCAAGCTTCAAGATCATTGAGTCAACTCAACCCACTACTCATACAAACCAACCATACTTAGCACCCAAATTCACTCCCAAGTGCCATAATGAACGACCATGCACACAATCACCAACACATCACATTTCCATGCACTTTCCAACCATAGGCTCCACAACATTAGTCCATAATCCCAGCAATTCAATTAGCCAAGAACAGCCACTAATTGGCCTCCAAATCACCACAAATCATTCTACAAATTAGTCAAGTTCAAACCACAATTTAGCCAAAATTATTAACCACTAAACCAACCCTAATAACCCCTAACTAAGTCTATTAATACCCAATGTATTAGATAAGGTTTAAGTCCCTTATAGGTTTGGGGAAAATAAGCGAGGCCAAAATGGCCCGATCGGCGGGCGATGGGCATTCGGCGCGGTGAGAGCCTGTGACACCACCCAGCGGGCAAGGCCTCAACATGGTCTCGTCATGGCTCGGGACTCTCGGCCACTAGCGAGGTGCTCGGCTAGGCGAGCGGGTGACGGCTAGGCAACTCGGCCACAGCCGGGACGGCGACTAGGCAAGCTCGGCCACGGCTTGGGCAGCAGCCAAGCGAGCTTGCCCGGCGAGATGGGGCGACAGCCGGCGAGCTAGGTTGGCGAGCTCAAGAGCGGCAAGCGATGGCGATAGGCGACGATGAGCTGGGTGAGTGGCTGGGCTAGCCGGCGAGATGTGCGGCGGTGAGCTAGTGCTAGGCGGAGATGAGTTTGGCCAGAATAGAGGATGAAGTAGAGGTAGCGGCATCGTCGCCAGAGCAATAGTGGCGACAACAGCTTGGGGGAGAAGGGAATGCTAAGGTGGTGGTGGTGAGCTGGTGAGGGCGCAGGCATCCTAATGGCGGGCGCTGTGGGCGTACCATGGGCTAAGCGAACAGGCTAGTCGGGGCGGGAAAATAGGGAAGAGGAAGGAGAGGAGGGGTCGCGCGCGCAGCGTGGGCAGCCGATGGTAGCCAAGTGGGTGACGGGTGGCGGTCGGAGGTGGCATGGCGACGTCGCAGGCGGCCGAGCAGTGCCAGGCAAGCAACTGGGTGCAACGTGAGCAAAGTGCTCGCGCATGGAAGGGAGAGGGAGGATAGTTGGGTCGAGGGAGTCGGACGGCGTGGCTGGGGTCGACTGTCATGGCAGCTAGGCGAGCGGCGACGCAAGGCGGACAGCAAGCAGTGGTTGGGCTATGACAATGGCGGAGGCGGTGGCTAGTCGAGCGAGCAGAAGAAAGCAGAAGCAACAGCGAAGGAAGAGAAAGAAGAGAAAAAGAAGAAGAGAGGAGAGAGAGAGAGTCTGCATAGGGAGAAGGGGGAAGGGACGTGCTTGTAGGGGGGGAGGGACGCACGCGCAAGGGAGGGGGGAGGGGGAGAGGGAGAGAGAGAGAGAGAGAGAGAGAGAGAGAGAGAGTCAATTGTCCTAATCGAGTACGATCCGACGATCCTCGTTCAAACTCAAAGTTGATCCGATGGTTCGCAAAAAATCCTAATTATAAATTAGGACTAGGCCAAAAGACACTAACTAAAACACACTACGAGGAAGGTCTACTAGTTAAAATCTGCACTCGGTCTAAATTTCACTTTTCACCAATTCCAAGTAATATCGACGTTGGCCATAATAATATCGACACCGTCCAATTAAATTTGTCATGAAACTCTGAGAAATTTGACACCAAAGTTTGGGCTCTAAATAATGGTCAAATTCGATCAAATGTCATTCTAGCAAAATCTCAAATTTAAAATAACCCAAGAGTAATCAGTTTTGGGCGAGATTTTATTATAAACACATTGATGAAATACACGCTTTATAAATCCTGAAAATAGGTCGAAATTCGGAATGTTACGATTCTTCTTTTCCTTTCTATTGGCTAACTTGCTTCTTTAGTGGCAGTGGCGAAGGTTTTGGGGCTTCATGGTTTGTTTTGTCCTGAAAAATTTGATACTTGTACATGCCATTCACTTATATAATAAAATCACCATTTTCATTATCATCACATGATCTACTGCGGTAAAAAGGAAGAAATGTCGTTTGCTTCGTTAGAGTTACCATCGTGTAGCTATTCTATTTCCATATGCCAATGCCATTTGTACGTGTTACTCTTAATAACTTTAGTTTCTTTTATGAAAAAAGAAGAAGATGAAATGGGCTTCTATTTCAAGTTTAATATAATTTATATATTTGGAATAAATCCTGAATTTAGTTGAATAAATGATTAATGTTGGGCTTAAGTTTACTTCTACTAATTATAACGACTGCCTAAATAACCCCTTTTGTAATTTCTCGATTTGTAACGATTAATTACTTTGCATAGGTCCATGTCGAAGAAAAAGCTAAAATGGAACAATAAGGACCCACTAAAAACACATAGAGTAGCCTGATACGGTCTTCTTGGTTTACATCTTTTTGGAAAATCCTCTTCATATGGTGTTTGATTTATCACATATTTGTCACAACAGGATCTAATTGCTCAGTTGCTCAAGAGCACCATTCTGTCAATAAGTTGATCAAGCTTGATGAGAGCTGCATTATTGTAGATTTCGGAGAACTTCCTTTGGCTCCTAATGAAATAACTGGACAACGACCAATATATGCATGTCGCCTTCTCTCTCTGTTTGAAATATTCTTCAGTATCGCGCCTCTAGCATTAAAAACATTGTGTCTAGTCACTGTTCAAGTTGGGGGTTTTCTGGTGGGGCAACTTATTTTTCTAGTTTTATCTTCTAATTATTATCTTCTTTTTTTCATAATTGAAAATAGGAAAAAATTTATGATCTTTCAAGCTTTAGAAAATTGTGAAAACTAATATATGATTTTACGTGTCTATATTTATTGTGTTATTTATTTTAAGAGATGTTAGATACTTCATTGTGAAACTCGAAAAATTTGCGATAAAGATGAAGTTGCAAACAAGTGAAAAATTTTATTTGGAACCTTATAAAACTATTAAAATTTTTATCTTTTACACTGCATGCATAGCATCGATCTTTTATATGACATGCATAGCATATTTCTTGTTTTTAAATATCTATCTATTTAAGTAATGTGGGTTGGGTTGGATATGGGTCACTAAATTTGTCTTACATATGAATGATCAAAAAGCGTAAAATGGGTCGATTTGGATCCGACCCATTCATTTGATGGCCCTAGTTGTCACATAGATGTGGTCTAGATCAAGATTTTCGACTTTAATGACTTGACAAGTACATAGGACGTTCCATGACAAATGTAGTGTCTTTAGAAGAAGTGGGAGGGGTGGATGCTTTTTGTGGTTCTCTTCGTGACTAATAATATTTTCATAACCTTAATAGATCCTTCCACCCACATTATGAAAATGTTCTTCCTTTTCCAGGTTCTATTTGTCCGGAAAATGAATTTTATTGGAATATTATTTGAAGAGACTTATTTTCATTTTATGTTTGGTTGTATTGTGCAAATAATATGAAAGTCATTCTCGACGTTTGTTGCCAAAAAAATATGAAACACACTTTTGAGAAAAAGTCTCGAATACAACTCTATGTCTTGGAGTTAAGAGTTGGAGACCCAAGCTCGAGCATTAGAGCCCTGGTCCTAGTCTCAGGTGAACCAGGGCACAAGCATCGGCTTCCAAGGTGACTTATTCTTAGGAACAGCACTTAGGCTTGGCCTCAAGAGTCCCATGTCTAGCCTGGATTCCTTGCCCTGCCTTGGAGTCGGGGGACCTCGGTTGGACCTTGGCTCAAGCCCCAAGGTCCTCAGTTCAAATGTAGGGGTTTAGACCATTTTGGAAAATGATTTCTCATTTTAAAAAAGAAAATCATTTTAATAATTTAAGTTTAAGTTATGTTGACTCTGGATTTCATTGACTCATTTTCCTGAGTGACCCAAATATCAAAAATGAAGAAGATGTTTCATGATAGTAAATCTTCCTTGAAACAAATGGACCTCAAGTTATAATGTAATCATGAAAGAAATTATTATGCTATGAAAGAAAAGATTCTAGATACTAAGTTGTGGAAAAAGTTATTATTAGTGTGTAAATTACATTATAGGTTTGATATGCAGCTTTAGTTTTTGAAATATCACTGATGTTAGAGGGTTGCATTGGCTAGATATATACGAAGTGACATGTTAATATGATAGTGCATATTTAATTAAATTTTCTTTTTTTATAACAAATGAAGAAATCATGGCAAGGGAGGACACTTCACTGAGGATGTGCAGTCAACCTCATAAGAGATTGTTTCTAAACTGGCGATATTAAACAAAGTGAATGAAATCAAACAGCTTGATACTGGTAGAGTAAAAAATATTGTATAATCTATAAATTATGTAGGTTAAGTCCATTTCAACTGGTTGATCATGTGAACTCTATGATGAAGTCTATATAAATAATTGATGGCACATGATCCCTAAATCATGTCATAACTTCTCGTTGTTAGGACGGACATATGAGATGTGTTAGAGAAATCCCATATTAGATAATTAGAGTGGTGTAGAGCAGTTAATATATTATAGTTGACCCATTTCTCATTAGCTTAAGCTTTTGAGTGAAGATGGGTCCAATTGGATATATTAACATGCTTGGACTTAGGCTCCATTTTGTGATCTCCACGGGCGAAAGGTATCGGGCTTCTACTATTATTTCGTAACAAATTGGTGTCAGAGCCCGGTGTTTGGTGGATGAAGTTAGGCATATTTTCTGGGCAGTGGGCATTGTGGTGTAACAATGCAGGCCCGGTGGCAAGACTTCTCATCTTGGTGCAGAATGATACCTAAATTACGGAGGAGCTCATAGAAAAATTATTGGAGTTTGAGAGAGAGTCATACAGAGAAATTATATATTTAACTTAGTAAAGGTATAGGTTGGTAACTGGATACCTTATTGTCGCGACCTCACCTGCCGCGGGTGTATACCACATAGGGGTTTGGCTAATGGATTATTAAGTTTAAACCTAATTCAAGTCCTCCCAAGTTCTACCAATTCGTGACTTAGGGTGTAAGTTCTTAACATGCAAACGTTTTCATATTAGAGTCACTACTAATCTATTTTATGGTTGTGACATTCTTAATTTCGACCCATTTTCGGGATTTATGAAATGAATATTTCTTCAATGCGCTTTCAGTAAAATCTCGCTTGGAATTAATCACTCTCGAGTAGACTAACTGTTAGGGAATGGCTAGCTAAGATCAAGTACGTGGACCTAAGAACTTGGCCATGGATTGACACTTCAACCATAAGGATTGGCGAGAGACTATTTTGGGCCGATAAAAGCCGATCCAAGAATGTTTATGGAACGATTCGCAAATGTCATGCAATTGGGTCACGGGTGATTCCGCATGGCTATTGTATGAATTTCGAATGATCCTAAACCCAATCCAAATGATCATGTTATTTGGAACTAGTGATTGACCCACGCAATTACATGACAACCAAGGTTGCCATGGCTCGAGTAAACTTAGATATGGTGCGATATCAAATCGGCCACGAGTCGATACACGCAATTCCTAAAAGCTGCCCGTTAGTTCGAGATTTGCTAAAATCGTATTCGATTGAATTTGGCCATTAATTAGAATCCAAATTGGGTGTCGAAATTTCAAGATTTCCATGAGTAATTTGTCGGACGTCGTCTCATTAAATGTGACCAATCATCGGGTTGATAGGAAATTTGGAATAAGGAAAATTGGGCAAAATATTTTGTGAATAATGTTGAACCTTTCTCTCTTTTCTCTCTCTCTCCTTCCCCACACTCGTTGACCCCCACGTTGCTGCTGACTTCCTGCTGCTCCCTTATGTACTACTGCTGCTACCTCTACCTTGCTGATCACTGACTCTATTTGCTTTTGTCTTGCTGGTTGCTTCTACTTCTATTTTGCTGCTGACTTTCCACTACTGCCCATGCCTCTGCTACTACTGCTGTTGCTAACTTTCCATGTTGGACTCCTCCATGTTGCTAACTCCACTCACTCCTCCTCCTCATGATGGACTTTTGCTCCTTCGTGGCTTCTGCTTCACCGCTGCTTCTTGACCACTGCTGTTGCTTCTTCTACTTCTGTTTTTGATGCTTCTGCTCCTCACTTCTCCATTCTAGCACCACGACCAACCCCATTTCTCGTCAAATCAGCCACGCCGAGCGCTGTTCCTCCCTGCCATCACACCCTCGTCACCCCAGATTCTTCCTAGGCCGAGCCACAGCCGCCGCTCACCCATCCAGCCACTATGAGCTCAGCTCATTGCCAGAGTTGCTACTGCCTCTTCTTCTTGGTTTACTTGCTTAGGATTCCTAGTAAGTGCTCCTTAAGCCTTGGTTAAGATAATGGGTTACTAATTAACATATTTAGAGGTAAATTAGGGCTGTGAATAGTTGGTTTAGTGGCTGGTTGTACTTGGTTTGCTTGGTGGTGCTTGTTAATTGATTACCGGTAAGGTTGCTTCTACGTCATTGGATCTTTCTATTTTTTCTGTGATTTGTGTGGGCCGAATTTGAGGAAGTGTTCTTCATAAAGTTGCTCATGATATCTTGTAGCATAACATAAATTAAATTTGGAATTTTTTGAGATCATTTAGGGTCATTCATAAGTCCATTTTTGGACCATATTCAGTCTACCGGATTTACTGTTCACGCGACCTTCTTGTCTTTTCGAATTTTTATAAAATTTTTCAGGCCTTGTTTCAATAAACTTCCTTCATGAAACTTGTTAAAAACACTTGTTTCTATGGTATATAAAAATTTCAAGGCTTTCTAAAGTGATTTAGGTACTAGATGAGATGCATTTTGATGGTCAAGCAGCCTAACCGGACGAGTTGATTTTTTTTTTTTGGGTAAAGAGGACGAGTTGAATTTCGTCTGCCTTCAAGTGACAAAAAGAGGTATTTACAGTTGGAACTGGATTTTGAGTTCTTCACGGAAAATGTTTATCAAGATATTTTATACGACATATCCAAAATTTAAAATTTTTGGAGTTGATTTACTATTTATTTAAAAAGGATTTCGATCATTGTGCAACAGTCCAGTTTGGCTCCGGTTTTGTACATTCTCGGTCTCTCTCTCTCTCTCTCTCTCTCTCTCTCTCTCTCTCTCTCTCTCTCTCTCTCTCGAATTATTCAGTGTTATCATGGCATTTTGATGGACTTAGTTGACATTGAGCTAAATTACAAAGATAAGAATTGGTAATGATTGCTGAGGAGGTATGTGCATGGTCACAACACATTCCGTCTAGGCGGGAGTTCTAGACAATGCTTGGCGGGAGTTCGGATGCCGTCTGGTACTCGAGGTTGCTGGGAGGTGTTCGATCCCAGACGATGCCGATCACGGTGGAGGTCGGATCGATGCTTCTAAGTGGAATGTCATTCGGATACCCAGTTTGTTGGGGGGTGTTCGATCCCCAACGTTATTGTCACCGACGTAGGGGGACGATGCCTAGTTACACCAGAAGACCGGTGGGAGTTCGGTGGCTCGAGGGGTCTTTAATAATCTGGACTTAATGAGTGTGATTTGCATTGGGGAATGCTTTGCCTGAATTAATTGATGAGCACGTCTGGATTATTAACCGTGTCATGCATGATTATGTCTTGAATCGCACTGTACAAGCTTGATGAGCAATTGGCCATGTTATGGCAGGATCTAACGTGTAGGGCTTGCGTATGTGCCAAGGCGAGGTAAGGGCGCCTGTGATTGTTATGACATATTGGATGTCGATATTGCATGATTAGGATTGTTCAGAGGTATGCGTTAGCCTAAACGAGGCTTACGTTGTTACTTATTGAGATTTATCTCATCCCCTGTTGCTAAACATTTTTCAGGCCTGGAATGACGAGTAGTCATCATATGTAGTTCGGAGTTCTAGGGGGACGTTGGGCATTAAATGTATCATTCTTTTGGATGCCTTGTTGTAGAAGAGTTTAAGTTAACCTCCCTTTTGTATCCATGGCCTCGTTTAGGAAGTGGCTTCGTGTGAGGCTTGTAATTGTGTAAACCTTCTGGAATTATCTATGTGAGCTTATAATGACTTGCTAGTTTTTATGGGAAATGTTTTCCTTACTACCCCGTCTATTTGAATGTTATATGGAGTGTTCGTATTCACTTTCGCGTGCCTTTAATTGCTAGTGTTTCAATTGGATTGGCGACAAATCCTGAGATGCTGCATACTAGACGACCAAGACGGGATGTTGCAGACTCGTTAGGGTTTAAGTCGTGCAGTGGTAGGTCGATTAGAAACCCAAATAAAACATAGGAAAATAAGTTTTATTCCTACGAACTAGAGATTTTGAATTCGAAGACTTGGTTATGTTAGAGCTAGTCTAACGCTCTTTCGATACCTTTTCTTTTCAAAAAAAAAAAAAATGTTTAAGCATGCAATCTAGATCCATTTTATTGCTTCCTAACATATGAGGTGATCATGCGGGTGCACAATCCACCAAAGTAACACCCAATAACGAAAGCAGTAAATAAATTGCTAGGTAGAGAGAATGACGTACTTTGAAGCAACGTAAGCATCCACATTGTTAGCTAGAAAATCATATCAACAGTCCTAATATGATTTCTGATTAACAAACAGTTCACTTGATGTATTTTTTTTTGGGTTTTCTCTTGATTAAATTAAAATTAACCTATATGCCATGACATGCAAAGTATGACATGCGATTAATTAAACCTAGCATGCGAACTATATGACATACGATTAAATGACCTAACTCTAATGACAGGAAGATATTTTTTGTATTTTTCAATAAAAATCAGAATTAAAAATGCCTATTATCTAAACATGCAATTTTAAATTGAGGAAACAAATTAACCTATTCTAGAGCAATGTTTTTGGTATTTTTTATTTAAATTCGAAATTGAAAATTACCCTAAATAATTTATCAAGCTTAAAATAATATCTAACTTAGACTAGTAAGTAATCTACATTAAATCCTAATTTAAACTAGAATATAATTCTAATCTTCTAGAATCAATTTAAACAAGAGGCCTATCAAAACTTTCCTAATCTATTCGAATAAAGCAAATAAATCTAGTCTAAACATGCAAAGTTATCTATCAAAAATCTTTTTTTTTGTGTATTTTCCTTTAGCAAAACAACTAAACATAGATAAACACCCACCATCAAATCACATTCACGCAATCCACAAAATTTGTCTTTATCTATTCGGATTTGGAAACGAAATAAACCAGCGATCATATCCAAGTGATTATGGATAGAATGGAAGATTTTCTGTGCCGTTGAGTATCGTATCTCATGGTTGAGCTGGTTTGGTCTTCCAAGCAAGTTGTCAAGTTAGGAAAGTTCCTTGATTTGGGGTATTTAAAATCTTGTGGATATCATGCGTTTACCCAAATATGTCAAAGAATCCACAAAAGATAACACGTCATCCACATTAGTTATTTAAATATTTAAAATTATATAGGATAAATTTTTTTACCTAATTTATGGATAACTTCCAAATTCGAGCTTGACTCCGGATTGGGTTTGCAGATTACGGAAAAACTGATGGTGGTACCTGACAGCAACGACGACGGGATGATGGCCGACGGTGGGTCTCACGATAGTAGGGATGCTCCCGATGGATGACTTACGGCTGGTCCGTGGTACTCGGCTTGTGCACGGCCACAGTAGTGGTGTGTCATGGCAGTGTTCTTGGTTCGGCTCACGGTAGGGTCATGACGATGACTCAACAAAATCAGCAAGAGCAGTGGCTAATTGTCACTTGAGATTCGCCGGGAAACCTGTGAAATAAGACCAATCACCGGAGCAGCTTGTTAGACTGCCGCTCTTGGGTCGCTCGGGTGTTGACTAGGAACTAGGAGCTTGTCGAAATAGTTGAACGCCGGTCAAGGAGTGGTTTTGCGCAGTGGCAAGAACCCGCGGGGATGCTGACTTTTCTGATCTGGGCGTGACTGAAGCAGATGGCAAGGTGTGACTGCAAGGCTTGTTGGAGATTCTGATTTCGCTGCAAGGACTGGACAGACCAAGCCAAAAATATCCACTTCGCTTTCTCTCTTTGGGTATCAAGCTCTTTAGTGTGTGTCCATAGTTGACCTAGGGAGAAAAAAACCATAGAACTTTTCTTTTGTTGCTCGTCTCCTCCTAGTGGTGGCGTGAATAACCCTAGAGAAAAGTCCTCTCTCTATTTTTGTCCTCTCAGTGTATAATCTTGACTTTGCAGAGAGAGCTTCCCTCCTTCAATCTATGGCCATCTCTCCCTCTCTCCCAATTGTGGCTGTGCATGGAATTGTCCGGCCTCCTTTCTGAAAGCAACGTGGCCTTTTTATAGATAAGGGATTAGGGTTTCCAAGATATCAATAAGTTTGTTCCTTTCCCTTTAAAAGCCAAAAGAATATATCCTTATCTCTTATTTTAATGCAATTAAAATCTTAAGGATTATATTCTTATTCTCCTCCCAAATTTGATCAAATAATGTAGACTTTCCAAGCTTAGCACCCCACGTGCATGTCACATGCAATATGTCGGCCATATTATATAATTTATGAACTTGGTCATATTTTTTTGATTTGTATGTGCTTAGTCCACTTTCATTAATTTCAGATCCATCCATTTAAGTCCATTCGCCACCAATCCAACTAATCAACTACTAATTGTAAATGTACCTACAATTTAAGTGATAATTTTGTTTAGGTGTCGGAATCGATCCCTAATTTTTTCTTGCAATAAATACCTAAATGGGTTGCCAAAATTTAGGTGTCAATACTTATCTTTGATTTAATGGCCAAATTCCGATACTTCTTTGTAAGAGGGAGATCAAAGTTCAAATCATAGTGAAATTAGGAGAAAAAATGAGTCCATTGGGAATTATAGGGCATTATCAGTCGGACTTTAATACGGTATAAGGTTACCATTACCACCACTACTAATGGAGTTATAAATTGGAATTTCGATCAACTATCTAAATCAACGGTAATGTATATGGATTGTGCAAGAAAGTTACATAAGCTATGTATTTAAAATTAATTCAATCTTAAAGAGAGTATTTTAGATTTTTTTTTCTGTATCCTCTTTCTTTACAAATTAGTTTGGAAATGTGGACGAAAGTCGAAGAATATAAGAAAAAAGCATGCACCTTAAAAATATAATGAATAATCGAATATAGTCGAAGATTAAAAAGAGATCTACTTGTGCTCCACAAAATAATATAACTGAAAATTAGATTTTATATTTAGCACAATATTTTTCAATCCAAACAAAAGCTCATATCTTCATTTTCCTAGGAAAAAAGGGAAAAAGAAGAAGTTTGTTTTCTAAGATGTTGATATTTGAACTTGACATCCCTTGAAATTGCTTTTGGCTCATCTTATTTTAAGATCATAAAATAAATGACGGTGAAATAGTTTTTCTTTGTACATAACATTAACAATGTAGAGATCGACTAAATATAAATATGATAGATACCATAACATTTGACTTTAACTCCAAAATACATCTATTATATCATATTCTTTCATTGAACAAGTAGATTCAAGAAAAAAATAAAATGATTTACTAATTTTTTTATTGCAAATATCTTAGAAGACTATCGAAACTGAAAAAAAAAAGTGTATACTACCGAATCATAATATCCATATGTTTGAATTGATTCTGGAATATGAAATGGAAAAGTGCAATATTATATTCAATGATAGGTTGAAAACCTAAATGAGCAAAAACTAAATAAATCATTCTTATATCAATGAAAATATAAAAAAAAAGTGATGAAAAAATAGGCCTCATCTTTATTTAGAGGAGTATAAAGGTAAAAAAAATCCGATCATAAAAAACCTAAAAGAAACAAAAGCGAAGTGCAAGCGGAAGAATCCGATTGTAGCCTGTTGCAGAAGCACCACATCCCAACTCCATTGAGCTATTACCATTATATAGTCTCTCTCGTACAACATTTTACTGTTGATTTTACTAGCATAATAGTTTTTGGACCATTGTAAGAAAAAAATGAGTCAATTGGGAGTAATTATTTGTTATTTATTTTTGTGGCCCAAAACAGGCTGCTAACCTCATAGTGGATTAATGATAGTCACTTAATCATTTCTCTTTTACTATATATAAAAGAAATGTCTCCTGGCGTGTCAAATGACGTAATCAACATCAGAGATGTGGCGAATCTTGATAGTTGCGCCAGGCTTTCTCTCTTGGTACAAAGATTTTGCAAATTTAGTGAGATTTTTAAAGTTAATAATATTCTATTGACTCAATGAGATTTTCAAATGCAACTTTTCTATTTTTTTTATTTGTGAATTAGAAACTATTCTTGAGAATGTATTGCATACATGGCTTCAAAGTACTTTTTTTAGGCCGTTCAGAATTGGAATTGGAGCTTATTGAAAGCTGTAACATAGTTGTGGTCATGATCAAGATTTTCCATTTTATTGACTCGATAAGTAAATAGGACACGCAATGAAAAGTGCTGTGTACTTAGGCAGAGGGGCGGATGCTTTTTGGGGTTTTCTTCGTGACTAATTATATTTTCACACCTCAATATGTTCTTCCACACCTATTATAAAAATATTTTTTTGAGGTTTTTAAGGGTCCTTTTGTTTCAAATATGAACTGTGCTGGAAAATATTTTCAAAGAAACTTATTTTCATCCTATGTTGGCCTGCATCTTGCATAAAATATGAAAGTCATTTTTCAATATTTGTTATAGAAAAGAAATACACTTCTGAAAAAAAGTCTCGAGTCCAACCCTATGTCACGCCCCGCACTCTACGAGCGCGCGATCATCCCTCGATGGTCGAACATTGAATGCAACATCCCAGATACGTTGCCGACCCAACCCAAACATCAGAGATTAAGCACGCGCGGAAACAAATAGAAACAATCCGAACAATTAATAATGACAAAGGGTAACAATAGCACAAAATAATGACTGTACTTCCTACACTTAGCAGATACATACGACGTCCACCAAAGACAATCCCTAAGCTAGGCCACAACAATAGAACCACATTCCTCAAAAGGGACAAAGGTTCGCAAACTTAGCTCCTCTACAAAGGGGGACTCCAAATACTGAGTACTTGACCCGTCCTCGATCTCCGAGACACTCCTGCAACGTCTTCAATCACTCATGATCGCGGATCTGAACTGGTTATATAATAACCGTGAGAATGAGTCTCAATAAGCAACCCCCTATACCCCACGTAGGCCAATGCGTACCCAGACAAGTCGTACATGCAATCTACCCCATAACATATAAAATTTACGTCGTAGTATTTACCTCGTCATCAAGCCCATGCTAACACTGCACGTTAGTTATCATGTGATAATGCAATGATGATAATTAATTAACACATCACAATCGCTCAAATACCAACCACACATACACTCAATCAATCCAACTAATTCAACCAGCCAATTCAATCACACGCTCAACCAGCCAATTCAATCACACGCTCAACCAGCCAATTCAGTCACACTCAACCAGCCATTTCAGTCACACGCTCAACCAGCCAATTCAGTCACCCTCAACCAGCCATTTCAATCACACTCAAATCGCATGCGTGTCCGAACATCTTTCTCACAGGCACACAAGCCACACAATTCGATCAATTCCAATGGCGCCATCAACACGTCCCAAGCCATACCGTTTAATCAATTCCAATGGCCGCCGTCAACACGTCCCAAGCCATATTATTCAATCAATTCCAATGACCGATATAAACATGTTCCGGTCCAACACTCCTTTAACGGGCCACCGTCAACACGTCTCAAGCCCGCATCCAATTGGCACATCGGCCATTCATGCCTTCACATAGACCGCCGTCAACACGTCCCAAGTCCATAGCCCTCCGATCAATCCGGGCTTGATTTTCCACAGGCAAGCACACGCCACTTAATTCAATCAATTTCACGCCAAATTGCATCAAACAACTCATATCCAATACTCAGTTCAATTCACACTTCGCCACCTCAATCCACAAATCCGACGTTTAAGTCAGTCACGTACAATTATCCAATCAAGCATATTACTTAATCAAATTCAAGTAGCACAATTATAAAATAATATAATTAAATTAAACTACGCCCTAGCCATTCTAAACCTGAGACGAGTCAATGAAATACCCACGTGCAAATTCAATTCACATCACAACCCATCACACTTGCCCACAAATCCGTCATTCACGCCTACTACATATGAACATCAAGCCCACCCACAAATGCCACAACAATATTATCAATTAGCCCACCATAATCCGTCATTAATTAAGCCCCACAACTCTCACAATTTAATCTATTAATTATGCACGTACAAAAATTGCCCACAATCCACGTTAAGCCCCTAAATCAAATAATAATATAAGGCAAAAGACCAAAATAAAATAACTCAAGACATACTACGAGGGAGGTCTACTAGTTCAAATTTACACCCGGTGCAAAATTTCACTTTCTCATTATTCCTGGTAATCTCGACACTGGTCACAATAATATCAACACCGTCCAATTTATTTCGTCCCGAAACTCCCGAAAATCGACTACTAAGTTCGGGGTCTAAATAACGGCCAAATTTGATCGAGTGCGATTCTAGCGAAATCTCAAAATTTAAAATAATAACCAGGAGTGATCAGTTCCCGGGTGAGATTTTACTACAAACACACTGACGAATTACACGTTTATTAAATCCCAAAATTGAGTCAAAATCCGGGATGTCACAACTCTTCCCCCCTTACAAAAATTTCGTCCTCGAAATTTACAATCCAGCCCAACTATTCAAACAAATGGGGGTACTAGTGTCGCATCAACTCTTCACTTTCCCACATTGCACATTGACTGTTTCAATTGACTGCTAAACCAACTTGGGATCCGTGATACTCCTCACTCACTTTATCCCAACAAACCGGTGTTCTGCAAACCCTACCATACAATGCCCCAAACGGTGCCATTCTAAAATTCTGCTGATAGTTATTATTATAGGCAAACTCAACCAAGAGCAATTATTCTTTCCAACTTCCTAAAAATCCAATACACATGCTCGCAGCATATCTTCCAAAGTCTGAATAATATCTCGGACAAAGGCCAAAATAAATTAACCTCGTTCCTAATGCCGTATGAAGACCTTTTTTCAAAAAGCGACAGTAAATTTAGGATCATTATCCGAAGTGATCTAAAACCTTTGGTACTCCATGGAGATCGGACTATATGTTGCACATACAAATCGGGCGTATCTTTCCAAGTCGAAATCCTAAGTTCGATAGAAAATGTGCAGACTTTGTCAACCAATCAACTATCACTCAAATTTAATCATGACCCCTTTGACTTCTCGGTGAGATTCCATTACAAAACACCATCATAATGGCTTATTAACATTCCAAAATCCCCCTTACTTGCAATGTTGCCCAACCTTCACTTGTTGGCATGTTAATACACTTAAAGAACCATTCTATAAAATTTACAATCCAAATGATTTTTTTATTCAAACAAATTTTGAGTACTAGTGTCGTTGTCAAAATTTCTATTTTCCCACAATGCACATTGGTAAACAAATTGAAATAATATTTTAATAATATTTTGGGATCCGTTTATTTTTTCTTTTAATTACTTTATCCCAACAAAATCGAAACCCCTATACAATGCCCCTTTGCCATTCTAAAATTCTGCCCCTCGTTATTATTATAGGCAACTCAATCAAGAGCAATTATTCTTTCCAACTTCCTAAAAATCCAATACACATGCCTCACCGACATATCTTCCAAAGTCTGAATCGCCTCGATGGCGCTGCCAGCAACAGGGTGTAACCTCGCCCCTAATGCCGGGCGGACCTTTTTCAAAAAGCGACACCCTTTAGGATCACGGGCCCCAAGTGATCACCAATGAAGAACACACATGGAAATAAACTAAAAAAAAAGAAAGAAAAGAAAAAAATTGATTCTCAAAATTGTTGAGAAACAAGAAAATCAACTTTTTTCTTCTTGTTTCTCTTCCAAACTTCTTTCTCGGCAAAATTTTTGCAAAAATGTGCACTGGGAACAAATCGTTTACCAAGCAATTCTGCTCCCAAACTTCCACGGAACAAAAGAACAGAAATTTTTACTATTTGACACGTTGTCAAACGCACCCTTAGCCACATGCTTGGCCACGTCCACTTTCATGCCGTTCCACCAATAATGCTGCCGTAAATTCTGATACATTTTCGTACTCCCCGGGTGAATACTGTAAAAGCTACGGTGTGCTTTAGACAAAATCTCTTCCTTCAGTTCTGTATCACTAGGTACACATAACCGTCCACGTAACTTTAAAATTCCATCCTCGGATACCTGAAAATCCGACTTCCTTTTTGTGGCATCCATACTCAAAATTTTCTGAATCTCTGGGTCCGTCGATTGTAAAGTCTTAATCTTAGTCTATATTTCAGGTTCAATCCTCAATGCTGCAAGTAGACTCGAGACATGATTTACTTCAAACTTAAATTCTGAGTCCCGAACTCCCTCCAACAGAGTCCACTCCTTGACCATCATATGCGCAATGCTTGATTTCTGGCTTAGAGCATCTGCTCCCTTATTAGCTTTTCCAGAATGGTACATTATATCGTAATCATAGTCCTTTAGGAGTTCCATCCAACGGCGCTGTCTCATGTTTAATTCTTTTTGAGAAAATAAGTACTTTAGACTTGTATAAATTTGAAATTTCTCCACACACAGGTAGTGTCTCCAAATCTTCAAAGCGAAAATAATCGCGGTTAATTCCAATCTATGCGTTGGAAAATTCAGCTTATGTGATCTCAATTATCGCGATGCGTATGCCACCACTCTTCCACATTGTGTCAACGAGCATCTGGGTCCTCTTAACGACGCGTCACTGTAGATTATATATCCTCCCAGACCTAACGAAACCGTCAATACTGGCGTGATCGTCAAACTCTGTTTTAATCCTAAAAACTCCTTTTGTATTTATCCGTCCATTCAAACCTCATCTCCTTCTTTAATAACCGCGTCAACGGCGTTGCTAATGCTGAAAATTTCTCCACGAAGCGTTTGTAATACCCTGCTAAACCCAAAAAGCTTCGAACCTCGGTTACTGTTGTCGGCCTTGGCCAATTCATGACGGCTTCAATTTTCGCCGGATCCATTATAATCCCTTCTTCGGATACCACATGTCCTAAGAATGCCACTCGATGAAGCCAGAATTCGCATTTACTGAACTTAGCGTAAAGCGCATGTTCCCTTAGGGTCTGTAGAACCTTTTCCAAATGTACCTTGTGCTCGGCGGAACTCTTCGAGTACACCAAAATATCTTCTATGAACGCTATCACAAATTGATCCAAAAATTCCTCGAATACCCGATTCATTATATCCATAAAGTCTGCAGGGGCGTTCGTCAGTTCAAACGGTATCACCGTAAACTCATAGTACCCATACCTCGTCCTAAATGCCGACTTGGGCACGTCCTCCTTCTTGATCCTCAATTGATGATAGCCAGTCCTCAGATCGATCTTAGAAAACACTGACGCCCCTTGCAACTGGTCAAATAGGTCATCAATCCTTGGCAACGGGTACTTATTCTTAGTGGTCACCTAGTTCAGTTGCTTGTAGTCATTGCACAATCTCAGTGATCCATCCTCTTTTTTTTTTCCTTACGAATAATACTAGCGCTCCCCATGGAGACGCACTAGGACGAATGAAGCTTTTATCCAATAATTCTTGCATTTGGACTTTCAATTCTTTCAATTCCGACAGTGACATCCTATAGGGTACTTTCGAGATCGGTTCCGTCCCTGAGGCCAACTCAATCGCGAACTCCACTTCTCTCTCAGATGGCAGTCCCGATAATTCCTGTGGAGAGACATCGGGAAGATTACACACCTCGGTTATGTCCTTTAGCCTTTATTCGTCAACCAACTAATCAGCCCCAAATTGATTATCTTTTTACACCTCAAAGACAAAGCTCAATCCATCCAAATTTCAATCCAACTGTCTCTCAAAAACAACTCACATTGGTTCTTTACGAAATCTATAATCCCTAAGCAACACTCATCCTTCCCAACTCGTCCAAGAATATCATCAGTAATTTAGAAATCCTTACGTCGATTGTGCCTACTCACTATAAGCAATTATACATCGTACATGACCATTAGAGTTACAACTTCAAAATCATCGCTTATTGCACCCAATATCAATACGTAACGCCTCTAGACTTTTGCAGCACATCCTCTAATTCCTTCCCCACTACAGCGTACATCTTTCCTTACGTCCATAGCCGATTTTGATTAATCTGTAGGGCAGCTTTCGCTTAATGTCTTACTTGTGCTCGCTACGATTGCACTAGTGACCTAACCTGTCGGTTCAACAATTTCTCACTTAGTGATCTTACTGTCCACATTCACAACATGCTCCACTTTTACCTTGGTAATGGCCATTCCTATGCCTCTTTTCATAAGACCGACATGTGACATTGGAGTAGTAGTTCGGCTTTCCAAAGTTCTTTCTTACTAGAGGGACAAATTTCCGATTCTCTATCATAGGCCTCTTTCCAAAGTTCCCATTGTTCCTAGCCGGCATGAACTACGACCCGGAATCGGCAGTCCTTTCACTCATATCTATGTCAACCATCGAACTCTCTCATACAACTCGTTGTAATTCCTTAAGACCCAAAAGTGCCAACTGATTGCAAAATTCCGATTCCAATCCATCCTGAAACCTCCTTGTCCCATTCACATGGTCCTTGACCATCTTTAGTGCGTACTTAGGCAACCTTACAACTTGACCTCGTACTGATTGACTGACATCTGATTTTAGTGAAGCCAAAGGAACTATGTCATCTTCTGTCCTTGCGCACTTTCTGAAAGTACTTCTTATTAAAGACTTCAATAACGACGCCCCAGCTTAGAAATATGCCCTTTGAAATATCCTACTTCGGGGATCCTCTTACCAATCACTTACATTTCCTTAGAGTTGATATATAGCCAGGGTCACTTTCTCCTCATCAATGTACCCGAATACCTCAAAAGCCTTTTTCTAAGTCCTCTGTCCAAAGTAATGTAGCCTCAGGGTTACCTCTTCCCATCGAATTTTGCAAGTTTAAATTTCCAAATTTTTCCAACCAACTGACGCATCTGCCTAACTGCATTAACTTACCCTTGACCTTGATTCCCAACATTTCGATTATACCTATGGTTCTTGTTATTTCCATTGACGACGACAACAGTGGCCTCAACCTCAGTAGAAACAGATGCATTTCGCTCCTCAATCTGCCTCCCCTTAAAATTCCAACTTCCTCGATTGCCCTCAAAATCTCATCCCATTTGGGATCCCCCACAACTCCAACTTGCGGACCTACCAGACCTCGGCCTCGACTACTCATACTCACAGGGTTCACATCACCCACTTACCTGCTAAAATTCCCCTCGAGAATTAAAGACCTAGGCCAACTATACTAGTCTAAGCCCTAGGCAATGAATCACAACACAATTCACTAAGCAGGTAGTCAATCACAACACCACTCAATCACAAAGAACAAGGATCGTGCATTAACCTCAGGTCTTGACGCACCTACATTTCACGTATTAGTGCATAATATCACTTAGTAATAGCAATCGAGCAGTCTAGGTAACGCATGGCCAACAAATCTCCCTAACTGGCTACCCCAACTATACCAGTCTAAGCCCTAGGTAATGAATCACAGCACAATTCACTAAGCTGGTAGTCAATCACAACACCACTCAATCACAAAGAACAAGGATTGTGCACTAACCTCAGGTCCTGACGCACCTACATTTCACATATTAGTGCATAATATCACTCAGTAATAACAATCGAGCAGTCTGGGTAACGCATGGCCAACAAATCTCCCTAATTGGCTACCCCAAAGTCATCGTTCCTTATTACTTCAAGCTTCGACCATCTTGGTTCGAGCTGACCTCGCTTTGATACCAAATCAATGGGAATGTCACGCCCCGCACCCTATGAGCGCGCGATCATCCCTCGATGATCGAACATTGAATGCGACGTCCCAAATACGTCGCCGACCCAACCCAAACATCAAAGATTAAACGCATACGAAACAAATAGAAACAACATAGACAATTAATAATGACAAGGGGTAACAATAGCACAAAATAATGACTGTACTTCCTACACTTAGCAGATACATACAACGTCCACCAAAGACAATCTCTAAGCTAGGCCACAACAATAGAACCACACTCCTCAAAAGGGACAAAGGTTCGAAAACTTAGCTCCTCTACAAATGAGGACTCCAAATACCGAGCACTTAACCCGTCCTCGATCTCCGAGACACTCCTGCAGCGTCTCCAATTACTCATGGTCGCGGATATGAACTGGTTATATAATAACCATGAGAACGAGTCTCAATAAGCAACCCCCTATACTCCACGTAGGCCAATGCGTACCCAGACAAGTCGTACATGCAATCTACCCCATAACATATAAAATTTGCATCGTAGTACTTACCTCGTCATCTAGCCAATGTAACACTACACGTTAGTCATCATGCAATAATGCAATGATGATAATTAATTAATACATCACAATCGTTCAAATACCAACCACACTTACACTCAATCAATCCAACTAATTGAGCCAGCCAATTCAATCACACGCTCAACCAGCCAATTCAATCACACGCTCAACCAGCCAATTCAGTCATACTCAATCAGCCATTTCAGTCACACGCTCAACCAGCCAATTCAGTCACACTCAACCAGCCATTTCAATCACACTCAAATCACATGCGTGTCCAAGCATCTTTCTCACGACCCACGCCATTGCGCTTCGGGTCCATTCTCACAAGCACACAAGCTACACAATTCGATCAATTCCATTAGCCCCCGTCAACACGTCCCAAGCCATACCGTTTAATCAATTCCAATGGCTATCGTCAACACGTCCCAAGCCACACTATTTAATCAATTCCAATGACCGATGTAAACACGTTCTGGTCCAACACTCCTTTAACGAGACACCATCAACACGTCTCAAGCCCGCATCCAATTGGCACATTGGCCATTCATGCCTTCACACAGACCGTCATCAACACGTCCCAAGTCCGTAGCCCTCCGATCAATCCAGGCTTGATTTCTCACAGACAAGCACACGCCACTTAATTCAATCAATTTCACGCCAAATTGCATCAAACAACTCATATCCAACACTCAGTTCAATTCACACTTCGCTACCTCAATCCACAAACCCGACGTTTAAGTCGGTCACGCACAATTATCCAATCAAGCATATTACTTAATCAAATTTAAGTAGCACAATTATAAAATAATATAATTAAATTAAACACGCCTTAGCCGTTCTAAACCCAAGACGAGTCAATGAAATACCCACGTGCAAATCCAATTCACATCACAGCCCATCACATTTGTCCACAAATCCATCATTCACGCCTACTACATATGAACATCAAGCCCACCCACGAATGCCACAATAATATTATCAATTAGCCCACCATAATCAATAATTAATTAAGCCCCACAACTCTCACAATTTAATCTATTAATTATGCACGTACAAAAATTGCCCACAATCCACGTTAAGCCCCTAAACCGGTACTAATTATCCCCTAGACAAGTCTAATAATACTCAATGTACTAGGTAGGGTTTAAGAAGTCACTTACTAAGCTTTAGCCCGGGAAAAGTTGGCTCGGAACCAAAATGGCCCGGTGAATAAAGGCGACTAGGGCGCAGCGCGGGCCACACGGCACGCTGGCCGCCAACGTAAGCGCAATAATCGCTCGGCGGTTCGCTCGCTGGGCTGCGCCGGGGCGCATAAAGCAAACGGATGGGCAACGCTCCCGAGCGACGGGCTGGCTGAACAAGCAATGTATTTACGCTACGGCAGGGCGCTGGTAGACGAAAGCCCGGGCAAGGACGCGGGCACGGGCACGGGCGCCGCACGGCGCGCGGGCGCGCGCAGGGTTGGTCTCGAGTCGGTCGAATGGGTCGCAACCGGCGATGGAGGCGACGCTGCATTGATAAGGATCGGGAGAACGGCACCGCCATGGCGAGACGGGCGAATTTCAAGGACAAGGGCGACGGCGATTTTATGAATACAACGCGACGGGCGATTTTAACGCGACATGACGGAAGAACTATGACGCCGGGCGGCGACTCTGCAAGTGTGGAGAGGGGAAAGGCAAGGCCAGGGCGAAGAGGGTAAGGGGGAGAAGGAGATGGGGTTGAGGGGGGCGGTGGTGTTGGCGGGCGGGCGGCACTGCGACGGCGAGGGATGAGGCCGACGAATGACTGTAGGGCGGGCGACGAGCGAATGAAGAAGATCGAATCGGAACAGGGAAGAGGCCGAGGAGGAAAGAGAGACAGGGGGGCTGGTCTCGCTGGCCGGTGACCCGAGCTTGCTAGCGACGCGGGCGGGCGCTCGCGCTTAAAGGCAGCGATGCTCTGAGTAGAGACAGGGTAGAGCAGCGGAGGTGGACAGAAGTCGGGGGGGAAAAAAGGGGAGAGCGACTAGGTGGCAAGGGTGGCGGGGGACTATAGGCGGTTGGTCGGGTGGCTCGCACGGGCGGTCGAGCCAATGGATGGCAGCGTGGCGGCGGCCAAAGCAAGCTCAAGCGATCACGACGGTAGCAGGAGAAGGAGCAAAGAATGACGCAGAGGTCGGAAATGACGCGCCAAGAAGAAGAAGAAGAGAAAAGAAGAAGAAAGAAAAAGGAAGAAAAGAAGAAAGGGAGAGAGAGAGTGTCAGAAGGGGGGGTTGGTCTGCATGGCAAAGGGGGAAGGGACATTGCATGGGGGAGGCGTGCCGAGGGAGGAAGAAAAAGAGAAAGGAGAGAGAGAGAGAGAGAGAGAGAGAGAGAGAGGAGGGGAGGGGAGAGAGGAGAGAGAAAGAGAGAGAAAAGAGAAAAGAAAAAGACTAATTTTTATTTTCGAGCGCGATCCAACGGACACGGTTCAAACTAAAAATCGATCTAACTATCTTGATTCAAATTCAGAAAATGGTCTAATAGTTCACGAAAAATTCCAAATAATAATATAGGGCAAAAGGCCAAAATAAAATAACTCAAGACACACTATGAGGGAGGTCTACTAGTCCAAATTCGCACCCGGTCCAAAATTTCACTTTCTCACTATTCCTGGTAATCTCAACGCTGGCCACAATAATAGCAACACCATCCAATTATATTTCGTCCCAAAACTCCCGAAAATCGACTATTAAGTTCAGGGTCTAAATAACGGCCAAATTCGATCAGTGCGATTCTAGCGAAATCTTAAAATTTAAAATAATAACCGGGAGTGATCAGTTCCCGGGCAAGATTTTACTACAAGCACCTTCGACCAATTACACGTTTATTAAATCCCAAAATTGAGTCAAAATCCGGGATGTCACACCCTAGGTCCTAGATTTAGGCATTCGCAATCCAGGCTTGGGTGCTGGGGTCTCAGGTCTAATCTCTGGGGACCTTAGCATAGGTGCAGGTGACCTAGGCATGGAAGTTGAGTACTTGGGCCAGGCCACCAAAAACTTGGGCATATGCACTTTGGGGTCTTGGGCTCGACCGTTGGGGTTCATGGCTCCGCCTTGAGAGTTCCAAGCCCAAGCGCCAGGTTCCCTAGTTTGCCTCTAGTGAGAGGATGCTGATTGGACTTGGGTTCAAACTCCGATGTCTCAGGTTTGAAAGTCAGGGTCTAGTCATTTTTTGAATGATTGAGATGATAGTGATCCATATGATATATAGATCATGCAATAACTTCTTGTGACAGAGGGATTGTTAGTGCTTGAGAGAGAATCATACATGAAAACGTTAAATATTTTAGAAAAGGTATTGTGCTGATAGCTCAATACTTTATCCTTGATTTAACAGCTAAATTATGACATTTCTTTGGAATGGAGAGGTCAAGAGTTCAAATCATAATGAAATCTAGAGGAAAAATGAGTCCATTAGGAATAATAGGCCATTCTTAATCGGATTTTTATATTGTACACAATTTGTGTAATCTATCTGCTATACATGCCACCTTCATCACCATCCATAAGGTACTTATATTTTGAAAATGCTAAATCAATAGTGATGGATGTGGATTATGTAAAAAATCATACATGATGTTTATTTAATATTAATTCAATCGTAAAAAAGAGAGTACTTTACAGTTAAAAATTTCATGAATACTTGAATATAGTCCAAGATGGAAAAGAGATATACCCGTGACCCCCAGTTAATCTAATTAAAGATCAACTATATTAGATTCACTTCATCTTTAACCTATATCTCTTTCTTCTATGTTTCGAACTAATGATTCATTTAACATTTCTTTAAATGCACCAAAGCATGCCTAATCAGTAGCTAAATAATCAATCTTTGGTGGATTACTTCACTATTAATGGCTCAAACTACATATCTCTAATGTCTCTTTGATGGTGCCAATGGCGCATCCAAGAATGAATACACTTGCTCGGCAACCTATTTTATATGTACATACATATATCTTTTCATCAAATTTGATGGCCTGCCGATTTCTTTTGTGGACTACTTTCCAAAGAGCGTTAAAGTAGTATTGATAGAATGATTTCTTAATTTTTGATTGCTTGGAAGGGACAAAAGAAACATCTTATTTTTCTCTTCAACAATTTCTGATCTGTAGTGGATCTTTTAGTGGGAAAATACCAAAAAATTCTGTACCTATTGCATTGGTACCAATTCCGTCCCTAAACTCATTAATTGGACTTATTTAATCCTAAACTTTTTGTATTTATGTCAATTGAGTTCATCCAGCTAATTTTGACTGGAAATCACTAACATAGACATAAGTCATCCCACGTGGTAGGGGTGAGCATGGTCTAGGTGGGCGATTCCCACCCTAGGATTGGGAAACTCCCACTAATGACTAGTTCAGAAAAATTGGAATCGAGAACCTCCTGTTGGTTCCATGAATTCACCCAAGAATCGGTCTCTAATTCCTACAAATTTTCATTCATCAATCAATACAATGGTAAACCTAGTTTCTATGTGGGTATTTCTTTTTAAGGGAAAAGTGTGTGTGTGTGTGTGTGTATTGCAACTAAGATTGGTGTAAGTTGGTTTGTTTGATCTTTAATTGATCAAGGAAAAACAACCTTACCTATTGATGGCTATACCTTGGAAATCTTAATGCCATAATGCTTTTCAATTAGTATATGCAGATTAAATCAATTGACATTTGATGCTCTTCTAGTTTTATCAGTCTATGAATCTTGAAGGTTATACCAAAGAAGGCCTCTCTATTTCAATTGATACAAGTTCTTGCTGAATCTTCTAGTAAGTTAAAGTTGAGAGTAGAATTATAGATAGATATATATATTAATCCGGTCAGGATGGGTAGGTGGTGGTTTCATCCTAGGAATCGGGAATCGGATCGGTACTCATTGATTCCAATAAATTGAAACCAGGAACCCAAACGGTTCATATGGGAACCCCACTAATTCCAAGCTATCTGGGTGGTTCCTTATTTCTTTGCACACCCCTACTACATGGAATGATTAGCACTAAAAGGGACAAAATTTATAATTTTTAACGTTTTTTTCTTAATTTTTATCATTTTCCTTTCTTTTTATTTTCCTTTTTTTGGTGACTTTGTCGGCTGCGGGCTAGGGTGACCCTCATGGCTTGCGAGAGGGGCATGGCCTTTGCCAGTGGCCGCAAAAAAAAGACAAAAGCAAGGAAAAAAATAATTGAAATTTTCAGAAAAAATGTTAAAAAATTGTAAAATTTGTCCATATTAGCGCTTGGTTGTGTCACGAAGATAGTTGGCATCCATGTTGACGATTTCTAGTCAAAATTGATTGGATGAACTCAATTGATATAAGTGCAACAGATATGGACTAAATTAATAAAATTGAAATATTTATGATTAAATTTGTACTAATACAATAAATATATGACTTATTTTGGTGCTTTTCCTATCTTTCAGTAGGATACGAGTCCAGATAAAGCTAACAGAAAGAATTCTAGAACCTATGAAACTGAAAGGGAGAGATGCCATGCATTGGACGCTTGGAAATTGAAAAGGGTTCCGATGTTGACTACTAACTGACTTCTAGATGGGTACCTTACCTGCGTGACACACGGAATAATTCTTACCCCTTCTGGTACGTCTTCCTCTCTTTAGCACTACAATAATTAAAGAGTTATTGGAATCGATTAATAAATAATCCGTGCACTGTCTTTTAAAGAGATATTCAAAGCAACCAAAGTGGAGGTATAGGCCTATATTTGTCCTCCATCCCTGGTTGTAGGAAGTTTCATTCTCTGATTGATAGGTTAAATTATTTGTGTATATTAATTATATGCACACTTGACCAAACATATATATAAGTGATGTTTACGTTTTTTTTTTTTTTTTGGTCAGAAAGTGATTTTTACGTTAGAAACATCTTTTCCTAGGTGTGAACAAACCCTAATTGACGCCTTAATCATTCACATACTAGTATCTCTCTCTCTTTCTCAACTATCTCTCTTCCTTGCGCACGTTACTTCTGCTTGCTTTTATCGGTCTAGGTCAACAAAGGCATTGACATGCAGAAAAGAGCACGAAGAAAAGTAGAATATAATTAGAGACATTTTCAGACCAATCTAGCTCTGTTTAGCTTTAGAAGTATTTACCTAGTAAATGCTCAAGCTATATACGACATGGTCACAGAAACATCTTTTCCTAGGTGTGAACAAACCCTAATTGAAGCCGGAGAAAGATTAAGGAACCATTGACGTTCCCTTTTGTTTAGCTTTTGGACATCATGTGCGACACGCACTCCGCAATGACTATGCCCATCACCAACTTTCTTTGCAATCAAATTGCACCAATCAATTAATTTCACATTCACTTCTATACAAAGATGACTATACAAAAGGACCTCGAACTTTGGCTTGATTCGCAATGTTATCCATAAACTTTTAATTTATTCAATGTGATCCCTAAACTTTTGATAAATGTTCAATCTAGTCCCCAGATTATATGAAAATTTTCAATTTTATCTTTTGATTAATTCAAATTAACAAAATTTGATGATTTGGCTTCAAATCTAGTGAATTTAAACGGTGGACAAAAAAAATCGTTACGTGTATTATCAATGCAAGATATTCAACTCAAGATTGAATAATCCTTATCATCAAAATAAACGGATAATCATTTTTCCAAATTGAACAAGTGAAACAAATTAAAAGGGTCATTATTGTAACATTCCGAATTTTGATCCAATTTTGGGGTTTATAAAATGCATAATTTGTCGAGTGTACTTATAGTAAAATCTCGCCCGAGAGCTGATCACTCTCGGTTATTATTTTAAACTAGAGATTTCGCTAGAATCGCTTTTCGATCAATTTGGCCGTTATTTATACCTTGAACTTGGCGATCGATTTCCGGGAGTTTCGGGACGAAATAAATTGGACGATGTCGAAATTATTGTGGCCGATATCGAGATTGTCGGGGGATAGTGGAAAAGTGGATTTTTTGGTGGATTACTATGATTAATTATTGGAAGATTAGTGGCCCCGAGAGGCGATAAATGGCGGTCAGTTTTTGATTAAATCGGCTCGAGTTTGGGGATGTTCCGGTTTATTATGGGGATATTAATGCGCTACGCCGTAATTGATTTCTGTGGTGGTCAATAAGAATGATATTTTGGAGAGTCTAATGGAATATTTTGAGGATATTCATAGGCCCGACTTAACCTGTTTGGTGGTTGATCATATCGGGATTAATTAGACAAGACGGATCGATTCGAGATTTGATTGTGTATTATCCGGAATGATTAAATTGGCAGATTAAATGGCTAATTTGTACTTGGTTGTGATTAATTCCGTGACATAGTACTATGTGCCTAGTGTGACTAAGAATAGTGTATCTTGGTAGGCCTTGGGTGTCTTAATTCGTATTGATTAAATTGTGCGAATTATATGTGTGAATTATGTGCCGTGCAAGAGTGACTTGAATTGATTTCATGGTCGTACTTATATGTTGGTTGGGTATGTTGAATGTAGACCGGGCCTAGTGTACTATAATTGATTGGATGGCATTGTACTATTAATTGCCCATTGTGAATATTGTGAATTGCCCAAGTGTGAATTTCATGGCCATGGATGTGCATCACGAACATTAGCACGGCATGTGCATTCACCAAGATGCTCGAATGACATGTGCATTGTGATCACCTAAAATGCCCCGATGCGTGTTACACGGGTTCGGGATAAAATTGAGGTTTGTGAATGTGTGATCACAATAAACCCCGATGCGTGTTACGCGGGGTAGTGAACCCGTCCTGAGGCGTGTTACGCGGGACGATGCCCGGATTACCGGAAGATGTCCGGCCTGATGCGTTTTACGCGGGCTGTGTGGCATGAGCCTGCGGGCTAGAGATCGATCTCGGAGTGATGGACCTGATGCGTTTTACGCGGGTCGGACCTGATGCGTTTAACGCGGGTCGGAGGAGTAATTGAGAAATGGCTGAGTGCTAGTGTGCAAGTGTGCGATAATGCATTGATGAGGCATGAGCATGAGTGCGAGCACTAGCATATGCATAACATGCGTTGTGACATAGAAATGCACGTGTATGTGCTGTGATTATATTCTGCCGCGTGGCTGTTTTTGTTGATTTGACGCCTAACCTGCAGGGTCTAGTGAGATTAGATTTAGGCCCGAGGGCCTGAGTCAGTTATGTGTGTATTTGTGATGTTTAGTACTTGTCAGGAGGTGCATGTTAGCCTAGTTTAGGTTTAGGGAATTACTCGCTGAGATTTATTCTCACGGTTGTTGTAAAACCGACTTTTTCATATCCCCGACCTTGAGGACGACCGGGATCGATGCATTTTTGAGAAGAGCCCCGACTAATTGTAGTACTTGAACCCCGAGCCACTTACCCCTTTTTGTTAGTAGTGGCCTTGACCGCTTTTTATTTTTGGGTATTCGGGCTGTAATTGAATATTGTAACCGATTCTCGACATTAGTACAAGTGATGAATTCGTGGTTACCCTTGGTTATCGTTTATCTCGATACGGTGGATTTAATTGCTTCCGCATGTGCTTTGAATCTCTGTGTTGGGTTTGGGTCGGCGACGCGTCCTGGGACGTCGCACACGAATCGACCTCTGCGAGGGATGTGGCGCACCGAGAAGTGCGGGCGTGACATCCCCGTTTGATTTGGTATCAGAGCAAGGTCAGCTCGGTCCAATCAGGTCGAAGCCTGGAGTAATAAGGAGCGATGACCTTGGGTAGCCAGTAGGGTGACCTCGTGTGCTAAGTGTACCTCCTGACTGTCTGTGTCTTGATTGATGGGTTGCGTTACTGACCCGTAAAGTGCAGGGGCGGCAGGACCTGAGGTGAGTACATATACCTCTTTGTTGAAGGTCTTGTGTTGGTTGTGCTAGGCCGCATGCTGGTTGCTTAACTGTGTTGTGATACCTGCCTAGGACCTTAGACCGGTTAGATTGGTTTAAGTCTCTGATCCCTCAAGGGGGGTTATAACAGGTAGTTGAATAGTGAGGCAGTATGAATGACAGTATAAGGGGTAATGAAACCCAAGAGCAATCAAGTGTGATAAGCCATGAGGCTTGAGGCCTGAGATTAGAGGTTGTGACTCGGACCCTATAAGAATGAGAGATGTATGGGCAGGCCAGCTGGGAAAAAGGGCCGCCGTCATTGCCTAGGCTGCTGAGGTTGCAGTGATTACTGCTATGAATGGGAATAATGCCAGTTATGCCAAATTCAGATAGTGGCCATTAGGCGAGTGCATTAATTGGTGGAATGATTTCTCGAGTTGAACTTTCTTAAGTTCAATAGTAAGGGACCCCCGAGGCGCACCGAGATTGGCAATGAAAGTTGAGAAAGCCTTTGACATATCCGGGTACACCGAGGCTGAGAAAGTAACATTGGCAGTGTATTAACTGCAGAAGGATGAAAAGAATTGGTGGAAGACCGCCAGGGATAGGATATTCCCGATGAGTACAGCCCAGACTTGGGCTATGTTTATTGAGAATTTTTATGGGAAGTGTTTTTCGGGAAAATGCCTAAGGAAGGAGATTAGCGGAATGTGTACTACGACACCGAGGGCAGATAACCGTGGAACGATTTGAAAGGAAATTGTTAGGTTGGTTAAAAATCCATAGGACAAGGTTCGAGATTCCGAGATGGATGCCAAGTCGAGTTCAAGCACAATGATTTCATTGAACATCGTGAATAATATGGAAGTGTATGAATGAGCTCAAGTGATGGAGCGAGATTAGTGGAAAAGAGCAGCCACTTTGGGTTGTGGTATACTCAAGATATAGATAACCGCTACTTTAGGAAGGAGTAGATGGCGGAAACGGACGATTAAATCCACCGGTTCAGAAGAAGATCGGAAAGTCAAACCATTAGCTGAACCGCTTTGAGAATTGTAGTAAGCGTGGAAACTTGGAGGATTTGTTCGACTGGTTAGGATTAAGCCTGTTGTGCAAGCACTCACGCTTTGTGTGGCGACCCATTTTTAATGATCGGTGTTGATATTATTTGGGTGTCCTAACTATGAGATAGTGATCGGAATAGAGGAAAGAGTGTCGACTTGATGAAGAGTGTTGGTCAAGTATGATTTAGATTTGAGAATCAAAGTGGATTAGCTGTCGGCGTAAAGTCGTTATGGATTGCAGACAATGAGACAATCCAGTTTAGTCCGGATGGACGCCCTAGGTCTGGATTTCGGGAAAAGTCGACGAGGAATCTCAATTCCTTAGATGCCCTTGCTTGAGGTGATTAGGTGTCGGATGAAGGTTGTGAAGGATGCTTAGTGGGTGTAGTGACCCCACCGTGATGGAACTAAAGTCGGAAGAATTAACGAGGTGTGTAACCTTCCGAGGTCTTTCCTTAGAAATTTCGGGTTGCCACTAGAACTAGAAGTGGAATTGTGAAAAGAATTGGCCCCGGAATTGAGTTGATTTTCAAGGGTGTGGTATTGATTGTCCTTATTGGGATTTAAAGGAATTGAAGGTCCGGATGTAAGGACTTGTGGATAAATTTTATTTTTTCCCGATAGTGTGCTCCGGGGGAGTTCCGTGTTAGGCGTGATAAAAAAAAAAGGGCAATACATCGAGATTGTATTGGTGGAAATTATACCGACGGAAAAAAAAAAAAAAAAAAAAAAAAAAAAAAAAAAGTGACCACCGCCGAGGATCGACGATCTATTTGATCAATTGTAAGGAGCCTCAGTGTACTCTGAGATCGGAAATATGGATCGGATATCATCCGTTTAGAATACGGAAGAGGTATGGGCCTCGTAAGTTTATAGTGATGCCAGCGATCTAAGGAACATCCCTTACTATTTCGGTGGACTTCTAGAATAGGGTATTCAAGAAAAATTTTTGGACCGATTCGTCGTGATGTTTGTTGATGCTATTTTAGCATATGCAACGAGCTGTTTCGAGGGGCGTGAGCTATAATTGACAGAGATACTACGGACCTTAAGAGAACACGCTTGGGAGAATATGCTTTACGACAAGTGTGGTGAGTGCGGTTTTGGCTTAATTGATTAACGTACCTTGGACACATCATCTCGGGAGATCGAACTTCTATGGACCTGACTAAGGTCGAGGTGATAGCTCAAAGGTACGATGGATGCCAATAACGGAGGCTCAAGTATTCTAGATTTTGGCGACAATCATCGACGCTTTGGTAGAAGAATTCTTGTCGATAGCTGTGCTGTTGACACGGCTGTTTAAGAAAGAAAATCAAGTTTGAATGGAATGATAAGCATGAACAGAGTTCCAAGAGCTGAAGTATAGGCTGTTAATTGCCCCGGTATTGAGTATTCAACCGACCGGGAGGATTCGACGCCTATAGTAACGCTCATTAAGAAGACTTGGGAGTGTGCATTGACGTTAATACGATAGAGTTGTAGCATATGCATCGCACATTTGAGATCGTATAAGATGATTAATCCATGCACGACGGAGAATTGATTACGATGACCGTGTCGCCATGGAATGGCTAGACGAGTAATAGATGTGTTGAGTCGTGAGTCGCTGATGGCGCTGTGATGATGAAAGTTAGAGAGTGAGCCTTGTCGGACAGGCTCAGGGATTCGAGATTTTAAATTTGAAGTGAGCCGAGTGTCAAACTTGTTAGTTGCACTGAGGATCAAGTTGGAGATCCAGGCCAAAACCAAGGAATGACAATTTATGGGCCAAGAGATTCAAAAGAGTCGTTAAGATGGATGCCGATAAGAGGAAGTTGAACCTCAGTGTATTCGGGGATAGAAATCTTGAGGTCCTAGGAATGATTGTGTTTACCCGAAGAGGCGAGACTCGAGGAGGAAAAATTTGAATAGAGAATTCCGTAGTAAGTATATTATCCACCCGAATAGCACTAAGGTGTGTCAGGACTTGCGGCAACATTGCTGGTAGAATAGAATGAGGATAAACGTGATCGAGTGTGTGGCCAGGTGTTTGACGTGTCTATAAGTGAGGACACAGCCCGGTAAGCCTAAAAGGCTATTATGACCGTTGTAAATTTCAAAATGGAAATGTGACATTATCCCAAGGATGTTGTAACGGGATTATCGCGAAGCTAGAGACGACCCGATTCCATCGGAATAGTAGTAGATAGATTGGCCAAGTCAGCGGACTTCCTGGCAGTGCGAAAGGACTCCGAGCTAGAAAGGTTGGCAGAGTATATGTACGTCAAATAGTTTGTCTTCATGGAGTGTCAATTATCAATCACATCGGACCGTGATCCCGGTTTCTTCGCACATTTTTGGAAAAGTCTGCAATTGGCCATGGGAACTAAGTTGCAACTCGATGACGACCCGCCATCCACATATAGGTGGCGGTCCCGAGAGGACTATTCAGACTTTGGAGGATATGCTGAGAGCATGTGTACTAGATTTTCAGAACAAGTGGGGAAAAATAGTTACAATTGGCGGAATTTGCCTATAATAACAGTGTTCAGCAAAGTATCAGAATAGCACCATCTGAAATATTATATGGCAGGGCTTGCAGAACGCCATTGTGTTGGGATGAGGTAGGAGAAAGAAGTATAACGAGCTCGAGTTAATTTAACAGTCGGTGGACACAATAAGAGATTATCCGAGAAAGGTTAAGAACAGCCCGTAGTCGCTAGAAAAGTTACGCGGACCAAGGCGTAGACCGTTGGAGTTTCAAGTTGGCGATCATGTGTTTCTTAAGATATCGCCAATGAGAGGATTGTCTCGGTTTGGCAAGAAAGGAAAAAGCGAGCCCCGGTACATAGGCCCGTTTGAGATTTTGGAAAGGATTGGAGCGTTAGCCTATCGTCTAGCTTTGCCGCCCGAATTTGTCACAAGTTCATAACGTCTTCCACATGTCGATGTTGAGGAAGTACGAACCGGATCCGACCCACGTGCTGAATCATGAGGTAATAGGCGTGGGCGATAGAGTATCATACGTGGAAAAAGCGATGCGAATCGAGGGGCGGGGAAGGAGCAAGTGTTGAGAAACAAGGCGCTTTCGTTGGTCAAAGTCATTTGGGAACATCACGGGACGGAAGGTGCCACATGGGAAAGCGAGGAAGTGACGCGACACCAATACCCCCATTTGTATGAATAGTCGGGTTGTGTTGTAAATTTTGAGGACGAAATTTTTGTAAGGGGAAGAATTGTAACATTCCGAATTTTGATCAATTTTGGGGTTTATAAAATGCATAATTTGTCAAGTATGCTTATAGTAAAATCTAGCCGAGAGCTGATCACTCTCGGTTATTATTTTAAACTAAACTTTATCACGCTCGATCGAATTTGGCGTTATTTATCAACTTGGCGATCGATTTCCGGGAGTTTCGACCGAAATAAATTGGCCGTTGTTTATTGTGGCGAACTTATCCAAGGATAGTGGAAAAGTGGATTTTTTGGACCGTTTTGGACTAGTAGACCCCTCGAAAAATTTTGGTCAAATTAATTTGGCCTTTGTCCTTTTTAAGTCATGAGGTTACTTTGGACAGATTGCCGTTTGGAATTGGACCCCGGTTTTGCGTTTAATATTTTTATTTCTATAAATTTTTTCAAAACAAATTCTCTCTCTATCTCTCTCTTCTCCTCGGGACCCCGGCGCCCCCTCCCACTCGCAATTTGGACCTCTCCCTCTCTCTCTCTCTTCTCTCTCCTCTCCTCTCTCCCTTCCCTTCTTCTTAACTAGACCCCTTACGTTTGCCCCGCTTTTGGTCAAATTAATTTGGCCCTTTGGCCTCCCGGATTTTAAGCTCCGCTTGAGTCACGCCCGGCGGGAGCTCGTTACTTTGGACCGCCATAGACCATTTCTTATCTTTTGGAATTGGACCCCGGTTTTCCCCACGTCTCTCTTTATTTTAATTTCTCATTTCTATTTTAGGGTTATTTAGGAGTTAAATTGTGGAATTGATTAGGGATTTTGATTTCGGTCGATTTGGTGGATTACTATGATTAATTATGGGAAGATTAGTGGCCCGAGAGGCGCGATAAATGGCCGGTCAGTTTGGATTAAATCGGCTCGAGTTTGGGGATGTTCCGGTTTATTATGGGGATATTAATGCGCGCCGTAATTGATTTCTGTGGTGGTCAATAAGAATGATATTTTGGAGAGTCTAATGGAATATTTTGAGGATATTCATAGGCCCGAATTAACCTGTTGGGTGGTTGATCATATTGGGATTAATTGGACAAGACGTGATCGATTCGAGGTTTGATTGTGTATTATCTGGAATGATTAAATTGGCAGATTAAATGGCTAATTTGTACTTGGTTGTGATTAATTCCGTGACATAGTACTATGTGCCTAGTGTGACTAAGAATAGTGTATCTTGGTAGGCCTTGGGTGCATGAATTCGTATTGATTAAATTGTCGCGAATTATATGTGTGAATTATGTGCCGTGCAAGAGTGACTTGAATTGATTTCATGGTCGTACTTATATGTTGGTTGGGCATGTTGAATGTAGACCGGGCCTAGTGTACTATAATTGATTGGATGGCATTGTACTATTAATTGCCCATTGTGAATATTGTGAATTGTCCAAGTGTGAATTTCATGGCCATGGATGTGCATCACGAACATTGGCACGGCATGTGCATTCACCAAGTATGCTTTCGAATGACATGTGCATTGTGATCACCTAAAATGCCCTCGATCGTGTTCTGCGTGGTTCGAGATAAAATTGAGGTTTGTGAATGTGTGATCACAATAAACCACGATGCGTGTTACGGGGGTAGTGAACCCGTCTGAGGCGTGTTACGGGGGGCGATGCCGGATGCGGAAGATGTCCGGCTTGATGCGTTTTACACGGGCTATGTGGCATGAGCTGCGGGCTAGAGATCGATCTCGGTGATGGACCTGATCGTTTACGGACCTGCGTTTAACGTGGGTCGGAGGAGTAATTGAGAAATGGCTGAGTGCTGGTGTGCGGTGTGCGATAATGCATTGATGAGGCATGAGCATGAGTCACGAGCACTAGCATATGCATAACATGCGTTGTGACATAGAAATGCGTGTATGTGCTGTGATTATATTCTGCCGCGTGGCTGCTTTTGTTGATTTGGCGCCTAACCTGCGGGGTCTAGTGAGATTAGATTTAGGCCGAGGGCCTAAGTCGATTATGTGTGTATTTGTGATGTTTAGTACTTGTCAGGAGGTGCATGTTAGCCTAGTTTAGGTTTAGGGAATTACTCGCTGAGATTTATTCTCACGGTTGTTGTAAAACCGACTTTTCAGATCCCCGACCTTGAGGACGACCGGCGTATCGATGCATTTTTGAGAAGAGCCCCCGACTAATTGTAGTACCTGAACCCCGAGCCACTTACCCCTTTTTGTTAGTAGTGGCCTTGACCGTTTTTGATTTTTGGGTATTCGGGCTGTAATTGAATATTGTAACTGATTCTCGAAGATTAGTACAAGTGATGAATTCTGTGGTTACCCTTGGTTATCGTTTATCCGTATCAATGGGTGGATTTAATTGCTTCCGCATGTGCTTTGAATCTCTGTCTTGGGTTTGGGTCGGCGACGCGTCCTGGGACGTCGCACACGAATCGACCTCTGCGAGGGATGTGGTGCACCGAGAAGTGCGGGGCGTGACAATTATATTCTCAATTGAGTTGAATACCTATTATTTCCTTGTCCACCGCCAAATGTATTAGATTGGAAGTCAAATCAGTAAATTCCGTTAACTCGAATTAATGAAAGGATAGTATTGAATATTTTTATATAATTCAGGGACTAAATTGAACATATACCAAGAGTTTAGATATCGATTGAATATGTTAAAATTTCAAGGACCACATTAAACAAATTAAAAGTTCTGAGACGAAATTGCAATTAGGCTAAAGATTAGGAACCGTTTGTAACATTTTTCCTTCTATAAATACACCTAATGCATCTACTCATTCTCTATAGCACAAACCTATCTCTTCTTTAAAAAAATGCCTTTCAAACTTGCAAAAAACTTCTCCATATGGTTGATACTTGTCTTGAGTGCATGTGCATGCACATCTGATGCAACGTCCCATGCCTACAACATTCCATCCGCAACTAAAAAAGTTCGAGGAGTGGATGACTCGAACCGGGTAGCGACTACAACGACGTTGCCGAAGGCGAAGCGTCTGAAGATTTTCCTAGAAAACCTGCGGTTCATCGAGGAGTTCAATGGCGGCGGCGAACGGACTTACAAGGTTGGATTGAACAAGTTCTCGGATTTAACCAACGAGGAATTTAGGGCAGCATATACAGGATACAAGTCGCCATCATCAACACGCGGTAACTCCTCCCAAGTCCATTCTTTTGAGTACCAAGGTTTGAACGACATCCCGGAGAGCGTCGATTGGGTCAAACAAGGTGCTGTCAATCCCATAAAGAACCAAGGCCAATGTGGTAAGAATTTTACTGCTAACTATTGCAGCCTATCCAGAGATATGCGAGCTATTACATTGCCCATTGTCATAAAAGAATAAATCAGTGAGACAATAAACAAATTAATTGTTCCGACACATTAATATGGTCTCATATAGCCATGTGACCTTCGGCTTGAAATTATCTTGATTGGATTTTAATCACTGCACGATTAAGCTATCCTCTGTGTACAGGATCTTGCTGGTCGTTCTCCGTGGTGGCGGCGGTGGAAGCAATCACGCAGATCAAGTCTAGCGTGCTGCCGAACCTGTCCGAGCAGCAGCTCATAGACTGTGCCACCAATGGTGGCAACCAGGGCTGCCAAGGTGGCTGGATGGACAACGGCTTCCAGTACATCATTGACAACCAAGGCATCAGCTCCGCATCGAGCTACCCGTGCGCCGGGTCGACGGCACCTGTAATAAGCAGGCCGCATCTGTTGTCGAGGCCAAAATATCGGACTACAGGGACGTCCCCACGAACGAGGACGACATGCTAAAGGCCGTGGCGATGCAGCCGGTGTCAGTTGCGCTGGACTCGAGTGGGTCTGCGTTCCAGAACTATGCAGGTGGGGTCTTTAATGGCCCGTGCGATGCCAATCTGGACCATGCGGTGACGGTCGTCGGGTATGGGACGGACGAGGAAGGGACCAAGTACTGGTTAGTAAGGAACTCTTGGGACGTTTCGTGGGGGCGAAAAATGGGTACATGAGAATTCAGAGGGACTCTGGGGTTGAAGGTGGTCTTTGTGGAATTGCCTCGAAAGTTTCTTATCCCGTTATGTAAGTATTTATCTAAGAAATTATGGCCTTGAGCTCATGTGTGTTGGCAGGCCAAAGTCGGTCCATATGAACCGAGTTTAGTCTAAGTGGAAATGTTTCGGGTTAACTACTATAGTTAATCTCATGTATTTACTGTTTTAATTTTAGATGAATCCCATGCGATCTTTGCTGGGTTTCTTATGCTGAAGTGTTTTGAGTGTTTAATGATAATGAGAATAAAGAGGATTTGAAGACGGTCCTTGAATTTTATTTGGTCAGCAAACACTTGATATCATTGTTTGAGACTTTCGACCATGTGCATGGGAGGTCTTCGGACCTATTGGACGTTTTTATGGTTGTTTTTATAAAAAAAATGGGTAAATATATAAAAAAAATATTTTGATGAACCACTTATTTGATTTCTTGGTATCTTACTGATAATCGTCTAACATATTATGATACAGACTCTTTTGATGGTGTGCAAATGACCAATTTCTTTTTCATCTTTTATCAACTTTCATTTGTTTTTCCAACCAATGCCTTAAAATTATCAAGTTTCATTTGAATTTACCAATCGTTATTCGAGTGGCTGATCAACTTTTTCAATTAAACTTGAACTCATTTTAGTGTGGCGAGTGTGACTTCCCAGATGTTTTTAGCAAGAGATGATGTGATTTGATAGATCAAGCGATTTGCCCACTCAAACAAAGTCGCTAGGCGAGAAGTTAATAATAGAATGTTCTCTTAGAATCCCTTCAATCTTAATATGCACAGACCAACATTGGTCTTAGTCAATGATATTTTATGGTACTTCAGGGGCTGCAAATTGTTTGTTGTTAGGAAGCTAATGGTCTTTGCTTGACGACCACATGCATTGACTTAGAATAGACTCATCTCCTTTTCTTTGTCTATCAAGTTCCTAGAAATTACTTCTTTATCAAAATTTAAAGTATTATCAATTTTAGAATTATGAAAAGATTTTGAACAAATCTAATTGTCAATATTCGTAAGTCAATTGACGTGAATTAAGGTAAAACTTTCGATCAACATTAAGCTGTCACTTACTATTAGCTCTCTCTCTCTCTCTCTCTCTCTCTCTCTCTCTCTCTCTCTCTCTCTCTCTCTCTCTCTCTCTGAATCTAGGTCAACAAAGGCAATGAAAAGTAGAAAAACTGTACGTAGAAAATTATAGGATGAGAAGAGACATTTTTAGACCTTTTTTGGACATCATGTGCAATTGCGTAAGTCGCTTTATTCAAATAAGTAAATAATTATATTGCCGCACGACAGGCATAGACCAAAGATTTGCTCGTCACCAACTTTTCTTTCCAATCAAATTGCTCCAATTATTATCAACACTCATTTGGGTTAGTTACTAACATTTATTTGACTTTTTTTAATCGTAAACTTATCCTATCTCCTACAAATCTTACCTTCTATTAACTTTCATTTACTTTTTTTATCTAGCGACTTAAATTTACCAATTTATTTATAACAAAAATCACGTGCATGCTTGGTCACTTACAAAGCATCTGCATAACTAAAAAATATAGAATCTCCAGGATTGCATATAGTTTAAAAATGCCTATTTTAATCATTTAGAATAGAACTTTCTTAATAATATAAAAACCGCATCCTTAGCGTTCGATATAGGCTTGCCCTACACATTAAATACTATAGCACACATTCTTTAAAAGATTCATCAGTAACTTTGGCCTCTTTTGTGCTCAAACGAACCTCAGTAATGAGAAGAAATTTCTTGAGCCTACCATAATTGAAGAATACTAAATTTTATTGGTGTATTTAGGGCAATGATATGTTAGTTGTTGCCATGTTTTATACTTGAAATGTTGTCACGTTGATCATATGTATGTTAGCTACTGAAATATGTTGCTAGAAATGTTGTTTTGTTGTATTGCCAAGAACGTTAGTTGAAGAACACTAAAATGTGCAAGCGAAGTGCAAGCTGAAGAATCCGATTGTAGCCTGTTGCAGAAGCACCCCATCCCAACTCCATTGAGCTATTACCATTATATCTACTCTCTTACGCAACATTTTACACTTGATTTTGCTAGCGTAAAAATTTTTGGGTCACTTTAAGAAAAAAATGAGTCCATTAAGAATAATTATTTGTTATTTATTTTTGTGGTCCAAAATAGGCTGTTAACCTCACAGTGTATTAAGGATAGTCACTTACTCATTTTTCGTTTACTATATATAAAAGAAATGTTTGTTAACGGGTTAAAGGAAGAAATCAACGTCTGAGATGTGGCGAATCTTGGTAGTTGCGCCGGGCTTTCTCTCTTGGTACAAGGATTTTGCAAATTTAGTGAGATTTTCAAAGTTAATAATATTCTACTGATTCAATCAGATTTTCAAATGCAACTTTTCAATTTTTTTCATTTATGAATTAGAAAATATGCTTGAGAATGTATTGCATATATGGCTTCAAAGTACTTCTTTTTTAGGCCGTTCAAAATTGGAATTGGAGGTTATTGAAAGCTGTAACATAGTTGTGGTCGTGATCAAGATTTTCTATTTTATGGACTCGATAAGCAAATAGGACGCGAAATGAAAAGTGTCGTGTACTTAGGGGGAGAGACGGATGCTTTTTGGAGTTTTCTTCATGACTAATTATATTTTTACACCTTAATATGTTCTTTCACACCTATTATAAAAATGCTTTTTAAGGTTATTAAGGTTCCGTTTGTTTCAACTATGAAAATATTTTCAAAGAAACTTATTTTCATCCTATGTTGGCTTGTATCTTGCAAATAATACGAAAGTCATTTTTCGATATTTCTTACAGAAAAGAAATGATATACACATTTGAAAAAATGTTTCGAGTACAACCCAAGGTCCTCGATTTAGGCATTGGCAATCTGGGCTTGGGTGCTGGGGTCTTGGGTCTAATCTCTAGGGACCTAAGAGTGGGTGTGAGCGACCTAGGAGTGGGAGCTGAGTGCTTGGGCCCGGCCACCAAGGACCTGGGCATACGCACTAGGGTCTTGGGCTCAATCATTGGGGATCATGGCTCCGCCTTGAGAGTTCTAAGCCCTAGCACCGGTTCCCTAGTTTGCCTCTAGTGAGAGGACCTTGGTTGGACTTGGGTTCAAACTCCGAGGTCTCTGGTCCAAAAATTAGAGTCTAGTCGTGTTTCAATGATTGAGATGACAATGGTCCACATGATATATAGATCATACAATAGCTTCTTGTGATAGAGGGATCGTAAGTGCCCGAGAGAGAATCGTACATGAAAACATTAAATATTTTAAAAAGGGTATTGTGCCAGTAGCTCGATACCTTATCCCTGATTTAACAGCTAAATTATGATATTTCTTTGGATGGGAGAGGTTAAGAGTTCAAATCATAAAGAAATCTAGGGGAAAAAATGAGTCCATTAAGAATAATAGGGCATTCTTAATCGGATTTTTATATAGTACACAATCTGTGTAATTTATCTGCTATACGTGCCACCTTCATCACCATCGATAAGGTACTTATATTTTGAAAATGCTAAATCAATAGTGATGAATGTGGATTATGTAAAAAAGTCATACATGATGTTTATTAAAAACTAATCCAATCGTAAAGAGAGTACTTTACAATTAAAAAAATCATGAATAATTGAATATAGTGCAAAATGGAAAAGAGATATACTTGTAACCCCAAGTTAATATAATTAGAGATCAACTATATTAGATTCACCTAGTCTTTAACCTATCTCTCTCTTCGAAGTTTCAACTTATGATTCATTTGACATTTCTTTAAATACACTAAAGCATGCCTAATCAGTAGCTAAATAATCAATCTTTGATGGATTACTTCACTATTAATGGCTCAAGCTACATATCTCTAATGTCTCTTTGATGGTGCCAATGGCGCATCCTAAAATGAATACAATTGCTCTTCAACCTATTTTTTATATACATACATATATATTTTCTTCAAATTTGATGGCCTGCCGATTTCTTTTATGGACTACTTTCCAAAGAGTGTTAAAGTAGTAGTGATAGAATGATTTCTTAATTTTCCAATCGCTCAAGGGACAAAAGACACATCTTATTTTTTCTTCAACAATTTATGATCTCTAGTGGATCTTTTAGTAGGAAAGTACGAAAAAATTCTATACATGTTGCATTGTTACCAATTCAATCCTAAACCCTTCAATTCGATCAATTTAGTCCTAAACCTTTTGTATTTGTGCCAATTGAGTTAATCCAGCCAATTTTTATTAGAAATCGCTAACGTAGACGCCAATCATTTTACGTGGTAAGGGTGAGCATGGTCCAGATGGGGGATTTCCACCATAAAACCGGGAACCTCTCACTAAAAATTGATTTCAAAAAATTGGAACTGGGAACCGCCCGTTGGTTCTATATATTCACCCGAGAACCGGCCGCAAGTGAGAGTGACCCTCATGGCCTAGGCAAGGGCCCCGACCTTTGCTAGCGGCCAACGAGAAAAGAAAAAAAATAAGTAAAAAATAATAAATAATTCATAAAAAATGTTAAAAAATTGTAAAATTTATCCATGTTAGCGTTGGTTGTGTCATGTAATGACTAAATTAATAAAATTAAAAGGTTTATGACTAAATTGATACTAATACAATATATTTATAACTTTTTTTTTTGCACTTTTCCTATCTTTCAATAGGATACGAGTCCATATTAAGTTAAAAGAAAGAATACTAGAACCTATGAAAGTCAAAGGGAAGAGATTCCGTGCACTGGACGCCATGATATTGAAAAGGTTTTCGCCATTGACTACTGACTCGCTTCTAGATGTGAAAGGGGAAGAAATTTGAATTTGTGGGTCCGTTGCCTGCGTGACACACGGAATAATTCTTACCCCTTTTGATACGTCTTCCTATCTTTATCACTACGATAATTAAAGAGTTATTGGAGTCGATTAATAAAGAATCCGTGCATTGTCTTTCAAAGAGATATTCAAATCAACCAAAGTGGAGGTATGGCGCTATATTTGTCCTCCATCCCTGGTTGTAGGAAGCTTCATTCTCTGATTGATAGTTTATAACAGTTGCGTATATTAATTATAAGCAAACTTGACCAAACATATATATACGTGATGTTTACGCTAGAAACATCTTTTCCTAGGTGTGAACAAACCCTCATTGAAGCCTTAATCATTCACATACTACTATCTCTCTCTCTCTCAATCATCTCTCTTCCTTACGCACGTTACTTCTGCTTGCTTTTATCAGTCTAGGTCAACAAAGGCATTGACATGTAGAAAAGTGCACGAAGAAAAGTAGAATATAATTAGAGACATTTTCAGACCAATCTAGCTCTGTTTAGTTTTAGAAGTGTTTACCAAGTAAATGCTCAAGCTATATACGACAAGGTCACAGAAACATCTTTTCCTAGGTGTGAACAAACGCTAATTGATGTCACGCCTCGAACCCCTACGAGCTCGCGACATCCCCCACTCCAGTCGAAATGATCGACGCGTCCGGGGACGTCGCGGACCCGACCCAAATATCGAGCCACATGCAGAAGCGAATATAAAAACCCGGACAGAAAGATGGCGGCGGGGTATAACACCATAATCGATCAACAAAAACATGTTCATACGGCACCAAATATACAAACATTATATTACAGACATATTTAGCAAACTAGCATCAGAAATCACCGTTATAACAAAAATCAGGGGCTTGATTATCTTAGCTTCACTATCGGATAACCCAAGCTATACAACCCCTAAAATGCCCTAAGGAAAAACCTAAGGATCGTCTTCCGTTCGGCTCCTGATTCTTCGGGCTTGAGCCTCTGGACACTCACCTGCAGTTCCACCGACACCAAAAGCGGTTCCTTGAACTTCCAAAAAGAAAAGTCGCACTTCCCGGTTTACGGTGGAGGGGGTCTAAAATTGGCGGTTATACAACCACGGGGCGAATCTCAATAAGTGTACAACCCCAAACCCCATGTAGGCACTCACGTCTTGCCCAGGGGCGAAAACACGCATAACACACAATCTATCAACCAAACTAACAATTACACATGCGACCCTACCTGGAATTCCTCATGCACGTCCCTGCACGTTAGTCAACCACACAGCCAGTATGCCACAGAAATACATCACAACCGTGCGCGTGCTCCGATTATAGAGCAAAACCCACTTGGGCACGTCCCATACCATGCCTAGCAATTTTTACCCCATAATCGAGCATCACACCACCGATACAAACACACTCGCACACCAACTCACACCACACGTCACTTTCTAAAACCTCGCACCTCAATCTAATTCCGGTCATTCTCAACTCTTCCACCACTACGTACCCGGCGTAAAACGCATCAGGCCAGCGGTCTTTTGACCTCATCAAGCATCGTCACCCCGTCGGGCGGGCATTGTCACCTCGTCGGGGGACAGCATCGTCCCGCGTGGCGAACCGCGCCTCAGGGCGGAATCCTACACACTTTCCTTCTACCGTGCCCGCGTAAAGCGCATCAGGCCAGCGGTTTTCTGATCCGCGTCGACATCGACACCCCCATCGGGCGGGCATCGTCACCTCGTCGGGAACAGCATCGTCCCGCATAAACGTACACGCCTCAGGACGGATCCTTTCCAACCAATCCTACAATTTCTGTACCCTCGTTCCACTCAAACCACACTTACACACGGCCAACGGTCGCACAACCAAACATACACACTTCACACACATTTCACAATTTCACATTCTCGTCACACGAGCACACCCCACGAGCCACACACACTTTTAGCATGCGAATCCAATGCTCATTCACCCCGACACACCATCACACTTCACGGCCACACACACACGCGGCACACTATCAATCCACAATCAGTCCAGAATACATTCCAAATCAGTCCACAAACACAAAGCACACAACCACGTACACAATTCAATTCATAGCATAAGGGTAAATTTGGGCAGTTTACACAGTGACCGAAATCCCATCAAAATAAATAGTAAACGAACTCCAAAAATTCTGAAATTTGGATATGTTGTACAAAACATCTTGATGAACATTTTCCATTCGGAACTCGAAATCCAGTTCTAACCTTAAACACCCCATTTTGACACTCAAAGTCAGACGAAAATCCGGTTCGCTCAGACAGTCCCTCAGGCCATCAAAATACAACTAATTCAACACCCAAATCATTTTAGAAATCCTTTGAAATATTTATATATTATAGCCACAAATGTCCCCAATAATTTTTGTGAAGGAAGTTTTTGAAAATAGGCCTGAAAAAATTTATAAAAATTCGAACAGACCTGAAGGTCGGGTGAACAGTAAATCGGGTAGTTTTATTTCGGTCCAAAGATGGATTTCTGAATGGCACCAAATGATTTTTAAAAATTCTTAAATTAAAATATGTTATGCTTCAAGATGTTGGGAACAACTTTGATGAAGAACACTTCTTCAAATTCGACCCTCAAAATTCTCTACAAAAATAGCAAACCGGACGGGTACAGTAGTCACAAATCCGAAAATCACACCAAATCACACGAATTCAAACCGTGATCGTTCCGTATCATCACGGCCCTATCCGAACCTCCCAAACCTCCTATTTCAAGTCTCCAAATCAGTCCACAACCACCAAATACTCAGCCCTCATCACAGTCCCAAAACAGCCACTAAATTCATCTAAATCGAGTCCTAAACGTGTCTAACAATACCCGAGGTCCTAGGGAGAGTTTGGGGAAGTCACTTACCTAAGAAAGGCGAGAAGAACGGGCTGGATGGGTGGCTGAAATGGGCGGAACAACAGCAGCAGCAGCAGCGGTGATGGGAGGAAACAAAAATGAAGAGAGTGAGAAAGAGAGAATTTTGAGAGAGAAAGAGGGAGAAAATGGAAGAGGGGGCTGGACGTGGGAGGTTCTGGCCAAAATGAGAGGTGAGCAGAGAGAGAGAGAGATCAGACCAGTCAAAAAAGTGGGCTGGTGGGGTGACACGTGTCGCGATCCTACGCGATTTCCCATTTTGCCCTTGATCCGACGGCCCTTATTTGTCTCTATCCAATAATTGAAGGGCAAAAATGTCCAAAATCCAATAATTGAGCTGATTTTCAGACCTGATTCATTCCAAAAATATCCCAAAATTTTCCAAAATTCGAATTCCCAATACAGGGTCCAGGGGCAAAATGGTAATTTTCCGATTCGGGGCGAAATTCAAATTTTGCACATCTGGGTTCCTTGTGTGTGGCCAATATAATATGAGCGTCGGAATCGCGAAAATAGCTTCTTAAGCCCTCGAAAATCGATTGCAAAGTCCTAGAAATAAAATAATATTATTTTTCGCTCCCGAGGCAAAATTTCAATTTTTTACCAAAACCACTCTAAATGTCCGTGGCCACCCCAAAATGGCATCGGCCTCGAAAAATAACCTCAAACGGCCTCAGAATTGACATCAGGGTCCAGAGGGGCAAAATCATAATTTTCCCGGTCTAAACCGAAATCCATTTTTTTGTAGAAATGGGTGGCCCCAAGGTTGGCCAAGCCAAAAAAGTCATCGGCCCCCCAAAATTTTCACTTTCAAAATTCTCGATTCCCCGCCCAAATTCTAAGAAATGATTAAAATAGAACAATCGTGACTTTAACTTATCTCTTACTAACGGGTGGCTCATTAGGATTACGCGTTCTCGACCCGTGACCAACACTAAGTCAAATAATGTTTAAGTTTACTCGAACCAAAGGCGACATCGATTGTCATATAATTGTGAGGGTCTATCACTAGTGCCCTTTGGACACGATCAATCAAATAGATCGATCTCGATTGGCTCAAAACATTCCATTGTCAATCGATATGGTCAAAGATCGAACCAAGGTCAAATTCTTTGGTCGTGCGAACTCAATCCCATCTTGGTCTTACCCCTAAGGTTAGAATCCCGAGAATACCACAGGTCCGGGTGAGATCTCATTATAGTGCATTGATCAATTTTATTTCTTAAATCCCGGGAAAAGGATCGAAAATTCAAATTGTTACAATTCTTCCGCCCTAATAAAAATTTTGTCCTCAAAATTTACAACTATATCTACTATCTAAACCGATGGGGGTGATGACGTCTCATTATTCCTTTCTCCCAATGGTACCTTATGTCCCATAATAATCTCAAACATCTTTGACCAATGGGACCGTCTTATTCCTTAAAATTGGTTCCTTCCCATTTGCCCATAAATCCAATGTACATATTCCCAACATATCCTCTAAAGTCTGTATAGTCCTTCCAAACTGGCCATCCAATAAAATCTCTTACTTAAATTCAGTCAACAGCGCAACTATCGAGGTTCCTTCTCGACTCCTTACAACCTCAAATCTAAGGTGTCCAGCCAAACTAAACTGAATCACTCTAATGCTGCATTCCATTACAGCATTCTGTTTAACTAATCAATCCAAGCCTACGATTATCTCAAAATCACACATGATCAACGCAGCCTATCCTGTTTTCTACACCACCAAACACCATTTCACAGTCTGAACATCTCAACAACATGCACATCTTATTCATCAATGGCATAATCACACATGCTGATACTTATGAAAACAATTTCAATCCAGCCATATAACAAATCAAGTAGATATAAACGAGTGTGACGCCCCCGGATCTATAAAACAAAAGCCACATAATTATGCAAAGGAACCATACACTGGTTACGCTGGCGCATCCTCAACTCCCTTTCGCATTAAGGCGTACACATATCCTTGTGACGGCGGTCTGCTCAAATTAGCCGACGGGGCTGCACTAGTCGGATTCCCAATCCGAGGTGTCTGCGATGTTGGGGGCGGTCGAACCTAAAGGTTCGGGCAATTCCTTATGTGATGGCCCATTCCACCACACCCAAAGCATGCCCCAGTCACACTTGGGCAAGGACCATTTCCATGATATCTCCCACATCGTCTACAGGCTGAATTAGACGGATGTGCCGACTTCCCAATATTCCTTCTTGCTAGAGGGACAAAACGTCGGTTTTCCATCATCGGCCTTTTCCCTTGTTGACGATCGTCCCCGGTTGGGATATGTTGTGATCTAGACGCGGCGGCTCTTTCCGTCATATCCTGCTCCATAATCTGAGCCCGCCTATACATTTCTCCATAATTCTTAATGTCGTGCGATAATATCTGACTTCGAAGATCTGACTTCAATCCGTCCCGGAATCTTCGAACCTTATCCAGTGGATTTTCTACCATTGTCAGGGCAAACTTTGCCAATCTCGCAAACTCCGCTTCATATTGATCAACATCATACATCCTTGGTGTAATCGCATGAATTCCATCAACTTCTTCTCCTCGGCATTCTCCGAAAAATATTTCTCGTAAAAACTCTCAACAAATGCAGCCCAAGTCTGAGCCCTTCCTTCTGGAAATACTCTACCTTGAGTGGCCTTCCACTAATCATGGGCATTTTCCTGTAACTGATATACCGCCAATGTTACTTTCTCTTCATCGGTGCACCTCAAAACTTTAAAAGTTTTCTCCAATGATTCCACCCATCTCGATGCAATCTCGGGGTCACCACGACCATGAAACTGAGGCGGCTTCAACAATGAATTGTTCCACTAATTGGGGCATCTGTCTAGCCCTTGCTAGTTGAACCTGCCCTTGTGGGGCTTGATTTCCTCCAACACCAGCATTTTCATTATTTACAGCAGCTGCAGCCTCAGCAGCTTGGGCTGTTGCATTATCTCTCTCTTGAGCTTGTCTATCCATCATATTCTCAATTCTCTCTAACACCCTAAGAACTCCTTCCATACGTGGATCTTCCGCAGGTCTAACATCAGCTCTAGGATCCACTGCAACTCCAACATCAACTCTCGGGTTTCCTACCACTCTAGCACCCATATCAATATCCTTTACGGCTCTAGCTCTAGGACGACCTTGACCCCGTACTCCTCTTCCTGCACCCGTTCTTGTACCTCTTCCTATTCCTCTTCCTTCGTTGCTCATCGCATCAGCTTCCTACTATTTTTCTACTTGCTATAAGTCCACATGATATCAGAGACCTAGGCCAACTACACTAGTCCAAACCCTACGCACAAAACTCGACAACCAGCAACCCACCATTAAACCGATCATCTAATAGCAAACCAACACCACTAAGCACTCAACAGGGTTCTCGTATGCACCTCAAGTCCTGCCGCACCTTCGTCTCAACCATCATTATAACCACAACCAACCACTTAGCAATCACAGGCGCGTACTCACAGAGCATGCATAAACAACATAAACACGCATCTACAAAGGGCTCCCTAACTGGCTACCCTGAAGTCATCACTCCTTATCACTTCAGGTCTCGACCTTACTGATATCGAGCTAACCTTGCTCTGATACCAATTCAAAACGGAGATGTCACACCCCGAACCCCTACGAGCTCGTGACATCCCCTGCTCCGGTCGACATGATGCGACGTCCCAGGAACGTCGCCGACCTAACCCAAACATCAGAGCCACATGCGAAAGCGAATATAAAAACCCCGGACAGAAAGATGACGACAACAGGATAGAACACCATAATCGATCAACAAAAACATATTCATACGGCACCAAATATACAAACATTATATTACAGACATATTTAGCAAACTAGCATCAGAAATCACCGTTATAACAAAAATCAGGGGCTTGATTATCTTAGCTTCACTATCGGATAACCCAAGCTATACAACCCCTAAAATGCCCTAAGGAAAAACCTAAGGATCGTCTTCCGTTCGGCTCCTGATTCTTCGGGCTTGAGCCTCTGGACACTCGCTGCAGTTCCACCGGCACCAAAAGTGGTTTCTCAAACTTCCAAAAAGAAAAAGTCGTACTTCCGGTTTTATGGCTGGGGTCTGAAATTGGCGGTTATACAACCGTGAGGCAATTTCAATAAGTGTACAACTCTAAACCCCACGAGCACTCACGTGCCGCCGAGGCGAAAACACGCATAACACACAATCTATCAACCAAACTAACAATCACACGCGACCCTACCTGGAATTCCTCATGCGCGTCCCCACGTTAGTCAACCACACAGCCAATATGCCACGCAAATGCATCACAGCCAGCAGCGTGCCACGATTATAAAAAGCAAAACCCAATTGGGCACGTCCCATACCATGCCTAGCGGTTTTTACCCCATAATCGAGCATCACACCACGTGATACAAACACACTCGCACACCAACTCGCACCACGTCACTTTCTAAAATCTCGCACCTCAAGCTAATTCCGTTCATTCTCAACTCTTCCACCACTACCCGTGCCCGCGTAAAATGCGCATCGGGCCAGCGGTCTTGACCTCGTCAAACATCGTCACCCATCGGACGGGCATCCGTCACCTCGTTAGGGATGGCATCGTCCAGCGTAAACAAACACGCCTCAAGATGGAATCCTACACACACTTTCCTTCTACCGTGCTCGCGTAAAAAGCGCATCGAGGCCAGCGGTTTTCTGATCCGCGTCGAGGCATCGACACCCGTCGGGCGGGCATAAATCACCTCGTTAGGGACAGCATCGTCCCGCGTAAAATCTGCGCCTCATGACGGATCCTTTCCAACCAACCCTACAATTTCCATACCCTCGTTCCACTCAAACCACACTTACACACAGCCAACGGTCACACAACCAAATATACACACTTCACACACATTTCACAATTTCACATTCTCGTCACACGAGCACACCCCACGAGCCACACACACTTTTAGCATGCGAATCCAACGCTCATTCACCCCTACACGCCATCACACTTCACGACCACACATGCGCGTCACACTATCAATCCACAATCAGTCTAGAATACATTCCAAATCAATCCACAAACACAAAGCACACAACCACGTACACAATTCAATTCATAGCATAAGGGTAATTTTGGGCAGTTTACACAGTGACTGAAATCCCATCAAAATAAATAGTAAACAAATTCCAAAAATTCTGAAATTTGGATATGTTGTACAAAATATCTCGATGAACATTTTCCATGCAGAACTCGAAATCCATTTCTAACCGTAAACACCTCATTTTGACACTCAAAGTCAGATGAAATCCGATTCGCTCAGACAGTCCCTCAGGCCATCAAAATACAGCTAATTCGGTACCCAAATCATTTTAGAAAACTGTGAAAGTTTTAGATGTTATAGCCACAAATGTCCCCAACAATTTTTGTGAAATAAGTATTTTGAAAATAGGCCTGGAAAAATTTATAAAAATTCGAACAGACCCGAAGGTCGGGTGAACAGTAAATCGGGTAGTTTTATTTTCGGTCCAAAGATGGACTTCCGAATGGCACCAAATGATTTTTAAAAATTCTCAAATTAAAATATGTTATGCTTCAAGATGTTGGGAATAATTTTCATGGGAACACTTCTTCAAATTTGGCTCCCAAAATCCTCTACAAAAATAGCAAAATCGGACGGTACAGTAGTCGCAAATCCAAAAATCACACACCAAATCATACGAATTCAAACCGTGATCATTCTGTATCATCACTGCCCCTATCTCGAACCTCCCAAACGTCCTATTTTTAGTCTCCAAATCAGTCCACAACTACCAAATACTCAGCCCTCATCACAGTCCCAAAACAGCCACTAAATTCATCTAAATCAAGTCCTAAACGTGTCTAACAATACTCGAGGTCCTAGGGAGAGTTTGGGGACGTCACCTACCTAAGAAAAGCGAGATGAACGGGCTGGATGGGTGGCTGAAATGAACAACAGCAGCGATGGCAGCGGTGATGGGAGGAAACAAAAATGAAGAGAGTGAGAAAGAGAGAATTTTGAGAGAGAAAGAGGGAGAAAATGGAAGGGGGCTGGCCCTCGAAAATCAATTGCAAAGTCCTAGGAATAAAATAATATTATTTTTCGCTCTCGAGCCAAAATTCTAATTTTTGACCAAAACCACTTTAAATGTCCGTGGCCATTCCAAAATGGCATCGGCCTCGAAAAATAATCTCAAATGGCCTCGAATTGACATCGTGGTCCGAGGGGCAAAACCATAATTTTCCGGTCCCCGAACCGAAATCCATTTTTGTATAAATGGTGGCCCCAAGGTTGGCCAAGCCAAAAAGTCATCGGGTCGCCCAAAATTATCACTTTCAAAATTCTCGATTCCCGGGCCCGAATTCCAAGAAATGACTAAAATCGAACAATCGTGACTTTAGCTTATCTCTTGCTCACGGGTGGCTCATTGGGATTACTGCGCTCTCGACCATGACCGACACTAAGTCAAATCACGTTTAAGTTTGCTCAAACCAAAGCGACCTTGATTATCATATAATTGTGAGGGTCTTTCACTAGTGCCCTTTGGATACGATCAATCAAATAGATTGGTCTCAATTGGCTCAAAACATTCCATCGTTAATCGATATGGTGAAAATCGAACCATGGTCAAGTTCTTTGGTCGTGCGAACTCAATCTAAGTATTGGCCTTACCCCTAAGGTTAGCATTCCAAGAATGCGTGGGTCCCGGTGAGATCTCACTATAGTGCACTGATCAATTTCATTTCTTAAATCTCGGAAAAGGATCGAAAATTCAGACTGTTATAATTGAAGCTGGAGAAAGATTAAGGAACCATTGATGTACCCTTTTGTTTAGCTTTTGGACATCATGTGCGATGCGCACTCCACAATGACTATGCCCATCACCAACTTTCTTTGCAATCAAATTGCACCAATCAATTAATTTCACATTCACTTCTATAAAGAGATGACTATACAAAAGGACCTCGAACTTTAGCTTAATGTGCAATATTATCCATGAACTTTTAATTTATTCAATATGATCCCTAAACTTCTGGTAAATGTTCAATCTAGTCCCCAGATTATATGAAAATTTTCAATTTTATCTTTTGATTAATTCAAGTTGACAAAATTTGATGATTTGGCTTCAAATCTAGTGAATTTAAACGGTGGACAAAAAAATATCGTTACACGTGGATTATCAATGTGAGAAATTCAACTCAAGATTGAATAATCCATATCATCAAAATAAACGGATAATCATTTTTCCAAATTGAACAAGTGAAACAAATTAAAAGGGTTATTATATTCTCATTTGAGTTGAATACCTGTTATTTCCTTGTCCACTGGTCAAATGTATTAGATTGGAAATCAAATCAGTAAATTTCGTTAACTCGAATTAATGAAAGGACAATATTGAACATTTTCATATAATTCAGGATCTAAATTGAGCATATACCAAAAGTTTGGAGATCAGATTGAATATGTTAAAATTTCAAGGACTACATTAAACAAATTAAAAGTTTAGGGACGAAATTGCAATTAGGCTAAAGATTTGGAACCGTTTGTAACATTTTTCCTTCTATAAATACACCTAATGCATCTACTCATTCTCTATAGCACAAACCTATCTCTTCTTTAAAAAAAAAAATGCCTTTCAAACTTGCAAAAAACTTCTCCGTATGGTTGATACTTGTCTTGAGTGCATGTGCATGCACATCGGATGCGGCGTCCGTGCCCACAACATTCCGTCCGCAACTAAAAAGTTCGAGGAGTGGATGACTCAACACGGGCGCGACTACAACGATGTTGCTGAGAAGGCGAAGTGTCTGAAGATTTTCCTAGAAAACCTGCAGTTCGTCGAGGAGTTCAATGGTGTGGCAAACCGGACTTACAAGGTTGGATTGAACAAGTTCTCGGATTTAACCAATCGAGGAATTTAGGGCAACATATACAGGACACAAGTCGCCATCATCAACAAGCGGTAACTCCTCCCAAGTCCAGTCTTTTGAGTACCAAGGTTTGAACGACATCCCGGAGAGCGTCGATTGGGTCAAACAAGGTGCTGTCAACCCCATAAAGAACCAAGGCCAATGTGGTAAGCAATTTACTACTAACTATTGCAGCCTATCCAGAGATATGCGAGCTATTACATTGCCCATTGTCATAAAAGAATAAATCAGTGAAACAATAAGCAAATTAATTGTTCCGACACCTTAATATGGTCTCATATAGCCATGTGACCTTCGGCTTGAAATTATCTTGATTGAATTTTAATCACTGCACGATTCGCTATCCTCTGTGTACAGGATCTTGCTGGTCATTCTCCGTGGTGGCGGTGGTGGAAGCAATCACGCAGATCAAGTCTGGCGTGCTGCGAACCTGTCCGAGCAGCAGCTCATAGACTGCGCCACTGGCGACAACCAGGGCTGCCAAGGTGGCTGGAAGGACAACAGCTTCAAGTACATCATCGACAACCAAGGCATCAACTCCGCGTCGAACTACCCATACGCCGGGTCGGCGGCACCTGCGACGTGCAGGCCGAATCTGTCGCCGAGGTCAAAATATCGGACTACAGGGACGTTCCCCGAACGAGGGCGACATGTTGAAGGCCGTGGCGATGCAGCCGTGTCGATGGCGCTGGACTCGAGTGGGTCTGCGTTCCAGAACTATGCGGTGGGGTCTTCAATGGCCCGTGCGATGCCAATCTGACCACGCGGTGACGGTTGTCGGGTATGGGACGGACGAGGACGGGACCAAGTACTGGTTAGTAAGGAACTCTTGGGACGTTTCGTGGGGTAAAAATGGGTACATGAGAATTCAGAGGGACTCTGGGCTTGAAGGTGGTCTTTGTGGAATTGCCTCGAAAGTTTCTTATCCCGTTATGTAAGTATTTATCTAAAAATTATGGCCTTCAGCTCATGTGTGCTGGTAGGCCAAAATCGGTCCATACTGAACCGAGTTTAGTCTAAGTGGAAATGTTTCGGGTTAACTACTATTGTTAATCTCGTGTATTTACTGTTTTAGTTTTAGATAGATCCCATGCGATCTTTGCTGGGTTTCTTATGCTGGAGTGCTTTGAGTGTTCAATGATAATGAGAATAAAGAGGATTTGAAGACAGTCCTTGAATTTTATTTGATCAGCAAACACTTGATATCATTGTTTGAGACTTTGGACCATGTGCATGGGAGGTCGTCGGACCAATTGGACGTTTTTATGGTTATTTTTATAAAAAAAATGGGTAAATATATAAAAATATATTGATAAAAAAAAGTTACCACTTATTTGATTTCTTGGTATCTTATTGATAATCGTCTAACATATTATGATACAAACTCTTTTTGACGGTGTGCAAATAACTAATTTCTTTTTTCATCTTTTATCAACTTTCATTTGTTTTTCCGACCAATACCTTAAAATTATCAAGTTTCATTTGAATACCAATCTTTATTCGAGTAGCTGACCAACTTTTTTTCAATTAAACTTTGAACTCATTTTAGTGTGGCGAAAAGCGACTTCCAAGATGTTTTTAGCAAGAGATGCCGTGATTTGATAGATCAAACAATTTGCCCACTCAAACAGAGTCATTGGGCGAGAAGTTAACAATAGAATGTTCTCTTAGAATCCCTTCAATCTTAATCTGTACAGACCAACATTGGTCTTAGTCAATGATATTTTATGGTACTTCAGGGGCTGCAAATTGTTTGCGTATCGCCAACATGCATTGACTTAGAATAGGCCCATCTCCTTGTCGAATCTCAATCATTTAAACCAAGTCTATCAAGTTCTCTAAAAATTACTTCTTTGTTTATAATCGACAATTGTTCTCTAAAAATTGCTTTTAATAAATTATCATAATTGTTGGTCAGATTTTACTTAATAATAATTTTTTTTGATTGAAAAAAAATTTTTGTTTGTAATTGAAGAGTTGATAGATACACCATGTAACCTTAAGAGCATAATAAATCGTAGAGGGCTTGGGGGTTGGAGACCCAATAAGAAGGGAGAGTATTTTGGATCCGCAAGCAACGGGTGAGCCAAAGGCCTTTTAACACTGATAATGATCCATGGGAACTGATTTGCGCCTTGAAGTGTACTGACAAGAGTTAATTTAGGTTGGAAATTGCTGATGTAGATGACGGCCATCATACTGAAAGTACAGTTGTTGTCGACATGCACAAAATTTACAATTTAAAAAAATGATTTTTGTTTATAATTTTATTAATTTTTTTTTCTTTCTTTTTTATTTTTACACTTTAGGCTAGCAAGGCCATTGGCCGACCCTCTCTTAGTATGAGTGAGGGTGAGGGTCGACACCCCTCGCCTATTAGCCAGCGAGGGTCGCGACACCCCCCTTTGGTCCGGGCTAGGGGCGTCATGGTCCTCATCCGCCATGAGCAAGGGCCTTCATGCTCTCACCCATACCAAGCAAGGATGTTGACCTTGGCCTCAATCTAGGCGAGGGCCGACCTTGCTCTTGGTCGGTGACCTCACTAGCTCACCATTGGTGAAAAAAAAATGGAAAGGAAAGAAAACGCTCAACCAATTTTAAGTTACTTATTCTCATTTAAGTTACCTGCCACCGTTTATTTGATTCTTTTAAATTTAATTAACTTTAGTTATTGACCAACTATTATTTGCCATTCTTATAAGCACCTTAAATCTTTTAACTTTTATATGAATTTACCAACCTTTATCTATGTCATTTACTAGCTTTTCCCCCATTACGTTATCAACTTATTTTGTTCTACCAAGTTTCATTTCAATTGCTTACCAACTTTTAAATTTTTTGAATTTGCCAACTTCTTTATTGATTTACTCAGTATAATTTGTTGTACTTATCAATATGTTATATTCACCGACTCATTTCTAAAAATATTCAACCCTAGTTAAAGTAAGGGATAATTACCCAATTAGTTCGAAACCTATTGTACAAATGCTAAAACAGTCCTAAACTTTCAATTTTGCCAATATAATCCCAAACCTTTGCACGAAAATCTAATGTTGTCCTTTCGGTCAATTACCATGAGAAATCATAGGTTTAGGACTACATTAGTAAAATCGGAAAGTTTATAACTGAATTGACATCCGTTCAATAGGTTTGAGATAGAATTGGTAATTTTTACAATATGATAATTGCTGACACAAATGATCATTTTTAGGAAATTATTTTCCAAATCATCTGAAATAAATGGAGCCTTAATGTCACGTATAGGATACCCTTTCATTTGAAATTCGTGATCGAAATTCTCAAGGTTTGATTCGCAGCAAAAAATATATTTCTTTTTGTGTTTTTATTTTTGTTGTTGGGCCAGGTCTGGCAAACCAGGTCCAAACTGGCCTGGTTCAGCTGAAGCCAGTCCCGGATGGGCCTGATCCAGCAAGCCAGGACCGAAACAAACCTGGAGCAGAAAATGGGCGTGATTGTTCTTAAAAAATTGCCGAGATATCCCCTTCACTTTTACCAAGATTTGAAAGATTGACTTTTCATCCTCCATCTCCAAAATCACACCTACTTTCCTTAAATTCACCGAAATAAAATCAATTTGTTAATTGGTTAGAAAAACCAAGTGGCCAGATAGATTTAGGGGTTAGTTCCTAGGGTTTCTTGTAGGGAAATTCAGATTCAATTTTGAGAAGGAAATTTAGAGGGTCTAGGCTTGTAAATTAGGGGTGAGCATTATTCTAGGGTAAAACCTAAAAATTTATGGTGTAAATAGGGAGTCTTAGGGGACTCTAATGGGACAAAAAAAAAAAAAAAAAGAGAACAAAACGACGAAAGAGAAATGCTGCTGAGAGAAAAAAAAATTTGAGACAATAGTATAGTGAATGGACATTGTTCGCCGTCAGTTTAGTGGTTCTCTACGTCGCCTCAAATTTTCATTCTTCTCTAACGAAGCCTCAGGTGGTCCTCTTCATCCTTGCACAAGCTTCCATCTGAGGTAAGTCGTTCGAATTTAAAGTTCAATATTCAATTTTTTATATCCGATTAAGTGCTTTTTCACTCCATTTTCGACATACCATTTGCGATTAGGTTTATTTTGCTCATTTATGTCTACACAAGAGGACTAATTCCATCTATTTTGCTTATTGGTATGCTTTAGTAATTTTACCATTAGAAAAGTAAATATCACTTCGCATCATATTAGAATAGGAATTTGCATAATAAAAAAATCATCTAGAAATTTAGAGTTTTTCCATAAATAAATCCTCCAATGCATATTGATGAACATTTAGATTATTTACTATTGTTACATTTTCATACATGCACGTCTTTCTTTCCTTCTTTTTCGTTTTCCGTTTTGGCCATCTTCCCGTTTCTTCTTTATTGCTTTTTGAAACTTTGTTGTTCTTTAACCAATTTTTAGAGTACCAATGAGTTTGTGAGCATAGAAGAAAAAGGGAAAAAAATTCAAATCTCTCTCCCAATAGAGTGATGAGCATCAAATCATTTAGTTTATTGGATAAAAGTCATCAAAATCCTAAACTATACCCATTGTGACATATTTATCACAAATTTTTTTTATAACACAAAAAATTCCAAACTTAAATCTGGGTGATACGTTTACCATCCATCAAGATTCCGTCAATGAACACTATTAAAAATCTACCTACTTAGATGCCGAAAAGTAAACGGTGTTGACATAATGCTCACGTGGCTTAAGTGAAAAAAAATGATGTTGTTTTAACTAAAAGATTATTTGATAGAACTTTGACGGAAGGTAAATATGTAATATAGATATAAGTTTGTGGTTTGTTTATGTCACAAGAAAAAGTTTAGGATAAGTGCTTCGATGCGCATTTATGATCATTTAGGTTATTTATTTATCTTATTACTATTTTCACATTAGTCAAGTCTGTATTTGAACGGCATTAAAGAAAAAAGAAATAAAAATCATGCGCATGCACATGCTTGGTCATTTATAAAGCATCTTCATAAAAAATATCACTGGAAATGCAGATAGAATAATTCAAGCATATTCTATCATTTAGAAGAGATCGTTTTTATACATGAAATATACAAAGTGCATCCATTGCGTTAGATTTTGGTTTGCCATACACATAGACTATTTTTAGGTCACATTTATTTTTAAAAAAATCATTATTTGCCTTGCACATTGCATATACACATTTATTATGATTAAGTCTCCCTTTAGCATTAGTTCATTTTAAGAAACTTATTTTGACACTGTTCGATTTCCTTTTGCTTTTGCTCACGATGGTCCTATCCCGGTCCATTATAATATGGCCTTGTATTAATTTTACTTGATATGGCTCTGGTTTTTTTCTTGTACTTGTTTAAATAATTTATTATTTTACTCGATGTGGCTTGGGCTGCTATCAATGCATTTATGCATGACCACTTTAAATTTTCATGTTTAGAGATAAAAAAATAAAAAAATATTGCATGAAAGAATTTTCCTAAAAGAGAAGAAGTGCCGCCAAGAGGCATTAGCTAAAACGAGCGTCCCAAAATCCAAAACTCGAATCTTCCGCTTTGCAGGGGCAGGGCGGACTCTCGCACCTTATGTGACTCCCACTAGCGTAGAACTAGGTTAGTGGTGGCTCTAGTTTTATTTCTATTATTGATGGTTGAGAAATTAGGTTGTGGTCCATATGGTTTGGGAGAGTCGGTGGAAGGTAGGCATCATCTAACGACGGAGTAAAGGAAAATCCGATGCGGTCATTAGTACATATATCAGGTGATATGGAGACGCAGTATCACATGTCGTGCATATTGCCCTCATTCTCATATCTACGTTAAAACTCACAGCACAAAGGAACTCGGTGGCGTGCTACATGGATTATTCAAAACACACACACACACTCTCTCTCTCTCTCTTCTCTCTAAGTGGTGACAAAATGTGACACAGCCTTGCATGTCGTGTACTATGAACAAGAATCGCTCGTACCCTCCACGGTTGTCCCTCAAGTTTCGCATGTCCGGACATGAATGGCTTTGTCGCTCATATCTCTGGATAGAATATGGAATTGGGAACCAAATTTTCCACCTTAAAGATCACGTAAGGAAATTTTCGCATGGCCTGATTATGAAGCAGCCTATATAAATTCATCTCTACCGCAGCTATTTCATCACATCCACTTCAAATTATTGCACTGAGAAGAAGAAGAAAGCACATTCACACGAGAGAGTGTTCACGCAAATGGCTTTTACGCTCAAGAGTGAACTCATCATCTCCCTTGCTCTAATTCTCGGCGCTTGGGCGTGGCATGAGATGTCGGTCCACACGTTGCACGAGCCCACCATTGCTGAGCAGCATCAACAATGGATGGCCCAATATGCCCGCACCTACAAGGACCCACAGGAGACGGCAAAGCCCCGGCCGATATTCGCGGAGAACTTGTAGTTCATTGAAGATTTCAACTAGTCCGGGAATCGGACTTTCAAGTTGGGTCTCAACCAATTCTCGGACTTGACCAACCAGGAGTTTGTCCACAGCCATATACTTGGCACCCAAGCGACCTGAGCCCGCCAAAATGACGTCATTTAGCCACCAAAATGTGACTGGCAATGTTCCTGATAACATCGACTGGGTAGAGAAAGGTGCCGTAAACAAGATTAAGAACCAAGGCTAATGTGATAAGTACAAACGATATGTATGCATCCGACCATTTTTTGGCCCAGTAAACATGTAGGTATTACACGGACTCTATATGCTTCTCGAGAATTTGAGCATATGTGCCTCTTAGAGCCTATCTGGTACAATTTTCTCTAGGCAGCTACAATTATGAAAAGGAGTGCTCCATCTTTTATCACGGGTTTGATAAACTCTTGATAACTGTGACGGTTATGACAGCTTTTTGGATGTTGCTTCATCCAGCTTTGAGGTTCTATAGTTTTAAAATATGTGTAACAACACATCACAGCGTAGTGACAACGCAGCACAACTACGACATAGCCACAACTGTACCAAACAAATGCTTACCATACTATAATGAAAACTCAGACATCAATGGCAACAAAATTATTGAAATAGTGTTACTTCACATGCTTATAATGTGAACAACAATTATGTAGGATCCTGCTGAGCATTCTCAGTCGTTGCAGCAGTAGAAGGAATCGTTGGGATCAGAAAGGGCAAACTGCCGGTGCTCTCTGAGCAACAACTCACAGATTGTGATGTCACAAGCTCGGTTACCCGGACAATACTTTCAAGTACATTATCCAAAACCAAGGAATCGAGTCTGAGGATAGCTATGCATACCAAGAAATAGACGGGACCTGCAACCCAACCAAAGCAGCAGAACACGCGACGCAGATCGAGAATTTCGTGGATGTCCCACCTGGTGAGGACAAGCTCATGAAGGCAGTTGCGCGGCATCCGGTTTCAGTCATAATCGCAGCAAGAGGCCAGGAGTTCCAGAGCTACAGCGGAGGCATTTTCAATGGGTATTGTGGCCAGCAGCTGGACCATGCAGTCGTCGCGGTTGGGTACGGGACAAGCGAGGATGGCACCGACTTCTGGAAGATCAGGAACTCGTGGGGCAAGATATGGGGTGAAGGCGGTTACTTGAGGATTCAAAGAGGCCTGCTAGTTCTGAAGGACTATGCAGACTCGCATCGCAAGCTTCTTATCCCATTGGTTGAGAGTGATAATGAAAAACATATATACCCTAAGCGCAAGCGTCACGCGTCTGCGGATTGCTGTTTGTGTTGCTAGTTACTGTTTGTCTTGCTACTTATATTCACGTGTTCTTAGCTATTGTTGTGTGCATGTGAGGGGGTACTGCCTAGCCACCGAGTTATAAGGCATACTACCTATTAATGCCCACCAAATATTAATCAATTTCTTGTTGGGCGTTCGATTATCTTTGTCTCTGAAACGCATACCCAATATCTAAAGGAAAAATTACACAAACAGTCCCTGAACTTTAACTTAATATGCAATTTAGTTCTTGAACTTTTATTTTGTTCAATGTATTTCCTGAACTTTAACCTAATATTCAATGTGGTCTCTGAACTTTTAATTTATTCAATGTGATCCCTAGATTTTTTGTACATATTCAATATAGTCCCTGAACTTTATAAATATATACAATGTAGTCTCTCTATTAATATAAGTTCAGGGACTATCACTACAAAAATTGGATTTTTGCCACGAAAATTTTCCAACGAAAAATTTTAAAGAATTTGAACAAATTTTCCAACGAAAAGTCAAATTCGTTGGAAATTTCCGACGAAAAAAATTTTTGTGGGAAACTTAGTTTGGAAATTTTCAACGAAAAAATTTTAAATGGGAAAATTCGTTGGAAAATTCGTTGAAATTTCAAAAAAAAAATTTCATTGGAAATTTCCAAACGAATTTTCCCACCTAATTTCAATTTTTGGGCAATTATTTTAGGGTGTACAATTTTTCGTTGGAAAATTTGTTGGAAATTTCAACGAAATTTCCAACTAATTCAAAAAAAAACCCGATATTATTCGGCATTTTTGAAATTGTTGAAAAATTCGTTGGAAATTTCTAACAAAATTTTTTTCGTTGGAAATTTCAAATCTAATTTTCAACAAATTTTAATTTTCCGGACAATTATTTTAGTGTGTACAATTTTTGTTAGAAAATTAGTTGAAATTTCAACGAAAAAAATTCGTTGGAAATTTCCAACGAATTTTCCAACGAATTTAAATTTTCCGGGTAATTATTTTAGTGTGTACAATTTTCGTTGGAAAATTGGTTGGAAATTTCCAACGAATTTTTTTTCGTTGGAAATTTCCAAATCAATTTTCCAACGAATTTTAAAAAAACCCCGTACTATTCGAAATTTTTATATTTTTTGGAAAATTTGTTGGAAATTTCAAACGAATTTTCAACAATTTCAAATTTTCAAAATATTATTTTAATATGTACAATTTTTCGTTGAAAGATTCGTTGGAAATTTCCAACGAAAAAAATCGTCCGAAATTTCCAATCAATTTTCCAACAATTTCAAATTTTCAAAATATTATTTTAATATGTACAATTTTCGTTGGAAAATTAGTTTAAAAATTTCTAACGAAAAAAATTAGAAAATTTTCCACAAATTTTCAAGGAATTTCAAAAAAAACATATACAATTTCCCCACACACACAATTTCCACACACACACTCTCAATTTCCCCACTCTCTCCTCTCTCTCTCTCTCTCTCTCTCTCTCTCTCTCCTCCCCCTCCACCTACTCCCCGCCCCCCCTCCTTCACTTCTCCCTCCGTCTCCCCGCCCCCCCTCCTCCTCAAGCACCGCTCCGCCGCCATGGACACCAAGCCTTGCGCCCCCGGCGCCACCAAGCCTCGTCGCCCGGCGGGGCATGACAGACGAACTTGACCGGCGGCCGGGCTCAAGGCTCCCTCCCGCTCCCGCCATCATCGCTTCTTCTTCTTCATCTTCTTGTTGGCGCAAGAGCGCCGCCCGCCCGCGCGGTCGAGCTCGCCATGGCCGGGCGAGCTCGAGCTCGCCAGTCTGGGCGAGCTCGCCCCTCACGGGCGAGGGCGGGCTCGAGCTACCCCCGCCTGGGCGGGCTCCGCCCTCGCCGTGAGGGCTATTTTCGATAAAAAAAAAAAATTGGACCAAAAAAAAAATGTTTTCGATGGAAAAAAAAAAAATTTCACGATTTTTCCACTAAAAAAAATATAATTTCCTACGAAAAAGAAATCGTCGGAAAAAAAAATTCGTTTCCAAATCTAATTTAGCCACAAAATTTTCAATGAATTTTTCAAGGAAAAAAAATTATTGCAAATTTCAACAAAATTGAAATTTTTCGTTGGAAAATTTTCCGACGACGAATTACCAACGAATTTTTTTTCGTTGGAAAATTCGTTGGAAATTCCCTTTCCAACGAATTTTTCAGAATTCTTCGTTGGTAATTTTGTCGGAAAAAAATCGTTTTTTTGTAGTGTATATTGTACATTTTTATGAAGTTCGGGGATTAAATTGAACATGTATCAAAAGTCTAGGGACCATATTGAACATTACGCTAAAGTTAAGAGACTACATTGAACAAATTAAAAGTTCATAGATCAAATTGCACATTAAATCAAAGTTTACGGACCGTTTATATCATTATTCCTAAATGCAATGGTTAGTATGCTGGGGAATTATATTGGGCTTGGACATGTGGGCGCCCATAATGGGCTTGACCCGAGCTCAACCCATTTTAATGTATAAAAGTTCCCCTGGCTGGAACAAGCAAGAGAAGTGAAAGAACTCCTACTCTGGCGAGAAGGGATAACCAGGAAGAGGACACGCATGCATGTAATGGCACTGGATGTGCAAGTCATAGGTACAAAGTGCTTGCTCGTGTCTGTTGGGGGTGAAGAGAAGAAATAAAGAAAGAAACAAAGCGAGTGTCCGAGGACGCAAACATTCTCCAGAGAGAATTGCAAGGAAAGTGTGAGATCGAGGGGCATATTTGATTGAGAAATTACCAGTGTTAGGTCTGAGTGCAGGATTATTTGCATACACAAGCATACGGCTCTTGAGGCATCGGTGCGATTCGGCCGAAAATTGACATTGGTATCAAAGTAAGCTGCTTGTCTCCGTTATACGTTTCTATCCCTGAAATACTACATGAAGGTGTTTTTGGTATGCACTCGATGCTTGACACCTCGTAGAGCAAAAAAGGGGCATGTTCGAAAACGATCTTATTTTTTGTATGATTTTCATATATGCTCTGGTCAATAGGTTCTTCAATGATTCTGGAAATTTTGAGGTTTTTTTGGCCGAACCGTCTGTGAGAAAATCGGATCACAACTCAAAAATCCCAAAATTTTCAAGGTGTATATCTTTTACATATAATAATTGTCACGCCCCAAATCCATCAATAATGGGTGATAACATACCGTTCTTCCACCCTAAGAACGCAGTGTCAAACAAAAACCAACAATCTATTATCAAATATATATTTATATATATATGATAAACCAGCAGATTGGTTACAACACCACAAACGATTTATTTATTCTAATCCCTGTCATCAAAATATATATTTCCATCATAGTGATTTATGATGAAAAATAGATGAAAGAATTAAAGTCGAATTTTGCGTAAAGATATATAACTAAATTGACAAAAATGAAAAGTTTAAAACTGAATTGGCATCTGTAAAATATGTTTATGATTGATTGACAATTTCCCCTGAATTGGTATCCGTAAAATTGCTCATGCTTTCAGCGTAATGGGCATTCCTAATTCAAGAGCAAAAGACTGTCATGGGCATGAGGTCCCATTCACTACAAAAAAATAAGGTTTTAGCAAGGAATTTTGCCATTGGCAAAATTCGTCGCTAAATGAATTTGCGACAAAATTTGTGACGAAAAAAAAATTCATTGCCAATTCGGCATCGCAAAATTTAGCGACGAAAAATTTCTACTTTCATCGCCAATTAGCAACGTAATTCTATTTGTCACAAAATTCATTGCTAATTCGCCGCTAATTTGCCACATACTTGTATTAAATCGCTAATTATTAAATCGCAAAATTCGTCGCTAATTTGCCACAAACTGTATTAAATCCGCTAATTATTAAATTTTTCGTCGCTAATTTGCAATGAATTTTTTTGGTCAGTAATTTATGATTTAACTTATTCGTGGGCAAAATTTGTCGCTAATTTGCCACGAATAATTTGGACTTTTGCCACAAACATTGTTCTGGAACGAATTTAGAGAAGAATTTTTATTAATTCTTGAGCAACAAACTCTGCGACAAAAAAACTCTGGACAAAACCGACTTGTTGTTCATGGACATGGAAAAAAATTCTGGAACTCCGCTCGGACTTCCAGCTAAATTTCCTCTGGAAGATGGGTGACGGGGCCTCCATCTCATTCTGGTTTGATAATTGGCATCCTAAGGGCCCTCTTTATTTAATATTTTCTAATAGAGACATATACAAGTCTGGTGTCCCGAGAAATGCTTCGATTCGGGACTTTTATTCTTCCTCCTGGCAAAGTTCCAACTTTCTGGTTATCTTCAACTCTTGGGCAGACAGCGTCCCGACTCTTGTTGCGAAGAGGCCTGATCGATTCACCTGAAAGGCCATTCCTCTGGCCTGTTCTCCACCTCTTCAGCGATGGGATCTTATAAGAAACAAAGGCCCGCATGTCCCGTGGAGCTCCTTCATTTGGGATCGAGCCATTGCGCCAAGGTACAGCTTCTGTTATGGATCATCTCCCTGAATAGACTCCCTACTCAAGTCTTTTTGCTAAGCTATCAAAGAATATCCGAAGGTGTATGTGCATTCTGTAGAAGCAGACCCGATTCCATTGACCACCTTTTTTTTTGTTGTGTTGTCACTAGGACCTTAGCTTTATTTTGGGCAAACAACTGTAACCTAATATGGTGGAATGGAACGTGGCAAGAAAACCTCCATTGGGCCATCCGTATTATAGGGGTCAGAACTTTCATCATCAAATTGCTCGATTTGCTCTTGGCGCAATGTGCCATATTATATGGTCGGAGAGAAACCACATTCTATTCAGGAATCATCCCGTTTTCATGCCAGCCCTCTGCAACCATCTCACTAAACTTGTTAGGGACAAAGGCTTGTCTATGAAGCATGTTGCTAATAGCATCTACAACATAAGAATCTAGCAAAAATGGGGCATCTCCCCTACCATTTTGAGTAATCTTTTGATTACTTTGTAAGTAGCAAGTAGCTTATAGGTCTTTGTTTTTGCTGCCCATCTTAGTGGCCTTGGTGTTGCACACTCTTGTTTGTAGCCTCGGTTTTAGTCGCTACACCTTTGTATCTGTCGAGACACGTTTTGTATCGCCTCAAGTGTGAGGTTTTTATGTCGCTTGTTAAAAAGTATGTAAAATTCTTACCTTACGAAAAAAAAAAAAACTCCGCAACAAATATTGTTTAGGGACGAAATTAGCGACGAAATTTTATTTTTGCAACGAGCTTTTATAATTTGTGATCGTATAATAAAATCATTTCTTTTATTTTTTGATTTTAAATCTAATTAACAGCAAAATTAATTTCTAGAATTTATGTTTAACATTGATTAAGCACTTAATAAGATAAAAAGAATATTATAATAATATGAAAATGAAATACATTCATCAAAATTTTCCACAAGAGTGGCTCTTTGTGCCTAGTTTATCCAACATCAGAAATCTCTACAAGGCTCGCTTTTTGCTCGATTCAAGACTATGAACTTGCCCAGAAAGTCTAGAATGAAAGAGAAGTCAAAGGAGCATGCCGGGATGAGATTGAAAAGTCGAATGGACAATCCTCACGAAACCTCGGTGGCATCGGGATCGTGCCACTCATTCCATGTCACCACCCGCCCCTCAAAGGCCTCATACTCATAATCCTCGTCAAGATTCTCCATTGTTTTTCCAAAGATGAAGGATTTCGTTCCCATCGTCGTGAAAGGCATGAGGCCGAAAGCTTCGAGCGGTTTTGATTTCCCTCGCAACCTTCCTCTGTGCCTTAGCGATGATGTGAGTCTACAAAAGGGACAAACGGCAAATAAATAAGAAAATCAATTTGCAGCTCAATTAATTTCCATAACCTAACTGATATTCGAACTTTACCGAGCTCCTCTTGATTATTATTCCAGCAAGATTATGAAATTTGCAAGGAACCTCAAATTCTGCAGAAAATTGAACATCGAGAAAGTAAACCTCTATGCAAAAAGATACCGACAGAACATGACAAACCATCCAAGTATGCAAAAGTTTCATGCAAGCTATGTTATTCATATATTATTAGGCGAACTACAGCTCTTAGAGAGAACTCATGCTGACATCGGGATAAACTCTGGCAACACCTAAATTTATGTCATTCACCCCTTGATCTGAATAAGAGGTTTCTTCTTATAAATACATGGGGTTACATAACGGAAACGGGATAGTGGCTTCCTTCACTCTGGGGAAAATGTCCACTCTTTACATCATTAGATCGGGCATCTAGGTGAGATTGGTCATTTAACAACTAGAAAAGCAGAATTAAGCGAGCAAAATGGAAGAGAAACGTCGTGAGAGCACAAATAACCGAGAGATACGTATTGCCTTTAATAAGAGTCACATGGTATCAATGGCCCCTAGAGATATACAATCTCCAAAGAAATATCAACCAATTTAAAAGCTTCAGCATGATTTGAAGGTATTAATCATATCACATGAAGCGTGAAACATGCCCTCGAAAAAGGTTTAATCGGAAGGGCATGAATGATTTACAGTGATCATCAAAAGCACCTCTTGCTCGTAAGAGGTGCTCATCAGCTCAACATTTATGGTATACTATTTGACAATTCTAAACAAAACAATATGATCAACCCAATGCTTACCCTAAAATCAGCTTTTCTCAGCACTTCTGCTGTAGTAACTTCAAATTCCCATCTTTTGGTGAACTTGCGCACTCCTGGTTTCTTAAGATCGAGATCCTAAAAGAAAGATAGATATATCTCAGTGAATATAAGGACACTTAAGTGAAAAGCAAAACATTGCAGGAGAAAGTTAGAAACATACATAAACGACAACAGGTTTTATGTATAATAGCTAAAACCATGACCCAATCCCTATAGGCCAATTAGTTTCCTGCTAAACACTGACGAAGTACATAATTGATAAGTAGCAACAGATTTCTCTCTCAAATCATAATATCCGGGCGATGTGGACAGCATAAGCAGATTAATATAGAAGATTCACATAGGAAAACCCTCCACAGAGAGTAACACTGAAAAATTAAAGTTATTCACAACAAAAATGCAATTGACCAATCAGAGAGCATAAGATAAAGGTAGATATATCGCACAACTTCTGTTGTGCCTTAAACTTGTCAGCTGATAATCTTCTGTTGGCCAAAAACTCATGGACAAACTTCCAAACAGTAGATATAAATTAAATTCACATGATTTTTAGTCCTCGGGGTTACTTTTTCCTAGAAACTATTTTTGCACGATATTTGTTTGTAAAACCTTAAAATGGAGATAATTGAGGCTCTTACCATCTTCTCTCGACAATACCATCATGTCCATCCGAGGAATATGGGTCTAAAGCAAAATCGATTATATATCACCTACATGGCAATAGAATCAGAAGGCAATATTAAAGATAGAAAACCATGAAACAGGAAGGACCCTATGCTCAGAACTACGCCTTCAACATTTTGACTTACGAGATCAGGGTACTTATCCTCGAGTAATCGTATTGTTCTTGGCGCCAAACCATTGTCATTGTATGCTTCATCTCCAGTGGGAGACTAATACCAGAAGTTTAAGACAAAGGAAATCAGATTAATCGATTTCAATGAACCAGGACATAAAACAGGAGGAACAACTAAAACCTTCAGAGAATCAGGCACTTTGGGGAAGAGTACAATGCTATTAACACCAACATCACGAGCCTTCGCCACCTGTATCAAAATTTTTGAAGGATTTAGAACAATTTTGATTAGGCTCTATAGATATCTACAGAGACAACAGAGAGGTACTAGCATAGAGAATTCTATCTAAATTTGCAGGGATTTTCCAGAAAAATTAAACTCTTTCTTTGCTTGTCCCCTTCTATTCTGGAAAATGGAGCAGTTTTTCAAGGGTTAGTGAATCATCTACTCTAAGAAAAAGAAAAGAAAAGGACCCCATTTGGCAGAGCACCATTCAAAGCTCCATCTGAACCACTGCATCTTCCAAGTCTACTCTAAACACAAGACAAAGACAATCATTTGACGGACCACCATCATATTTCCATCTGCACCATCACATCTTCCAACTGATTCCTCAATACCAATAGGCGTATAAGGCCTTCTAATCATTAAGAGGACATGGATGTTTTGAATTCCATATGTGACAAGCCCACATTGATGGACTCACCTCTTCTACAAGCCCATGCCTCCAAGGCTCCAAGCCTATAGCATCCTGGCATAGCCCCAATCGGAGTATCTTCCTCACCTGCAAATATTGTTGCCCAAGATGCTAAGTTAGTTCACATAGATTGAATCTACAAAGCACTGCACCTGAGAGATGTCTCACAAACCTTCATGAATAAAAAGTGGGTAGACAAAGTTTGCCAGGGACAAACTTGTCTCCGGAAAGCTGCTCTCGAGGGCGGTGATCTTCGATTGCGGCGGGCGGCGACTCAATGGCTACACAAACAAAAACCAATCGGGGGAGGTCGAGAACCTAAAAAGCTGGAAAATGTCGGTATGATGAGAAATACATCGGCGAGTAAAAACACAAATTCAACACATAGTCCAGCCACTCCATGCCGTTACGCTCGTAAAGCTCAACAAATAAGTTAAATTCAACACTCGCCCAAAAAAGGGACGACGGGGTTTTACCGGGGCCTCCACTTGGCGGGACCGGGAGGTGCTTGGGCACATCATCCCCAACTTCAAACGCATTCCGCATCCGTCATCCCCAACTTCCTAATAGAATCGTTCTTTGATTTTCACTAGCCCTCACGACCAATAACCGCTGGGGCGGCTGTCCTCGCCATGACTCGCAAAGAATCGAACCGCACTTTCGGTGCGGTTTCAAAATTTCACCTCACCCAAGAACAAGAAACCAAGAAATCCTCAAGAACGCCCAAGAAAACCACACACAATCCCATAAATCCCCAAGAACCCAAGAAACCTAGCAAAGAACCCACGACCCACAAGACACCCATCATGACCCAAGAAGCTTAGAGCGAAAACACGAGCCGCCGAACCACCCCACCCCACCCCCCAGAAAACAATCGCACCATCAACACCCCAAATTTCAAGAAGCCTCTCGAGGGAGGCGAGGGAGCGCGAGAGAGAAGGGAAAGGATCGCACCGGATAAAGGGTCGGTCAAAGGGGTAGATGCCAAGACCGCTGCCGACCACCTCCCCGGTTCAAACGTCGCGAACCAGTGACCCCAATCATGCTCTACTACCAGCCGCTGAAAGATGAACAAGAAGTTCAACCAGAAGAAGTAGGAGCGCGACAGAAGGGAGGGAGGGAGGGGGAGGAGGACGTCGTCGTGTTGGGGTTGGGGTTTGAGGGGAGGGCTCGATTTCGGGGGTCGGTCGCGCTCGCGCGGAGAGAGAGAGAGAGAGAGAGAGAGAGAGAGAGGAGAAAGAAAAATTGGGGTGAGGGCGCTCCGTTTTTAATTAGTTAGCGACAAATTATTTTTCATCGCTAAATCCGTAAGCTAATTAGTGTCGGATTTTATTTCGTAGCGAAATTTTTTATTTTCTAAATTGTTAATGTGAAATGTCATCGTTAAATTCGTCTCTAATTAGCGGCGAATTTTTTTTTTCAGATAAAATTTTTTATTTTCTAAATTGCTAATTTGAAAAGTCGTCGCTAAATCCGTTGCTAATTAGCGATGAACTTTTTTTTTTTTTGCTAATTACCGATGCATTTTTTTTCGCCGCAAATTTTTTTATTTTCTAAATTGTTAATGTGAAAAGTCCTCACTAAATCCATCGCTAAGTAGCGATTTATTTTTTTTTTCGCCGCTAATTAGCGACGCATTTTTGTTAAATCACAAAATTTTTTAATTTTCTAAATTGTTGATGTGAAATGTCGTCCCTAAATCTGTCACTAATTAGCCACGAATTTTTTTTTCGCCGCTAACATTTCACATTAACAATTTAGAAAATTAAAAAATTTTATGATGAATTATTTTTTCGTTACTAAATTCGTCGCTAATTTACGGCCGAATTGTTTTTCGTCGCTAAATCCGTCGCAAAATAGCGGCGGATTTTAGTTCATTGCTATTTCCGTTGCAAATTAGCGACGGATTTAGTTTCATCGCTAATTTCCGTTGCTAATTTGTTTTCGCCGCTATTTCCGTCACAAATTAGCGATGGATTGGAGTTCATTGCTAAATCCTTATTTTTTGTAGTTTTTAAATATGTGTATGTTTTAGTAACGTGAGCTGCATTTGATTGCTTCTTCTTGGGTTGTACTAGTTAAGATTGGTTGGTTTTTTTTGGGCTTGCTCTTGGGTTCTTATTGCGGGTGCAGCCATTGATTTTTAACTTGGTACCCCTTCATAGATCAGCACCTCTAAACTTCTTCCAAGTTAATCATGTAGCGCCAGATCATTTACCATGACAATCGAATGCCATACATTAAAAGCACAAGACTCGAAAAAATTACAATTCAAAATTGTTATGCCAATATTCATGTCTATAGATAGCCCATAACTATAATCCATTAGCTTTTTTGCCTACTGCTCCTTATGTTTTTTTTTTTTTTTTGTTTAAAACTTCGAGGAACCTCTTTAGTTGCTCTATTTTTAACCTAAAAATGACATAGCAAAATTAACTTAAGGAGATGACAAACAAAATCAATAACTATAGCAAATAGCTTACTTGTCATTTACTCCTCTTTTGTGTATTGATGGACCGAGTTGGCTGTGGAGTTGGCGCTCCATCATTGCCTTCCATTGTCCTCTCAGATGCCCCAACATTATTGGCATGTGTTGTCCCTTGTTGTTGCTACTTCTTAGATGGACAACCAACCTTATTGTGCCCTTCTTTATGGATATGTGAGCAATTAATTGTTCCAACAGTCCTGCTCATCCTCTTAGTATTAATCTCAATTCATGCATTCTCCTTTTCCTTTCTACCTTGCCGACTTGCTTCTTCAATGGCAAAGGTTCAGGACTTCATGGTTTATTTTGTCTTGAAATTTGATACTTCCACATGCATTTTGCTTCCATAATAAAAGCATCATTTTCATTATCATCAAATGATCTACTGCAGTAAAGAAGAAATTCGGTTTGCTTCATTAGAGTTACCATTGTGTAGCTATTCTTTTCCCATATGCCAACCATTTGCATGAGTAACTCTTAATAATTAATGTCGGATGTAAGTTGACTTCTACTAATTATATCGACCATCCTAAATAATCCCTTTTGTCATTTCTGGATTTGGAACTATTAATTACTTTGCACAGGCTCATGTCGAAGGAAAAGCTAGATTGTAACAATTAGGACCGCATTGGAAACACATGAAATTGCCTGATATGATCTTCTTGCTCTATATTTTTCTCGAAAATCATCTTCATTTGGTCTTTGATTTGTCACATATTTGTCACGAAAGGATCGGATTGCCTAGCTGCTCAAGAGCACCATTCTGTCAATGAGTTGATCAAGCTTGACGAGACCTGCATTATCGTAGATATCGGAGAATGTTCTTCGGCTGCTAGGGAAATAATTGGAAAACGATCAATGCAGGTATGTCTCCCTCTCTCTTTGTCTGAAGTATTCTTTATATCCCGTCTCTAGTACGAGAAACTCTGAATTTGATGAATCTAAATGGGGAGATCATATAGCTGAAGATTGATAAATTGTGGAAGCACTAAGTTATTTAAATCTAACTAGCAATAGCGCAACATCAACAAAATGAGAGTTTCAGACATCCGGTTACCAAATTTTTACGAGGATCTAGTGATATTTTAGTCTCGTTCTTTTTACATGGGGCAAGTTTTTCCATGATATTATCCCCATACATCTATTCTTTTTCTTTTTGTTTTCTATATGATTTCTTGACTTGCTTGAGAATGGCAGGTAGAAATTCAAGGTATACTAGCAAATATGCGATCAATGCTACCCAACAAAATAAGATTCTTTGTCTAACACATTTTCGATTGAAAAAAGGGTTCTATCTTGATTTATGGAAACAAATGAGAAAATAGAAGAGATGTGTTCAAGATGTTAATATTAGGACTACACATCTCTGAAAATGCTTTTAGCTCATCCTATTTTAAGATCACAAAATAAATAACATTATACGAAAATGTTTTTTTGTACATCATATTAACGATAAAAAGATTGGTTAAGTGCAAGTAATATAAATACAATGGCATTTGACCGTAATTTACAATGAAAGGAAAAAATCGAAAAGATTTAAAAAAATTAAAAGTGAACAGCAAGCATAAATCGAAAATTTTATCTTTTACAACGTAGCATAAATCTTTTACACTGCACGCATAGCATATTTATAGTTTTTAAATATCTATATATTTTAGTAACGTGGGTTGGATCGGGTATGGATCACTAAATTTGTATCTGTCGCGATCTCCTCGAATTGGCCCTGCTGCCTAAGGGGTTAGGCTAATGGATTACTAAGTTAAACCTAACTCGAGCTCTCCCAAGTCCATACTAATTCGCGACTTAGGTTTAAGTTATTAACATGCACATCAATTTCATTCCTAACCAAGCTAGGGAAAGCAACAATCAACACATGAACCTAACGTGCATGATCAACTACATACGAGGTTAAATTAAACGAGCGATTCAAAGTGTGTGAACCAAGCAACGTGCAACTAAACATGACACTAATCACACAATAGGACAAAAAGCCAATTGCAAAGCCCAAATGATATTTTTTGATTTTCGAATTTTTTTAATTTTTAATTAATTTTTTAAAAAAATATTTTTTAAAATTAAAATAATAAAATAATATAAAAATAATATAAAAATCGGACCCGATTTGGGTCTCCACATCCAACCTAGATCTGGACCGACTCGGGCACCCTGGCCTGGGTCCACAATCGGATTGGGCTCATTTATTGAGCTTGGTCTACATAAGAAAATTTTTTAAAAGGTAAAAAGGCCCGGCCCAAAATTTTTTTAAACAAAGAAACAAAGGCCAAAGCCCAACTCATCGAATATAGCCCAATTACGAAATAACCGAAAACCTAATAAATCCTAAAACCAAGCCCAACACCAAACAAAACCATACCCGATCAGACTTGCGAATCCGACCCGGACGTGAGTTGCTAACCCAACTCGTTGGAAACCCTATCCTGTTCGACCAATTTGGTTCACGGCCACTGCCCAGGCCACCGGGCTGCAACGCCCCAGCCTCTTCGAGCCTCGGCCTCTATGGCCGAGGTCATGCTCGGCCGCCACCCACCGAGCCCGACCCGTGTGGGTCGGCAGTTTAGCCCGCGGTCGGGCCCGTGCCGACCGCCGACCGCCAACCCAACTAGCGTCACACCGCCATGGTGACCAAAGGACCAACCGAGATTGTCCAAGCCCCGACGAGAAGCTAGATGGCCGTGAACCAGCTAAGTTCCAACAGGGGACTGACCATACCGAGCCCTTGCTCGTGTTTCGATGAACACGGACCATCCTCGCTTGTCGGCGACACACCAAAAATTCCACACTAAGCTTAGCGAGCAACCAGGACACCGCAAGAGAAGAGAGAGAGACACAAAGGCTCGGAAACGCATCACATGCACAAGAAAATGATGCTCGGCCTCTCTTAGGCAAAACAGCAAACAGCTGGGGTACATGGTGAAAAACGAGATTTTTGATTTGATCGAGGGTCAAACGCGTTCGAGATTCACACACAATAATGCATAGACAAGCGTGATCAAGCTCAAGGTGTCACGGGCCGGAATTTATACGAGCCAAACGGCTGCGAGCTTGCCAATGAGCCTGAAAAACAGGGGATGCAGACTAGAAATAGGGGAAGGAGGGCGGCCGTTGCGGCCCCCTATCCAGCTCGGGGCGGCGAACGGGGGCCGAATGTGATAAATCGAGACTTTGTCCATGCGCCTCGCATGCCTTCAAACCAAAAATCCTCGGAAATCAACCCCGGATCAAACCAAATAGAAACCCGACGAAAACTCAAGGCCGGGACCTACCGCGAAATAGGATGTGTTGGAGCTTAAATCGTCCATGGTTGAGGCACGACCAGTCGTCGCCGAGAGCCCGCTCAGCCTTGGATCTCACTCTCCGACACTCTTGGCCTCACTCTCCCCTCGGATCTCTCTCGGTTCTCCGTGGAACTGTTAGTTTTCTCGGAACATGCATAGTTAAAAATTATAAACGCAGCGGAAAGATATAACCATGCATGTATCTCCATAGGCGTTGTTCGTATGCGTTTCAATCAAAAATCGGAAAACCATAGGGGTTAAACGGATTACCTTTCGCTGAGTGCCTAAGATGATTTCGTTCGGATGTTCTTGAGTTCGAGCCCCACAAGTGTTGGACCTTGCAGATAAACGGAAGGAAGAACTTGCAGATAATCACCAATAGAATTGTGCTAGCAATCTTGTGGCGACAATTTCCTGCACTCTTGATATTTCAGTCACGGCGTCGAAGAGAGAAAACGTATTTTCTTTTTCTCACGAACACATCTTGCACTCTTTCTTTTCTGTATCTATGTTTTAGCAACTGTTGCTGATCACGATTTTTTTTTTTTTTGTGCGATCAGCAACAGTTGCTGATCGCATGGACACTCACCACACGATCAGCAACCGTCGCTGATCGTGTGCATATAGCACACGACCAGCAACCGTTGCTGGTCGTGGATGATGCCCACGGTCAGCAACAATTGCTGACCGTGGGTGATGCACACGGTCAACTGCTGACCGTGTGCATGCACCACCATCATCACCTTTTTTTTAATAATTTTAAATTAAAACACACACGATAAGCAAGGAGCTGATCGTGTGGTACACGGTCAACAAATGTTGACCGTGTACACTTTTAATTAATTTAAGTTTATAAAATTAAGAGTACAAGATCATTTGGCACATTAATATGTGTCCACTTTAGGTTTGCATGTGCATCATATGCACGAATGCTCATGACTGAAAATAAAAATGAAATTAAATCACATTTAATTTAATTACAATCTCACTAATCAATTGCTATGCAAACATATTTGCAATATTGCATCCTCCGTACAACGTCATTCTAAATTGGTTATGGTGTGTGACATCCCTAGGTTCATCACTAATCTAGTAATAGGACTTGCACTAACACGTTAGTACTTCCAAGAGAATTGATTGTCCCGATCAACCTCTAGGTCCTACAAACCATGATTGACATCTAGCAATATGTCATGGCTACCCATACAAGTGTGAATGTTTTAAGAACATAATAAACCTGTCAACTCTGCCTACAATGTAATTCAATCCCTCTGCCTTACTATGTCCCGATCGAACAAAGACCATGGAATATTTGTCAAGTCACCAATTCGATCATATGCACAAATCTAATTGACATGCATTTTATATGAGACATGAACAATTCATTCTTGATTACAACCCCGGCGAGGATTTTAATGCAATGTCAAGATTAGATTGCATAGGACATCATTATAGTACCTTGCATAAACAAGGAGACAGATTCCATTTTGTGCAGACGTATAACTTCATATGTGAACGAACTATGGCCATCAAGTACAGAGACGGATCAACGAACCAGCAATATGTGCACTTGTGAACCATAGTCATCCAACACACAAGTCAACACCGCCCTCGTGTCTAAGGATTATTTACACAAGACCAAAGCATGAACGATTAGGCATTGACCAAGCTTAAAGCTTCCATGTTGCTAATCGATATATGCGTGTCACGCTCAGTGAACTTGTTTGATACAAACACTGTGTGTTCTAGCTCGGGTATCACATACCCAATGACTCGTGACTCGTCATTCCCTTAAATATCCAATACTTAATAATAAAGCTAAGAACACACCGTCTCAACAGGATTATTGATATCCACTCAATGATCCATCGACCGAGAACAATTTAAAGATTCAGTCTAACGAGAGAACCTGTCACATATATTCTTAACGTCTCAAGAATGGTCCAATCAATGATCTTATGGAATCATTCATATATTTAAATAATTGAACAAATGAATGAATACGTCCTTGCCATTAAATAAATAAATAATTTGAAAATACAACTTAAATCCCTAACATGTAACTATTACATGACAACTTTAGGGCATACATCTAATAATCTCCCACTTGCACTAAAGCCAATTTGTTTGGTACCTCAATCCCATCTTGTCAATGTGCCTTTCAAAAGAAGACTGCGGTAAGACCTTAGTGAAGGGATCTGCCACATTTTCCGCCGAGGCAATTTTCTGCAAGGCGATATCACCTCTCCCAACAATTTCTCTAATGAGATGGAAGCGTCTTTCAATGTGCTTAGACTTTTGGTGAGACCTTGGTTCCTTCGCTGAGCTATTACCCCATTGTTATCACAAAACAATGTTATTGGTTGTTCAATGGAAGGAATGACTCCAAGTTCGAATTGAACTTCTTCATCCAAGCGGCTTCCTTTGTTGCTTTTGAAGCGGCTAGATACTCCGCCTCGATGGTGGAATCAGCAGTTATGCTCGCTTTGGAACTCTTCCAACTAATCGCACCACTATTAAGTGTAAAGAGAAACCCGGATGTAGACTTATAATAATCGGATTCGATTGAAAATCGGAATCAGTATAAGCTTCAACTTTAAACTCTCCTTCTCCATATATCAAGAATAAATCCTTAGTCCTTCGCAAGTACTTAAGGATATTCTTAATCGCTATCCAAAGGTTTTCCCCGATCGATCGATATTCTGCTAGTAATGCTTACAAAGATGTGCAATATCGTGGTCTCAGACATAACATAACATACATTATGCTTCCAATAGCAAATGCATAAGGTATCTTTGCCATCCGCTCTCTTTTCTTCAGGAGTGTTGGGACACATCTCCTTGGAAAGATGGATTCCATGCCTAAAAGGCAATAATCCTCTTTTGGAACATTGCATGTTAAAACGTGTTAACACTTTGTCTATGTAATGACCGTGAGAGGCCAATTAATCGCCCCGATCTATCTCTATAGATCTTGATACCTAAAATATAGGTTGCCTCTCCTAAATCTTTCATGGAGAATTTCTGTGACAAGAATAGTTTGATCGATGATATCATCGGTACATCATTCCCATCAAAAGTATATCATCGACGACAAAACTAGAAATGCAATTGCACTCCCACCGACCTTCTTGTATACACAAGGTTCATCCGGTTTTTGATGAAACCAAACGATTTGACTACTTTATCAAAATGAATGTTCCAACTTCTAGAGGCTTGTTTGAGTCCATAAATGGATCTCTTAAGCTTACACACCTTCCGACGCTCACCATTGGATTCAAAACCACGTGGTTGTTCCATATAGATGTCCTCTTCAAGAAAACCACTTAGAAAAGCCGCTTTGACATCCATTTGGAATATCTCATAATCTAGGTGTGCGCTTATAGCCAACATAATTCGAATGGATTTTACCATGGCTACGGTGAGAAAGTTTCGTCATAATCGATTCCTTCTTTTTGACGATATCCTTTCGCCACGAGCCGTGCTTTGTAAGCTCCAACTTGACCCTCAAAGATTCATCTTCCTCTTGAAGATCCATTTACAGCCAATTGGTACAATACCATTAGGCAGGTCAACTAAGGTCCAAACTTCGTTGGAATACATTGAATCTATTTCGGTTTCATGGCTTCTAGCCATTTACCGAATCGATGTCCGACATCGCCTCTTCATATGTGTTGGGATCACCAAGTTGATCACCATCATTCACAATGAATAATGGTTCAATATGTTCAACCAAGCGTCTATAACGAGCGGTGGGCGAGATATTCTCGCACTCCTTCTAAGAGGTTGTGTATCGAAGCTCCCACCGAATCGGAGATCGGTGTTTGAACTTGGTTATTTGGTACTTCATTGATCTCTTCTTGTAAGACTATTTTCTGCTTGACACCACCTTCCTGGACGAACCGATTCTCGAGGAAAAGAGGCATGCCCGTGGCCAAAAATTCTTAGGTCATAGTGAAAATAGAAATAGTATCAAGAGACTCCTTTGGATATCCAACGAAGCGACCTTGTTCAGACCTAGCCTCCAATTTTTCCATTTTCAGCTTCTTGACAAAATTGGACAACCCCAAATCTTAATATGATTAAAACTTGGTTTCCTTCCATGCCATATCTCATAAGGTATAGTTGGAACAGATTTGGATGGCACTGCTCAAGACATATGCGGTGACTCAAGGCATATCCCCAAAGGGATATAGGTAAATCGATTGTAACTCATCATAGATCGCACCATATCTAATAAAGTGTGATTTCTTCTTTCGAGACACACACCATTGTGTTCGGAGTTCCGGGAGGTGTCCACCGTGATACAATGCCATTATCCTTAAGATGGTCCAGAATTCAAGATTAAGGTATTCACCTCCTCGATCGGGATCGAAGAGCCTTAATACATTTTCCGTTTGTTTCTCAACTTCAGCCCTAAATTCCTTGAACTTTTCAAAAGATTCGGTTTATACTTCATTAAGTACAAATAACCATACCGTGGATGATCATCGGTGAATGTAATGAAGTAAGAATAGCCACCTCTAGCATTTTCATTTATTGGTCCACATATATCCGTATGTATCAATCCTAGTATGTTAGCAGCTGCAGCTCGCGCACTATGTCCTACAAAGGGCACTTTGGTCATTTTCCCTAGAAGACATGCCTCACAAGCCGGTATGGCTTAAACATTGATGGATCAATATACCCATCATTACTCAACTTGTTGATTCTATCTTCTCAATATGACCTAATCAAGATGCCAAACATACTTTGGGTTTGGACTATCTCTAGAGCGCGTTTATTAGTTATGGCATTTATATCATTATTTTGTTGCTTATTGGCATTGGTAATCGCATTACGGACATTGTAATGGTATAAAAATTATTGGTTAATAAGCCAAACCAACACATCTCCTATTATGATAAATAGAACATACATCATCAGCAAAAGAAAATTCATAATTCTCTTTACTCAAATGAGGTATAGAGATGATGTTCCTAACAGCATTCTCATAATGCAAGCAATTTTTCAATACCAATACATGTCCGAAGGCAAACATAAATGAAAAGTCCCTATAACTAACGCAGCAACTCTTGCTCCATTTGCAAATGTTAGGACAATTTCATTTCGCCCAAAGATCCCCTGCTTATTTCCAGATTCTGCAAAGACATACAAATATGTGAGGTTGCAGCAGAATCTAGAACCCATAAGTTAGATTCAACACTAACCATAAGATTAGTTTCAATAAGCATAGACACCATACCTTTGCAAGGTTGGTCCTTAGGCTTGACCTTCAAGCTCGCGAGGTACTTCCTGCGGTTCCTCCTCCGATTGCCCTTTGACATCACGGTGGTGACAATTCCCTTTTTCAACCTTGGACTTTGATTGCATAGCACGTTTCATAGGCCTCTTCCATTTCTTTTCTTCAAAACAGTCTTACTTTTTAAAAAAGAAGCCTTAGCCATAGCCACCACATTGGGCCTCGTGTTGTGCATTTCCTTCTCATAAACTACTAGCATGCTATGTAACTCAGCAAGAGTTTTCTCCATCTTATGCATGGGAAAGTTTTGGACAAAGCCGGAGAAGGAATCGGGCAGAGATTGAAGGATCAAATCCACAGCTAACTCATTATCCATAACAAGATTGAGCCTAGCCAACTCTTCGATGTGCCATATCATTTTCAAAGCATGATCATTAACCGATGATCCTTCAGCCATTCTCATACGGTACAATGCTTTAGATATCTCATATCTAGAGGTTCGACCATTCTCATCAAAATATTCTTTTAAGTGCAAGATGATCAACCTAGCATCTTCCATAGTTTCATACTTCTTCTGCAATTCATTGTTCATTGAAGCAAGCATGTATGACCTAACTTTTAGGTCATCATCATGCCACTTATCATAAGTAAAGCGCTCACTTGGGTCCCACCCTCGGGAAAGGAGTTTGGCATCTTTTGATCAAGCACATACCCGATTTTCTCCGAATTGAGAACAATTCTCAAATTCCTCACCCGATTAGTGAAATTGGGTCCATCAAACAATTCTTGTCAAGTATAGAAGCGAATGGGTTTCTGGTCACCATTTTAGAGTAATAATATATCTGTGCAGAAAATAAATTGTTAGCCGTTGTCTTTCAAAATAACCATTTCATTTTGGCCTTTAAATGAAATAGTGCCTCCCACTAAATTTTTCGAATCCCATACTCCTTAAAATGGGAAAATAGCAATTTTTGTTAGGTAAAGATTACTAGTGGGGATTGGAGTCCCACTAGCCTATAGCCCGCCTCACCTGATAGTTATTGGTGTTCTATGAACTTAGTGAGTGAACCAACTTGTTTAACGCATCATGTCACGAGTCCTAATCATAACTTCGGCCTCTAGACCATGAAAGTCTCACCTGACAGTTATCGACATCACGATCATAGTTAAGTCTAACCCATCATCTCATGCAAGTATTGAATACACAAACGATCCTCTCACCCCGACAGTTATTGGAAATCGCTCGGCTTCAACCCCACAACATCATATGCATAATGGAGTGATCCAATATTATAATGGCAATTGACCCTATGTATCCATAGCCGGTCAATCAACTACTATAATGTTGAACCAAACCACGACGATGGAAGGCCACGAGTCCGAAACCCGTTTTCGACTTAATATAATTAATAAGGAGGTTTGGGTCATTATTAATGGTCTCACTTTGCACATTAATCGGTTTAACATGCATAACAAATGAATAAATAAATAGATGTCATATGCATAAAAATCTATCCTACGTGGTGATCATGGAATTATGGTTCAATGGGTCTCGAGCCAATGAGTCCCATTAAGCCATTTTAATGTTTTAATAATAGAGTCCCGCTCTTCACTTCTTCTTGGATCCTTGAACTCTTCACGGACCGGGCCCATAGAACTCTCCGACTTAATAGCTCCTCCTCATGTAATGTTTACATCAACAATTGATAATACTAAACTATACTAAAAAAAAATATTACATGGAAATAAAAAGAAGGACGCAGCCTCCATTTAATAATTACAACCCCAAAAATACCTGTAATCATCATACATTCATCCATACATCAATCATATTGATTAGGGGTTTTTCCATGATCACCACCCTTCCTTACGAGCCATAAATTCTAAATTTAAAGCTTTGGAAGGCACAAATAAAATTCTGCACTGAATCAAATTCATGGCCGAGCAACGTAAGCCACGTTAAGAAATCAAAACGGTGAAACAAATTTCACGTGTGATTTCAAGTGACGGTAGCGTTGTCGCCTCTAGATTCATAGTTGCGAATCATTTTGCAGAAGACAAAAAAAAAAAGAAAACAAGGTACGGATTTTTTATTCAAAATTGATTTAGTTCCGATTTTTGCTCAGTTGATCAAATTTATCATATAAATTAATCAACTTCTATAGGCCACTTAAGAGCAAGCAATTCTCTCAACAAAGTAAATTGGCCATCGGATCGCAAAAAATATATGAACCAAAACCAATTAAACGCACGAGAACGCCTAAGGATTGGCTTTGATACCACTGTTGGTTTTCTACGGAACATACATAGTTAAAAATTATAAACGCAGCGGAAAGGTATAACCATGCATGTATCTCCATAGGCATTGTTCGTGCGTTTCAATCAAAAATCGAAAACCATAGGGGGTTAAACGGATTACCTTTCGCTGAGTGCCTAAGACGATTTCGCTCGGATGTTCTTGATTGGAGCCCCACAAGCGTCGGACCTCTAGTTCGCAGACACACCACCAATCGCACGACAAACGGAAGGAAGAACTTGCAGATAATCACCAATAGAATTGTGCTAGCAATCTTGTGGCGACAATTCCCTGCACTCTTGATATTTCAATCACGGGCGTCGGAAGAGAGAAGACGTATTTTCTTTTCTCTCACGAACACATCTTGCACTCTTTCTTTTCTGTATCTATGTTTTAGCAACTGTTGCTGATCACGATTTTTTTTTTTTTTTTGTGCGATCAGCAACAGTTGCTGATCGCATGGACACTCACCACACGATCAGCAACCGTCGCTGATCGTGTGTGCATATAGCACACGACCAGCAACGGTTGCTGGCGTGGATGATGCCCACGGTCAGCAACAATTGCTGACCGTGGGTGATGCACACGGTCAACTGCTGACCGTGTGCATGCACCACCATCATCACCTTTTTTTAATAATTTTAAATTAAAACACACCACGATAAGCAAGGAGCTGATCGGCGTGCTGTACACGGTCAACAAATGTTGACCGTGTACACTTTTAATTAATTTAAGTTTATAAAATTAAGAGTGCAAGATCATTTGGCACATTAATATGTGTCCACTTTAGGTTTGCATGTGCATCATATGCACGCACGCTCATGACTGAAAATAAAAATGAAATTAAATCACATTTAATTTAATTACAATCTCACTAATCAATTGCTATGCAAACATATTTGCAATATTGCATCCTCCGTTACAAACGTCATTCTAAATTGGTTATGGTGTGTGACATCCCTAGGTTCATCACTAATCTAGTAATAGGACTTGCACTAACACGTTAGTACTTCCAAGAGAATTGATTGTCCCGATCAACCTCTAGGTCCTACAAACCATGATTGACATCTAGCAATATGTCATGGCTACCCGCATAAAGTGTGAATGTTTTAAGAACATAATAAACCTGTCAACTCTGCCTACAATGTAATTCAATCCCTCTGCCTTACTATGTCCCGATCGAACAAAGACCATGGAATATTTGTCAAGTCACCAATTCGATCATATGCACAAATCTAATTGACATGCATTTTATATGAGACATGAACAGTTCATTCTTGGTTACAACCCCAGCCGAGGATTTTAATGCAATGTCAAGATTAGATTGCATAGGACATCATTATAGTACCTTGCGTATAACAAGGAGACAGATTCCATTTTGCGCACACGTATAACTTCATATGTGAACGAACTATGGCCATCAAGTACAGAGACGGATCAACGAACCAGCAATATGTGCACCTGTGAACCATAGCCATCCAACACACAAGTCAACATTGTGCCTCGGGTCTAAGGATTATTTACACAAGACCAAAGCATGAACGATTAGGCATTGACCACGCTAAAAGCTTCCATGTTGCTAATTGATATATGCGTGTCACGCTCGAAGTGAACTTGTGTGATACAAACAGCTGTGTTCTAGCTCGGGTATCACAATATCCAATGACTCGTGACTCGTCATTCGCTTAAATATCCAATACTTAATGATAAAGCTAAGAACACACCGGTCTCAACAGGATTATTGATATCCACTCAATGATCCATCGACCGAGAACAATTTAAAGATTCAGTCTAACCGAGAACCTGTCACATATATTCTTAACGTCTCAAGAATAGGTTCACCACAACCGATCATATGGAATCACTCATATATTTAAATAATTGAACAAATGAATGAATACGTCCTTGCCATTAAATAAATAATTAATTTGAAAATACAACTTAAATCCCTAACATGTAACTATTACATAACAACTTTAGGGCATACATCTAACAGAAGTCCCTCTCTATCCATTCTCATTTGATTTAATGCCGACTAGCAAGTAGGTGCGCATGGCCTCCCGCCACCGCCACTGCCGTGGCGGTTTGATCCCGACTCAAGGATCGCTACTGGCATGCCCCATGCCTCTTTGGCTTATGCTCCCTCTATTGTCTATTCCGCCACATTGCGTCCCGTTCCTCCCTCGTGACGCTTAGAAGTGTTGACTTGGAGGGGGAGGTTGAACAGCACGCTGGTCGGGCCCAGGAGAAATGGGCAGGCCTGCGCAAAAATAAAAAGGAGAAGGGAAAAGGGTTGCGCGCAATAAAAGGAAAGGGAGAGAAAAAGAATGGGCCGACGGACTCAGCCTGGAAATCTTTTTTTTTTTTCAAAAATTTAAGTAAAATATGTCCTAATTGATCCTATTAATGCAAATGCATCTAATGTCTATATGCCATGCAATTTAATGAAAATATTTTTTTATTTAGGAGTAAAAAATAAAACCCTAATTTTTATGCGGTAAAACCCTAAATGATTAAGCAAAATTTAGGTGTCAACAATATCACATATAAATGAATCAAAACGAGTTAAATGGGTTGATTTGGGTCGAACCATTTTGACCCGACCTGCACCACCCATTGATGGCCCTAGTTTGTAACATAGATATGGTCAAGATCAAGATTTTCCATTTTAATGAGTTGACAGGTGAATAGGACGTGTTGGGAAAAATTTAGGGATAATGACACAAACAGTCCCTAAACTTTAGCCCAATGTGCAATTCAGTCCTTAAACTTTTAATTTGTTCAATGTAGTACCTGAACTTTAGACAAATGTTCAATATGGTTCCTAAACTTTTGTTACATATTTAATTTAGTCCCTAAACTATATAAATATGTTCAATGTAGTCCTTTCATTGAATATTTTCATATAGTTCATGAATTACATTGAACATTTTCTTATAGTTGAGGGACTATGCTAAATATTTTCATATAGTTTAGGGACTAAATTGAATATGTACAAAAAGTTTAGGGATATATTGAATAAATTATAAGTTCAAGGACTATATTGAACGTTAGGTCAAAGTTTAGGAACTACATTGAACAAATTAAAAGTTTAGGGATCAAATTGCATATTGGGCCAAAGTTCAGTGGTTGTTTGAGTCATTTTCCCAAAAATTTAAATGCTGGGTCTTTGGAAGGAGAAGGAGGGGCTGATGCTTTTTGCGGTTTTCTTTGTGACTAATAATATTTTCACAACCTTAATAGCTTCTCCCACAAATATTATGAAAATGTTACCTTTTCAAGGTTCTGTTTGTCCGGAAAATGAACTTTATTGGAATATTATTTCAAAGAGACTTATTTTCATTTTATGTTTGGTTGTATTGTGCAAATGACATGGAAATCATTTTCGATGTCTGTTGCAAAACAATATGAAACACACTTTTGAGAAATAGACTTGAGTACAACTCTAGGTCTTGGAGTTAGCTGTTGGAGACCCAAGCTCAAGCAGTGGTGCCTTGGTCCCACTCTCAGGTGAACCGGGGTGGAAGTATTGGCTACTTAGGTGACTTGTTCTTGGGAGTCTCGTGTCTTATCCAAGGTCCTTGCCTTCCCTTGGAGTCAGGGGACCTTGGCTAGACCTAGGCTCAAGTGCTGGGGTCCTCGGTTCAAATGAAGGGGGTTCAGTCATACTTTGGAAAATAATTTTTATTTAATTTTTTTAATTGAAGTATAAGATTTTTGTTGACACATATTTTCTAAGCGACCCAAATACCAGAAATGAAGAAGATGTTTTCTGAAAGTAAGTCTTCCTCGGAATAAATGGACCTCAATTTGTAATGTAACCATGAATGAAGTTATCATTCTACAAAAGAAAAGATTCTAGATGCTGAGTTGCGGAAAAAGTTATCGTTAGTGTGTAAAGTTACATTACCCTTTTTATAGGTTTTATATGTTACTTTAGTCTTTGAAATATCACTAATGTTAGAGGGTTGTAATGGTTGGATGGTGACATGTTAATATGATAGCGTGTATTTCATTAATTCTTTTTTGTAACATGCAAAAAGGGAGGATACTATATTGAGCATGTGAAGTGAACCTTCATAAGAGATTGTTTCTAAACTGCCACATTGAACATAGTGAATGAAATTAACTAGCTTGATATAAGTGGAGAAAAAATTATTTTATGGTCTATAAATTATGTAGGTCAAGTCCATTTCAACTGGTTGATCATGTGAACTGCATGATAAAATCCATATAAATAATTTATGGCACATGATCTGTATCATGTAATAACTTCTCATGGTAGAAGAATTGTTGGTGCTTGAGAGAGAATCATACAAAAAATTATATATTTTGTTGACGCCTAATTTTTAGCCGACATGTTATTAAAAAAAAATAGAAAAACTCAAGATTAGGGTTTACGATCACAACGAAACTTGTTTCTTGAACAAAAAGTGTCATTTTTTTTAATTCTGTTTGTTAGATTAGTTTCTGTGGATAATTTTCTATTCATTTCACACGAAAACCCGAAAAGTCATACGGTTGACTTTTGGGTTGACTTTTTGGTCAATCCTTTGACCAAAAGTCAACTTGACCAAAAAATCAACCTCGGTCAAATTGGGGCTTGTTATAAAAAAAGATTTTTTTTGAGTTTAATTTTACTTTAAAAGAGGAAATTTCAGAAAAATTTAAAGATTTGATCACAAAATCAAACTCCTAGTGAAAAATCAAATAGGTTTGAATTTTGACCAAAAAAATTAGAAAATACAAAAATCCCAAAATCATCTTATTTTACATCCAATTGACTTTTTTTTTTGGTCAGAAAAGGAAGCCATTTCATTCATGTTAAACAGTTGATAAGTACACGAAAAGAGCTTCGAGAAAGCATAACAAATCCCAAAGAGCTTGTGATGGATTGAAAACCCGCTTAAGTGGGAGGATACTATGGACTTGAGCTTTAACAATTCAATCCGCAACCTTGTTCTGATTCGTGCACAATGGGCCAACTGGAGGCCTTTTACTCTGATAAGCAAGTCTTTACTCTCTTTAATTAGCATGTGGACTTTCCAAGAGACCCGATCCGTGCCTTTGAAGTATTCTAACTAAAACGAGATTGTTTGACTCCAACTCTATCTCTTTACATTCTTTCTCTTCAAAGCCACGTGAGTTTAGCCACTTCAATGCTTCCAACAGAGCTAAGGTTTCGCATGGAGGGAGATTGAACCTGACAGAGCTCGCAAATCCGTCAATCAAAGATTCCGAGGAGTCTCAACACACCCACGACATCGCACCAGCCCCTTCTCTCTCCGTAAACGCTCCATCTACATTTATTTTCAGAGATCCCGAGCATGAAGAAATTTGTGAGTTCTCCTTTCTTTTCCCTTTTCCTATGGGTTTAGAGCTCCAACGACTAATTTTGTCATTCATTGCACAGCATCCGTGACAACACTCCTCGATCTGGTTTGGTGCCCCTAAATATGAAATTGTTACAAGATTTCCATATGTGCCAAAGAATAGTTGTGACAAGCTCCAGGTTTGGCTCATCCCTTTTTAGTGCTTCGTAATTTAGTAACCATTGATCAATTCGATTGAGTCCATGACTCAAAATCGACTTGTACTTGCGAATCGACCAGATTTCTTGAGTCCATGAATAGAGGAGGAACAAGTGCGCAAGAGTTTCTCGATTCTCTTTGGCAAAGAGGCAAATTGGGTCGGGGATTATGTTTCTTTTGAGAAGGTTATTCTTTGTAGGCAAGGCGTTTTTGGAAAATACTCCATAAAAACATCTTGAGTTTTATGACATCTAGCTTCCACAATTTATTCCAAAGTTCGATGGGGGCTGGTAGGAAGAGGAGGGTTGTCGTATGCATGATAACAAATCACCTTGTCTGAGTTGGTTGTATCCATTTTTCACCCAACACAACCACGATTTAGTCCCTGTCCGCACCACTCTATCCGCCTCATTTTCCTTCGGTAAAGGAATAGATGTTGTCTCGTTCACTACTCTATCATCAAACGATCGCCTAAGTGTCAGCTTATACCAATTGGGCACATTCTTGTCTATAAGATCAGCAACAAACACTAGGTCATTGTGATTCGCTTGGCCTCCAATAACCCCTGATGGTAACCACTTATCCTCCCTCACGCTAATGGATTCACCATTCCCTCAGACCCCATAGTCGACTTCAGAATGGCATCCTTACCCATGATGAAGCTCCGCCAGCCCCACGATGGTCTAGTTCCCTTCCTCGCATGCCGTAAATCGGTATTAGGAAAATAAATTCCTTTCAAAAGTTTGCTCCATAATGCGGATGGAGACTGAATGATCCTCCAGTGCTTGCTTCCCCAACATGGCCTTATTGAAGGTGATCAAATCCACAAACCCAAGCCTCCTTTGTCCTTTCTTGTTTTAAGTAACTCTCATTTTTTCCCAATGTATACTAGCTTTTGACTCCCCATTCTTCCACCAAAAGGCAGCAATTTTTTGCTCTATTGCACAACAAATAGATAAGGGAATTTTTGATTCCCCTTTTTTTTTGGATGTACGGTCACCGGGACTCTTGCTTTATTTTGGGCGAATAACTGCAATCTAATCTGGCAAAATAGATCTTGGCAAGAAAACCTTCAATGGGCTATTCGTATTATTGGGGGCCAGAACTTCCATCAACAAATTGCTCGTTTCGCTTTTGCTGCAATGTGCCATATTATATGGTCAGAGCGAAATCACTTTCTCTTCAGGAACCGTCCTATTTTCATGCCGGCCCTCCGCAACCACCTTACTAAACTTGTAAGGGATAAAGGCTTGGCCATGAAGCCGGTTGTGGATAACATTCACAACAGAAGAATACAGCAAAGATGGGACATCTCCCCTTCCATTTTTGAGTAATCTTTTCGATTACCTTGTAAATATTTTGTAACTCCCGGTTTTGTTGGCCTTCTTTGTGGCCTTGGCATTGTGCTCTCTTGCTTGTAACTCCTTTTTATTAGTCGCTACATCTTTGCACTTGTCGGGACATGTGATATGTCACCTCAAGTCGAGGTTTTTGTGTACGATCACTTGTATGAAGAGCGTTAAAAAGTATATAAACTTCTTACCTTACCAAAAAATATATATATATAGATAAGGGAATTTTGAAAACGGACATCGTATATTGTGGTATTGCTTGATTCACAGCCTTTAGAAGCACTTCTTTCCCTGCCTTTGAAATCAAATTTTCCTTCCACCCTTCCATTAGAAGCACTTCTTTCCCTGCCTTTGAAATCAAATTTTCCTTCCACCCTTCCAGTTTCATATTCACCCTAGCTAGAATCCATACAAACATGTCTTTCTTTGAATTTCCCCAATCTGAGGGTATTCCCAAATATTTTCCTGTTTTTTCTATTTTCGGGACATGCAATTCTTGGGCCATATTCTGTCTTAATCTTAGAGGGCAACCAGAGTTAAAGAAAATAGCTGATTTATTCAGGTTAATAGTTTAGCTCGTAGCATAACAATATTGGTTTAAAACTGCAGCCACATTTTGACATTCGCTCACTGTTCCATCCAAAAAAAAGATAGAGTCATCACCAAAAAGCAAATGAGTGAGTGTTGGGCAAAATCTGTTTAATCTGATACCTCTTATAATTCTTGCCTCTGATGCTTGTTTCATGAGCAAAGAGAGTATGTTTACTATGATAATGAACAAGTATGGGGAGAGAGGGTCACCTTGCCTAATTCCTCTCGATGGCTGAAAGTACGGTAAAGATTCGCCATTGAATTTGACGCTAAAGGATACCATAGTAACACATTGCATAATCCACGATACCCATTTCGCGCAGAACCCCATCTTTAACATACAAGCTTCGAGAAAATCCCATTCTATTCTGTCATAGGCTTTTTGCATGTCCAGTTTTAGAATTGCCTGGAACTTCTTCTTCCTCTTTCTAATTCGGAGCTGATGAAGTACCTCTTGGACTACTAGGATATTATTCTGAATCTGCCGGCCACCAATGAAAGCATTTTGTTCTATTTTGATCAATTGGGGAAGCCAAGGTTTCAAGCGATTTGCCAAAACCTTTGATATAATCTTGTACACAAAGTTGTAGAGGCTAATAGGTTTATATTGGCTGAGATTCTCTGGATTAGGGACTTTGGGTATAAGAGAAATTGGAGTTCTGTTAATGGATGGGTCTAACACTCCGGTACTCATGAAATCTCTCACTATTCTGACAATATCAGCATGAATTATGTCTGCTATTAATGCTTCATTAATCTCTTCCCCAACAAGACTAGGACACTACTCAAGAACTGGTTGAAAATCACGAGGGCCTATTGATTTGTACAGATCCTTGAAAAAATCTGTTGTTACTTATTTCAAAATGTGGGGATCCCTACTCCATTCCCCTTTTGATATCATCATCGAAATTTTGTTTCTCTGTCTTCTCTACAATTGTGGTAGCATGAAAGTATTTGGTGTTTTTGTCTCCCCATTTCAGCCACGAGATTTGAGATCTCAATCCCGAAGACATTTCTTCTTGTCTCCATAAGTCATGAATTCTTTTTTTTAATCTGTTTCACTCTCTCGTTATCATTCGGGTATTAGTGCCATTTGTGATAATTTGGAGTTCCATCTTCAACTGGGTGATTTGTTTTGTGCATTAGAGAACTTTTTCTTGCTCCAACTAGTCAAAGCCGTTGTCACCTCTTTTAATTTTATAAAAAGGCTCGATTCAGCATATTTGAGGATGTCCGTGCCTTTTTTAACAACGTCTCCATACTCCTCATTTTCAACCCAATGTGTCTCATATTTAAACTCCTTCCGGTGTTTCACTCTTTCACTTCCAAAGACAATAGAATCGGGCTGTGGTCGTGATCGCTGGCAATGCATAGGCCTGCGTTTGGAAATAATATCCTCAATCGATATTGCACAGGACCCGATCCAATCTTTCCTTCACATAGGCTTCCCCTTCACAATTGTTAGCCCAAATAACTGCGCATCCTTTGCATTCAAGATCCATTAAAGAACGATTATTCAGGGAACTCACGAAATGTATTCAATCTATAATGTTCAGCCATTCTTCTACCCACCTTTTCCCAATGATAAAGTTTCATTAAATTCCCTAAACAAATCCAAGGAAGGTTATTAAGAGAACTCAAACCTTTCAATTCCTCCCACAATCTCAGCCTCTTTGGGAACATGTTTGGTGCATGTACCAATGTGATTCTCATTCTCTTCTTGCATTCATCATCTTCATAAATGATATTGACGAACTCATCGGAATATGACTCTCTTGTGGTGACACCCCATTACTCCACATCATTGCCATCCCACCTGCAATACCTCTGGGATTTACCACAAAACAATGCTGGAAATTAAGCCTCACGTTTCATTTTGGAGCACCACCTGGTTGTTGGTTTTAGTTTGCATAAGAAATAGTAACCCGGCCTTTCTTGGGTCACTAGGACTCTTAAAGCTCGAATTGTCGAGGTGTGCCCAACCCCTAATAATTCTAGCATAGAAGCTTCATATGTACCCCGGTGGCTTATTAGGGCTAGCCACCAAAGCCCAATTTCTAGAATTCTCGGAGACTTGTATTGGGTGTCCAATAACCTAGTTTCATCCAAAGGCGTAGAGTTCTTCACACGAGTATCATAAGGATTATACCTCCTCGCCTTTTTTTTATTACCTGGTAGTTTGCTCCCAATCAACTTTTTCTTTTTGAGTTCTTGCCAAGGGCGGATCCGGGACAGGAATAGGGATCTCCCCTGGTTGAGTTAGGTCCTTGGCTTTGCTTGATTGACATGGTTTGTGGGAGTTAGTTATTGGAACATAGGTAATAACTTGTGTCACATCGGTAGGAATTTCTGGTATAATTTCGTCATCCATATCCTCATCCCCCTTTTCATCGGTAAAGAGCTTCCGAAAAGGGATGGACTCATTAGCTTCAGCTTTGAGCCAATGGCCAAAGCGCACATCTATTCCTCGCTTCAAATTTTTCCTCATCAAAAGGGAGTATCTCACAATGCTTAGCATAATGCCCAATTCCACCACGGGAATAGCGTAAGTGTGGTAACCTTTCGTGCTTGAAATCCACCTAATGTTTCTTACCTTTATAGTTCACAATAGTTCCCCGCATCAAAGGTTCCAACAGTTAATATTCACCCTTACCTTACCCATTTTCGACGTGGCAAAGCTCATACCATCAACCTTCACTTCGTCTACATATCCCGAGTTAGTGCTGTTTTTCGGATAGCTTTCTCGGAAAGAAGCTCGAAAGGTAGCCCATAAATATGAACCCAAAAGGTACAATGTGTAAAGACATAACGGTGAGGTGGGATGTTCTCTTCCCATGGTTTCAAAAGAAGTAGGTGATTGGTAAGACACCATGGTCCGGATCAAGCACCCTATTCTTCTCAATTTCATATTTCAAAGTAAAAGCAAATAACCCACTCATTCGGTGGGTCGCGTTGGTTTGCAATCGGTTCCTTTCATGAGAGGTCTTGGGTTCAAACTCGTCCATCGCTGATTTAAGTGGGAAGTCGTGGCGGTGGGATGGTGCGCTAGCCCCCTCGAGGACTAGTCGGGCATCACCGGGTTTGAGCCCTAACTTGCCGACCACGCGGACACCTCGGTTATCAAAGAAAAAAAAGTAAAAGCAAATACATCCGCGCCAACTAGGGAAAAGCTAAAATCATCCAAACGCCATGCCTTCTTCATTGTATTATGGAATGCTTGGATATTTATGTTTGGTTTTAAAAAGTTGCCCGAAAAGTGTGAGGTGACACTCCTTCCGGTTTACGGCTGTGGCCGGTGTCGTCTAATTCAGCCATTTTATTCTCGATCCAGAGGTTACCTAATCTCCTACAAAGAAGATTGAGTTGAGCATCGACTGAGTTCTGTTCCTCCCCAGCCATTTGCGGTGTCGCAGACCCTAGCTACCGGAAATGGGAGGTTGATTCTGGTCCACGACACCACCGTAGATAGTTGATTGAAGTCTGCTCCAGCTAAAGTCAACCCAACAATTGCACGAGCTCGGGATGAAAATTTATGGGTTTAAGGAAGAGACGAGGGAAGAAAATGATAGAGGAGAAAGGAAGAAGAGAAAATGAGAGGTGATATTAAGGGTTTAAGGTGGATTTTGGGGTTTAGGGTTTCTACCACCGAGAGGGTTAGAGAGCAGCTCTTTCATATCGAGAGAGTTTTAAGTTGGTTTTCCTTTACATTCAATTCACTTTAGCATTTGAAATTCTGCAAAAATTAGTTTAGAATCAATATTTCCCAATTTATGAAATTTGATTCAAATCAATAAAAATGAAATAACTTTATTTTTAGTCATTTTTTAGGTTAGTTTCCTTCACGGAATTTGATCTAGTAGTTGTATTACATTCAATTTTGGAACCAATTTTGTAATTCCAAGCCAAGCGCAAAAACTCCCAATTTAGGCCCTAATTAGTGATTTTGATCAATTCTTCATGATTTGCGCAATTAAGACACCAATGAGGCTAATTTCTAATATGAAATCCAAATTCGAAATCAATTTTGGAAGATTCACATGAATTTGATCCAATATGATCAATTTAGCTATCCAATGATTAAGAAATCTAAGAGTAATTAGTCCAATTAGTGCAATTCAACTTGACCCATTCTAATTAACATCCAATTTGATGAATTGAAGCTCAATTTGGCTAATTGGACTTCAATTAAATTAGTTAGTTAAGCTTGACCATGTAATTTAACTCGGATCAAAGAACAATTGGGCTAAACAATTTAATTGGATCAATTTGTGTGTGAATTTCAAATTGGTTCAATTCAATTTAATTGAATTCAATATTAATTAAGTCAATCAATCATGATAGGGATTAAGTTGCACAAAATTAGAACAAATTGGGCGAGAATTGAATAGGTTCAACCCGATCAAACTCGGGTTAAACTGGTCCAAACTCGGGTTAAACTGTTCCAAATCAGTTCAACTTTGGTTTGACTTCGAATTGAACCGGTTCAATTGGACTAGCCATTTTCCAATCGAAAATCCGGCCGGACGGTCCATTCCAACCGCAACGGCCGACCACATCCTCTTGAGCCCGTAATGACAAAAATACCCTTTAATGAATTTTACAAAAATGCTCCAAACGAAAAATTAACAAAATACCGTTATTTAAGGATTAAGCAAATTACTTTGAGTTAAACAAATCAATCATGACCATTCATTTAGAATAGATCATGACCATCTATAATGCCATATCACCTATCCTTAGCCCTTAAGTAATATTCTTAATGATTAAGGATGTATTCTAGGCCATTAGATCGATTTAATGACCGGATTCAAAGTTGGGAGCCCGTTGGTATATAAGTTTTTCTCTCCAAAATTGGAGGGTGACTCTCATTTTTCCAGATCTGTTTTCTATCTCATCTCTCTCCCTCTCTCTATCTCACGTTCTCTCGCATTCCTCTCTTGGCTGCGAGCTTTTCTTGCTTACTTTGGACACTTGCTGGCCGATTTCCGCACACCGCTGCCACTTGAAGAGCCCTCCCGAATGTCCACGTAACTTGGGAGCATCGCACCTTATTTCGCCTTATACGCCGGATGTTCATGCTTCTTGGGGTGCAGGGCGTGACACATAGCATATTTTTGTTTTTAAATATCTATATGTTTTAGTAATGTGGGTAAGAATTTGTATTGCATATGTGTGACATCTTGAAAATTTATCCATTTGGGATTTATGAAATGCTTAGTTTTATGAACGTACTCGTAGTTAGTTCTCATTCGAAACTCGATCATTCCCGGGATACAAACCATTAGGGAAAAGCTAATTAGGGATTTAAATTAAATGCGACTAAGAGAAAATTCGATTGTAAATTGATTTTCGATCATAAAATCGCCGAGGTGACATTTTGAACCACTATTGGCTGATCCAAGGATAGCCGGAGGTCGATTAAATCACTGTCATAGTAATGGATCGCGGGTGATTTTGCTGGACAAAGAAAGGAATTGACTAATGATCCTGAACCTGCACCAAATGATCGTGCCCCTCGGATCTAGCGGTAGATCCTAGCGATTTAAATGACAACCCGAAATCGCCATGAACCGAATGAACTTGCACGTGACTCAATTTATTATCGATCCACGAGTCGAATATGCGAATTTCTCCAAAAAGCCCCTGTTAGTTTGAGAAACACTCGAGTTACGTTTAATAAAATTTAATTATTTAATTGAGCCCAATTTGGACATCGAAAAATTAGGAAGTAACGACGGTACGTTAGGACGACGTTGTGGTTGGAACGTGCAACTTTGAATTTTCCTGAATCCTTCAGAAAAATTCAATTTTGGCGAGAAATGAGGAAAGTGACCATTTTACCCTTAGGAATTTGTTAAGGGCAAGTTTTAAGAGGGAAGGGCATTTTGGTCATTTTGCCCTAATTTTTGAGTTGGACAATTTTGCCCTTGGAATTTTATGAAATTCCCAAATTGCCCTTGAATATTTTTGGAAAAGATTCGATCTCGGCCGTCGATTTCAAGATAAGATCAAATCTCGACCGTTGATTAAAAAGATTAGAGAGGGCAAGATGGTAATTTGCCACATTTGGTCAAAATTGGACTATTTTAGTCTAAATTCCACTCTCTCTCTCTCTCTCTCTCTCTCTCTCTCTCTCTCTCCTCATTCCCTCTCTCTTTCATCTCATGGCTCCCTCCCTCCCTCACCGTGAGCTCTCTCGCCCCTTGACCGCTAGTCGCCATGTTGCCGCCCCGTCCCTTTGCGCCCGTTGCCACTCGTCGCCCACCGCCGTGCATCGCACCACTACCACCCCACGCCATCTCTCTCTTTCTCTCTATCTCTAGTGTGGCCGTAAGCCACGACCAAGGAGGCCGCCACCGCCAGACGCCATCCATGCCACCGCCGAGCCGTGTCGCCGCTCGTCCGGCCCCCGCCGATCACCACCTTTCGCTCTAGCCGCTTAGTCTAGAGTTTCGATAAGTCGCGCTAAACCTTAATTAGGACGCCGGGTATCAACGGACAATTTGGGGTGGATTCAGGTTTTAATAGGCGCCAAATTATCACGGTTTTAGGAGCAGGATTGATTAACGGGCTTTAGAGGTGAATTTGGGAAATTTTGGTGGAAAATTGAGACCAAAAGTGGGCTGTGATTAGCTGATAAGTGTGCTGTGATGTGCCGATCGGTATGTAAATTGGGTATTTAGATTCGGCAATTAATTGTGTGAAATGTCGTAAAAGGCTGGAATTGAATTGACGTAGTTTGACATGGAAAAAAAATGCCAATTTGTATGTTGGTTGCGCGTTTGAACTATGGTTGAATTGTGGTGATGAAATTTGGTGCATTAATGTGCAATTGATTAATTGAAATATGCTTTGCTATGTGCATGCCTGGGCTAAATTGAATTAATTGTCAATTGGCCATATTGGATGCTTATTGAGCATGAAATTGCGTGCGAATTGATGCGCGTCTGAGCCACGCGTCAGGATTGGCCAATTTATTGGCAAGCGAGTGTTAAGTGTGTGAATAAGTAAGAAATTGTGTGTGGTGTGGCATGTGTAATCGTGGAAATCCCCTGAGGCGATATCACTACGCTGGGATGTTTCCGTCCCGAGGCAATACGACTACGCTGGATGATGCTTGGTATTATCGGAGGACGGCCAACCTAAGGCGGTATCATTAAGTGGGTTGTGTCGTAGGTGATAGATGTTGAGCCCGAGGCGGTACTATTACGCTGGCAAGATAGATTGCCCGAGGTGGCACCATTACGCGGGCCGAGAAGTATAAAAATGGAAAAGTGACTATTTTACCCTTGGAAGGTTATAAAGGGCAAGTTTTAAGAGGGAGGGGCATTTTGGTCATTTTGCCCTAACTTTTTGGTTGGACATTTTTGCCTTTGGAATTTTATGAAATTCCCAAATTGCCCTTGGATATTTTTGGGTAAGATTCAATCTCAACCGTCAATTTCAAGACAAGATTAGATGTCGATTTGATCCATTTTGATTGAGAGACAAGGGCAAGATTGTCATTTTAGCTCATAAATTATTGGTTTTGACTATTTTAAGACCAAGAGACTCTCTCTCCTCATTCTCTCATCTCTCTCTCTTGGCTCCATCTCTCTCTCTCCCTCCATCCCGAAGCCCCTCCCCTGCCTCGCCGCCGCCGCCGCCGGCGCTCGCCGATCAACGCCCGCCGCCGTGCTCGGTCGCCACCATCGCATTGAACCCTCTCCCTTCCTCTCTCTCTCTTATGAGTGAGCCTCGGCAAGGAGGCCACCACCGCCACCATTCCCACGCTCACCACCGAGCCATTCCGCCGCTCACCACCGTCTCCGCCGATCACCACCGCTTTTCGCTCTAGCCACGTTAGTCTAGAGCTTGGTAAGTCACGCCCTAAACCTTATTAAGGACGTCGGGTATTGACGGACAATTTTCGGATGGATTCAGGTTTTATTAGGCGCAAATTTGTATGATTTTAGGAGCGGAATTGATTAGCGGGCCTTAGGATTGAAATTGGAAGATTTTGGTGGACTTTTAGAGACCGATCGATGGTTGGAAATGGCTGATATGAGTGCTGTGATGTTTTGTCCGGTACGCAAATTGGATTTTAGAACTGGTGACTAATTGTGAGAAAATGCCGTGAAGAGCCGGAATTGATTCGATGTAGTTTGGATGTGGAAAAATGGCAAATTGTATGTAAATTGTGTGTTTGTAATGTTGCCGTGATTCTGGGCCCATGAGTGGCCATGTATGTTGTTGAGTAGTGGACTGAATGACGGGATTTTGTATTATTATGTGCACGTGTGGGCTGAATTGAATTAATTGTCAATCGGCCGTGTTGAATGCTTAATAAGCATGGAAATGTGTGTGAATTGATGCGTACGCAGGCCACGTGTGATTGGCTAATTTATTAACGAGTGGGTGATAATTATTTGAATGAGCGAGAAATTGTGTGGTGTGGCATGTGTGATTGTGAAAATCCCTGAGGCGGTACCACTACGCGGGGATATTTCCGTCTTAAGATGGTACTATTACACGGACGATGCTCAGTCGGAGGACGGCCAATTTGAGGCGATACTATTACGCGAGTTATGTTGTAGGTGGTAGGTGTTGAGCTTGAGGCGGTACTACTACGCGGGCAAGATACATGGCCTGAGGTGGTACCATTACGCAGGCCGAGTTGTATTGTGAATATAACCAACTTGAGGCGGTACTATTACGCGGGTTGTGCATTAGGAGAATGGATGTTGAGCCTGAGGCGGTACCACTACGCGGGCAAGATAAATGGCCTAAGGCGGTACCATTACGCAGGTCGGAAGTGTTTGAGTTAGTCACAGTGTACCGAGATGGTTTCATTACGCGGGTAACTGGCGAGTGATATGGAAAAGATGTGATTAAATCGGAACGAATGTGTGAAAGGAGATTTGAATGTGCATGTGATTGAATATGGTATTGCTGGGACCAACGTGCAGGTAGCACGCAGGATAGGCCAGGTAAGAATAAATGATGTGCCTGTTATGCGATGGTTGGGTGTGTGATTGTGTTTTGTGATTGTCTGGAGGTACGCGGTAGCCTAAGTGGGGTTTAAGGGTGTACTTACTAATATGTAATCTCATGGTTGTTTCAACTAAATATTTTGGAACCTCGGCCGAATCAATGAATCCTCCGCCGCCGCCGCTACCTGAGCGTTTTGGAGTACCGATGCACACGGAACATAATGTTGTAGAGTTTCCTATGGATGACCACATGACCTGGATTAAGTATATTACAGTAGTTTTTGTAGACGTAGGATTACCCCAATGGGAGCCCCATATTTATACCGCGTGGTTCTTCCGAGACGGGATAGATGAATTTTATCCCGTCCGAGGATTTGATGTCCTCTTTGATGGAGTCGGGGACTGGGACCCGTCTGCTATATTTTCTCCTGATGGCGAGATGACTAGTGTGGAAACTAGTCTGGCGCAGTCAGAATTACAGCCAGCGCCTACAGGACCGAAGTCTTCAAGGGCTAAGCACGAGCCGAAGCCGGAAGAGTTTTTAGCGGGAGACGATCCAATGGATGTGGATCTTGAGCCAATTCCAAAGGAGGAACCAGAAGAGGAGGAACCCGAGGTGGAACCCGTGAATGAGCCAGCTGAACCTGAGAGAGAATCGGAGTACATTCCCCCATACGAACTGTGGATTGACCCTGAGTTTATACCAAAGTATGGGTCTGACAAGGAGACCAATTCGGAGGAGCAAATCGAGGCCCCAGCAGAGTTGGGTGACATAAATCACCCGATTGAGATAGAGGTTGAGCTGGAGTCTTTGGAGGAACAGATTGTCCAAGGGAACTCAGATTCAGAGGACGAAGAATCAGACTCGAAATGGATGCCGAGTAAAGGATGTAGGGGCTAGCGTAGGGGTTGGAATTAGACTTTTTGGAGGAGTACCATTTTTGAGGATAGGACATCCAGGTCATCGGTCCTTTTTTTACATCGATGGTTGTAGTATGGTGTGCATATGTACATTGGTAGTTTGTAGTTTGGTGTGTTTTTATATGTGGTGATTTTGTAAATTGTGATTATTGTATAAGTTGAAATGAGAAATAAATATGTGTATTCTCCTATTCTCCCTAGTTTTTAATTGTCCGGGTATTTGTGGTTTCCGCTGATCGTATCAAATCTCTGATATATATATATATATATATATATATATATATATATATATATACCGATACCCGGATATCAAATCGACCAAAGAAGTATGTCACGGGCTCGATGGGGTTCGGGGCATGACATCCTAGATGAATTGGTATCAGAGCGAGGACAGCTCGATCTAAGCTGGTCGGAGTTGGAGTGATAAGGAGCAGAGATTTTGTGGTAGTAAATAAGGGAGACCTTAGTAAATCATAGGGCGGAATAAGCTACACGTGCCTCTAGATTGGTTGTTGTGATTGGTTGAGTGAATTGATTATTGTGCTGATTAAAATGCAGATGCGTCTGAACCCGAGGTGAGTGTTCAGACTCTATTGATTGTGGCTTTGTGTTGGTAGTGTTTGAATGCTTGCTGAGTGAATTCTTGCGTTAATTCACTGCCTAGGACTAGATTGATCTAGTTGGCCTAGGTTACTAATTCCTGAGTGGAATTATATCAAGTAAGAGAGTGATAGAGTTGTGACGATGAGCAGCGAAGGAAGAGGTGTAGGAAGAGTCCCAAGAAGAGGCGTAGGAAGGAGAACAAGAGGTGAAGGTCGTGCTCGAGCTAGAGCTGTAAAGGACCTCGGAATGGGTGCTAGAGCGGTAGAAAACCCTGGAGTTAATGTTGGAGCTGCAGTGGACCCCAGAGTTGATGTTAAACCGGCAGAGGATCCTAGAATGGAAGCGGTCATGAGGACCCTAGAACAGATTGGTAATTTGATAGGTCAACAGACTCAAGAATGAGCTGCTACGATTGTCCAAGCTGCCGAGGCCGCTGCTGCTAAAAATAATAACGGAAATCAAAGGCTAGGGCAAATGAATGTGAATAGACAAATGTACCAATTGGTCGAGCAATTTATGAAGTTGAAACCGCCTAAATTCACTGGAAGAGGTGACCCTGAGGCTGTACCTCAATGGGTAAAGGAACTTGAGAAAGCTTTTGAGGTGTTAGGGTGCACCGATAATGAGAAAGTAACCCTGGCGGTGTATCAATTACAGGATAACTCGAATGATTGGTGGAAGGCTACCTTGGATAGGGTGCTTCCAGAAGGTATAGTCCGGACTTGGATTGCTTTTACCGAGAGTTTTTATGAAAAGTATTTCTTGGCAAGCGCTAGGGAGAGAAAACTAGCAGAGTTTATGAGTCTCCGCCAAGGTCAGATGACGGCAGATCAATATGAGGCGGAATTTGCTAGATTGTCTAAGTTTGCGCCGAGAATGGTAGAGCATCCCGATGACAAGGCACGAAGGTTTCAGGATGGATTGAAAGCTGATATTCGCAGCCAGCTGTTATTGGTGAATTTGAGGACTTATGAGGAAATATTTGATAGGGCTCAAGTTTTTGAGCGGGATCAGGTAGATAGGGTCGCCGCTTCTAGATCGAGGTTTGCCTAGGGTAGGGATAATCGTAATATTGGGAAGAGACTGATGTCGAGTAATACACGTTTTGTCTCTCCTGCTAGAAGGAATATCAGGAAGTCGGCCCGCAATCAAAATGGTCCATGTAGGATATGTAGGGAAAGGCATGAAAATGGACCTTGTCCAGCACGGGGCGGAGCATGTTTTGAGTGTGGTAGATTTGGTCATCACATAAGATTTTGCCCTAATCTCAGGCAAAATAGATCGCTCGTGTTGCCGCCGCTCCGGAATGGGAACCAGACTGGAGCGGCCCAAACAGCAAACCAGAATAGGCCATAGGTGCAAGGACGAGTGTATGCTATAGCCAGAAGGGAAGTTGAGAATGCGCCAGAGGTTGTCACATGTACGGTTTCTCTGTGCAACCACGCTGCGTATGCTTTATTTGACCTTGGAGCGTCGCATTCCTTTATATATACGTAATTTGTTGAGTTGCTTGGTATAATGTCGCAGTTGCTTGATGTTGTGTTATGCGTGACGACCCCCTTAAATGATAAGATGTTGGTCTCGTTAGGGTGTCCAAATTGTAAGATTGTGATTGGAGATAGGGAGGAAAAAATTGATTTAGCGGTTCGAGCCATGTATAATTTTGATGTGATAGTGGGAATGGACTGGCTGTCTAAGCAGAGGACCGTAATGGATTGCAATAGTAGGGTGATCCAATTTAATCCCATTAGACAGCCGGGAATTCAAGTTTGTGGGAAATCAAGGAGGACCTTCAATTTCATGGATTTCGTCGTTAGAAATGGCTAAATTATTGAATGAAAGGTGTCAAGGATTTCTAGCGGCAATAGTTGATTCGACGGTTGATGAGCCCAGGCTAGAGGATATAGCCATTGTGTGCGAATATCCCGATGTGTTTCCTCAGGAATTACCGGAATTGCCACCGGAAAGGAAAGTAGAGTTTATAATTGAGTTGGTACCTAGAACTAAGCCAATTTCAAAGGCACCTTATAGAATATCATTATGGGAGTTAAATGAATTAAATGTGCAAATGCAAGAATTGATAGACAAGGAATTTATTCGTCCCAGTGGGTCTCCGTGGGGAGTGCTAGATTTATTTGTGAGGAAGAAAGATGGATCGTTAAGATTATGTATTGATTATAAGCAGCTGAATCAGGTGACGATAAAAAATAAATATCCCTTGCCGAGGATTGATGATTTGTTTGATCAATTACAAGGAGTTTCGGTGTTCTCTAAAATTGTTTTGAGAATAGGGTATAACTAGTTGAGGATTAGAAAAGAGGATATTCCGAAGATGGCATTTAGGACGAGATATGGACATTATGAATTTACGGTAATGCCGTTCGGGTTGACAAATGCCCCTACTGCCTTTATGGACCTAATGAATCAGGTGTTTAAAGAGATTTTACATTAATTCGTGATCGTGTTTATAGATGACATATTGGTGTACTCGAAGAGCCTAGAGGAGCATGAATTTCACCTGAGTAGAGTGTTACAGACTTTAAGAGAGAACACACTATATGCTAAGTTTAGCAAGTGCGAGTTTTAACTCAATCGAGTAACGTTTCTTGAACATGTGATCTCTGGGGAAGGAATCTCAGTAGATCCAGCGAAAATTGAGGCCGTGATGAAACGGCCGAGATCGACGACGGTAACAGAAGTTTGGAGTTTTTTGGGCTTGGCTGGATACTATCGTCGCTTCATAGAAGGATTTTCGGCATTAGCAACACCGTTGACGCATTTGTTGAAAAAGGAAATGAGATTTGAATGGACCGATAGATGTGAGAGGAGTTTTCAGGAATTGAAGCACAGATTGACGACAGCACCGGTATTGACTATTCTATCAGGACCCGGAGGATATGAAATTTATAGCGATGTATCGTTAAAAGGATTGGGGTGTATACTCATGCAAAATGGGCAAGTAGTGGCCTACGTGTCAAGACAGTTAAGACTGCATGAGTTGAATTATCCGACGCATGATTTGGAATTAGCCGCAATAGTATTCGCCCTGAAGATTTAGTGACATTATTTATGCGGAGAGAAATTTCAGATCTATACTGACCATCAGAGCCTTAAATATTTATTTTCTCAAAAGGAACTTAATATGAGGCAACGTCGGTGGATAGAGTTGTTGAAAGATTATAACTGTGATATTCTATATCATCCCGGGAAGGCCAACCAGGTAGCCGATACTTTAAGTCGGAAGTCGAGTATCTCATATTTAATGATCAAGGAATGGACATTGTTGGAAAAAGTGCGAGACTCAGAGTTTAGATTTGAAGTAAGTCAAGTCTCGAGCTTGCTGGCTACACGTAAGATTGAACCGGAGATCCAGGCTAAGATTAAAATGTTATAGCCTGTAGATCAAGAAATCCAAAGGATTCTGGAGATGGATGAGACCAAGAGAAAGCCGGAATTCCAGATATCCGGAGATGGGATATTGAAGTTACGTGGACGTTTATGTGTGCCTGAAGATGTGGAGCTTAAGGAAGAAATTTTATCAGAAGCGCATCGCAGTAGTTATAGTATCCACCTAGGTAGTACTAAAATGTATTAGAACTTGAGGCAGTACTACTGGTGAAATGGTATGAAGGTAGACATAGCCAGATATGTGGCCAAATATTTGACGTGCCAACAAGTGAAGGCACAATATTGTAAACCTAGAGGATTATTGCGATCTTTGAAAATCTCGGAATGGAAATGGGAATATATAACTATGGATTTTGTGTCGGGATTACCAAGGAGCCAAAGAGGCCATGATACTATTTGGGTGATTGTCGACAAATTGACCAAGTCGGCACATTTTTTGGCTGTGCGAAAGGATTTTGCATTAGATCGATATGCTGACTTATATGTGCAGCAGATAATTCGTTTGCATGGGGTGCCAGTGTCGATAACCTCAAATCGTGATCCTACGTTTACTATCAATTTTTAGAAAAGTCCGTAGACGGCGTTAGGATCGAAGCTGTAGTTTAGTACAGCTTACCATCCACAAACGGATGACCAATCTGAAAGGACCATTCAGACTTTAAAGGATATGCTTTGGGCATGTGTGTTGGATTTTCAGGGTAAGTGGGAAGAGCAATTGCCCTTAGCAGAGGTTGTTTATAATAACAGCTTTCAGCAGAGTATTAGAATGGTGCCGTTTGAAATGCTATATGGTCGGGCTTGTAGAATACCCGTGTGTTGGGATGAAGTGGAAGAAAGGACTATAATCGGGCTAGAGCTAGTCCAACAATCGATTGAGGCGGTTAAGATTATACGTGAAAGGCTAAAAAATGCTTAAAACCGTCAAAAAGAGTTATGCAGACAGAAGGCGAAGACCTTTGGAGTTTTAAGTAGGGGATTACGTATTTCTTAAGGTATCGCCCATGAGGGGACTATCTAGGTTCAGTAAGAAAGGCAAGTTGAGTCCGATGTACGTGAGACCTTTTGAGGTTTTAGAAAGGATCAGGGAATTAGCGTATTGCCTTGCACTTTCGTCGAATTTATTGCAAGTGTATAATATGTTCCACGTATCGATGCTGAGGAAATATAAACCAGACCCAACTCACGTGTTGAATTAAGAGGAAATAGAAGTTGATGACAGGGTGTCATATGTTGAGAGACCGGTAAGGATTGAAGATTGAAAATAATGGGTTCTAAGGAACAAGATGATCCCGATGGTCAAGGTTATTTGGGAACACCACGGGACAGAAGGTGCAATCTAGGAAAGCGAAGAGCAAATGCAATGTCAATACCCCCATTTGTTTGAGTAGTAATGGGATTTGTAAATTTCGAGGACGAAATTTTTGTAAGGAAGGAAGAGTTGTGACATCCTGAAAATTTGTCCATTTTGGGATTTATAAAATGCTTAGTTTTATGAATGTACTCGTAGTTAGTTCTCACTTAGAACTGATCATTCCTGTGATACTAACCATTAGGGAAAGGCTAATTGAGGATTTAAATTCGTGCAACTAAGAGAAAATTCTATCGTGAATTGATTTTCGATCATAAAATTGCCGAGTTGACATTTTGAGCCACTGTTGGCCAATCCAAAGATAGCTGGGGTTAGTTAAATCCGTCATAGTAGTGGATCGTCGGTGATTCCACCGGACCACGAAAAGGAATTGACAAATGATCCTATACCTATACCAAATGATCATGCCCCTCGGATCTAGCGGTCAATCCTCGCGATTTAAATGATAACCGAAGTCGTCACGAACCGAACGAATTTGCACGTAACTTGATTTATTATCGGTCATGGGTCGAATATGCGAATTTCCTCAAAAAGCCATCCGTTAGTTTGAGAAATGCTCGAGTTACGTTTAATAAAATTTAATTATTTAATTGAGCCCAAATTAGATATCAGGAAATTAGGAAGTCACGATGGAACGTTAGGACGACGTTGTGGTTGGAACGTGCAACTTTGGATTTTCTTGAATCCTTAAAAAATTCAATTTAGGCAAGAAAATGAAAAAGTGACCATTTTACCCTTGGAGGTTAATAAAGGGCAAGTATTAAGATGGAAGGGCATTTTGGTCATTTTGCTCTAATTTTTCAGTTGGATGATTTTTCTTTTGGAATTTTATGAAATTTTCAAATTGTCTTTAGATATATTTGGGAAAGATTCGATCCGAGCCGTCGATTTCAAGATAAGATCGGATCTTGGCGGTTGATTCATTTTGTGAGAGAAAGGGCATGATCGTCTTTTTAGGCATGTCAATTATTGGTTTGGGATATTTAATCCCAATTACCTCTCTCTCTCTTCTCTCTCTCTCAAACTCTTGGCTCCATCTATCTCTCCCTCTTCCATCGCTTCCCCCCTTGGCCCCCCCGTTCTTGCCCGCTCGATCCATCGCCGCACCAATCACCACCATACCGCACCCCCTACCCCCCCACGCCCACACGTCTCTCTCTTTCTCTCTCTCTTGTGTGGCTGTGGGTCATCGACCAAAGGAAGCTCCGCCACGCCCGTCACTTTGCCACGCCGTCGGCCGGCGCCGCCATCGCCATCGTCACCGCCGATCACCACCGTTTTCCCTCTCTAGCCGCGTTAGTCTAGAGTTTCGGTAAGTCGTGTCCTAAACCTTATTTAGGACGTCGGGTATCGACGGACAATTTAGGGTGGATTCGGGTTTTAATAGACGCGGATTAGCACGGTTCTAGGAGCGGAAATGATTAGCGGACCTTAGGATTGAAATCGGAAAATTTTGGTGGATTTTTAGAGGCCGATCGATGGCTGGAAATTGCTATTTTGAGTGTTGTGATGTGCTGTTTGGTGTGTCGTTAGTGCCATTAGATCCGGCTCGGAATTTTGTGAAAATGTCGTGAAGAGCCGGAATTGATTTGTTGTGGTTTCGATATGGAAAAATGCCAATTTGCATGTTGATTGCGTGTTTGTATTGTGGTTAAGCTATGGTGGTGAAATTGGGTGCATTAATGTGTAATTGATTGATACCCGAGTGTGCGCACGTGTGAGGTTTGAGACGTGCAATATGCGTGTGACCACTAAAAGACCCTGAAACGTGTTTACGTGGGGTATAGACGAAATATGTGGTGTGCGAGTATGTGCGTGTGATCACTAAATCCCTGAGGCGGTACCATTATGCGGGGATATTTATCCGTCCTAAGGTGGTACCATTACGCGGGATAATATCCGGTATTACCGGAGGACGGCCAACCTGAGGCGGTACTATTACGCTGGTTGTGTCGTGGGTAGTAGGTGTTGAGCCCGAGGCGGTACCATTACGCAGGCCCGAGGCGGTTGAGTAGTGTTGTAAATATAGCCAACCAAAGATAGTACCATTACACCTAGTTGTGCATTAGGAGAACGGATGTTGAGCCTGAGGCGGTACTACTACGCGGGCAAGATACATGGCCTAAGGGCGGTACCATTACGCTGGCCAAAAGTATTATTTGAGTTAGTCGTAGTGATACCCGAGGCAGTTTCATTACGCGGGTCACTGGCGAGTAGTGTGGAAAAGATGTGATTAAATCGGAATGAATGCGTGAAATGAGATTTGAATGTGCATGTGATTGGATATGGTGTGGTTGTGACTAACGTGCAGGTTGCACGCAGGATAGGCCCAGGTAAGAATAAATGATGTGCCTGCTATGAGATGGTTGGGTGTGTGATTGTGTTTTGTGATTGTCTAGAGGTACGCGGTGCCTATAAGTGGTGTATGCTTGCTCGGATGTTTTCTCATAGTTATTTCAACCAAACATTTCAAAACCCTAACCGAAACAATGAATCCTCCTCCGCCACCACCGTCACTCGAGCGCTTTTGGAGTACCGATGCACACCGAACATGATGTTGTAGAGTTCCCTATATATGACCATATGACCTGGATTAAGCATACCACCATTGGTCTTTGTAGATGTAGGATTACCCCTATGGAAGACCCATACATATACCGCGTGGTTCTTCCGAGACGGGATAGACGAGTTTGGTCCCGTCCGAGGATTTGACGTCCCTTTGATGGAGTTGGGGACTAGGACCCGTCTGCTATACCTCCTCCGGATGGCGAGTTGACTAGTGTGGAGACTAGTCTAGCGTAGTCAGACTACACCGCGGCGGTCGCAGCACCGAGTCTTCGGGGCCGAGCAAGAACTAGAGCCCGGAAGGATCGCAAGCGGAATACAATCCGATTAATGTGGATCTTAAGCCGATCCCGTAGGAGGAACCCGAGGCGGAACCCGAGAATGAGCCTACTGAATCAAGAAGAACAAGAGTTTATACCCTCGTATAAGCAAAGTGGATTGACCCTGAATTTGTACCAGAGTACGAGTCTGATGAGGAGTTCGACTCGGAGGAGCAGATTGAGGTCCCAGCAAAGTCAAGTGACATAAACCACCCGATTGAGATTGAGGCCAAGCCGGAGTCTTCGGAGAAACAGACCGTCCAGGGGGATTCAGGTTCAGAGGACGAGGAGTCCGACTCAATGGACGCCGAGCAGAGGGCGTAGGGGCAAGAGTAGGGATTGGGATTAGACTTTTTGGAGAGTACCATTTTTAGGATAGAATATCCAGGTCATCGATCCTTTTGATATCGGTGGTTGTAGTACGGTGTGCATATGTATATTGGTGGTTTGTAAATTGTGAATATTATGTGAGTTTGAATGAGAAACGAATATGTGCATTCTCCCTATTCTCCCATTTTTAATTGTTCGGGTATTTGTGGTTTCCGCTGATCATTCAAAATCTCTGATATTTATAAGTGAGGTCGGCGATACCCTGGGATGTCGCATAAATCGACCAGAGAAGTGTGTCACAAACTCGATGGGGTTTGGGGCGTGACAAAAGCGTTAAATAATGAATCTTTGATGGATTTCTTCACTATTAATGGCTCGAACTCTATATCTTTGATGTCTCTTTGATGGCGTCAATTATGCATCCTAGACGAAATAAACTTGCTCGTCAACCTATTTTGTATATATATACAAATATTTTTTTTTTTATCAATTTTGATGGACTGCCAAATTTCCATTTTCTAAAGAGGGCAAAACAAGTGGCGATGGAACAATAGGACAACTTACAAAAGTGAAAGAGGAGATTTTCGTGCATTGGACACTGGGAAATTGAAAAGGGTTTCTATATTGACTAGCTTCTACATGATGTGAGTCATGTTGTGGAGTCACTTAAACCCTAGGAAAGTGAAAAGGTAATAGCTTTGAATGTGGGTCCGGTGTTAACTTGATGCAGAAGGGGTCTATCAAGGTCTGCCGGTGATTGCTCAAACAAATTTATTGACTTGGCGCACACGAATCTGTTTTGACGTATGTAGCACCAATATAGATTATTGGGCTCCTAATTTATTTTGATGTTTGGTAAATATATCAAGGAAGGAATCTAGTGACCAATGCGGTTTTTGGGCAGTGGATGTTGTGGTGTAGTAACATGAGCCTGATGGTAGACTTCATGGTTTGGTCTGGAGAAAGAGACCAGTGATGAAATTAGGCGTAAATAGAGATCAAAGTTGAGATATATTGACGAGAAGCATAGCTGTATTAAAGAGAAGCAGACCTAATACTAAGCTCACACATGAGTAGGAGATTGTTGAGATGAACATGTGAGTTATATTAGAAAATTCCCACATCACAGAGTTGGTGTGGGGTGGAGTAGTTAACAAATTGACTCATAATTCATTGGCTTAAACTTTTGAATTAAGGTGGGTTTAACTGAATATGTTAACAGGCTCGCACTTAGGCTCTCCCCTAGTGATCTCCTCGGATGAAGATATCGGACTTCTACTACGCACTCCTAACATCTCTCTCTTCTAATTGTTTGACTAATGATTTAGTCGACATTTCTTTGAATATACCAAAGCATGCCTAATCAGTAGCTAAATAATCAATTTCGATGGATTCATGCACTATTAATGGCTCAAACTTCACATCTCCAATGTCTCTGTGATAGTGTCAATGACGCGTCCAAGAAGGATCACACTTGCTCGTCAGTCGAATTTGTATATACAAGCAAGTAATTTTTATCAAATTTGATGAACTGCCAGCTTTCTTTTATCTACTATTTTCTAAAGAGCGTTAAAGTAGTGGTGATAGAACAATAGGACCACTAATGAGAGTGAAAGAGAAGAGATTTTCCGCATTGGATGCTTGGAAATTGAGAAGGGTTTCTATATCGACTAGCTTCCAGACCATGTTAAGCATCTACCAATTGCTTGCTCTGATTAATTCTTACCCTTTTCATACGCCTTCCTATCTTTGCCATGACAATAACTGAAAAGATATATTGGAATCAATTGGATAGCGTACATTAAATGTGCATGCATTGTCTCTTGAAAGATTTTCAAAGCAACCAAAGTGGAGCTATAAGGCTACATTTGCCCTCCATCCCTGGCTGTTGAAAGTTTCATTCTTTGATTGGTAGGTTGAAATAGTCATGTATATTAATCTCATGCAAACTTGACTAAATATAGATATAAGTAATGTCAATATTTGTATCCCATCAATAAAATGAGCTTTCTTCTGATAAGGGATGAAAAAAAAACATAACCTTATAATATATTTGATGGGGAAAATTGCACCACTAAAAGTCTTAATCATTGGGTTCAATGTATAATCAAGCCATAATGTTTGAATATATGCAATGAAGGCATTTCGGTGATTGCTCACACACATTTGTTGATGTAGCGCCTGAATCTGACTTGGCATTGTATATATACATATAAATACATACATATATACATATATTTGGCATATGTAGCTCCAACGTGCATCTAATATGGTGGCACGTCAAAAAAAAATGTCAAATTTTTCCAAAAATAAAATAAAAAGTTTGGAGAAAAAAAAAACAGCCGAGACATCAAAGGGCCACTCATTTTTGGGTATTCAGAACTTCGACTCGATTAATCTTGATGAGTATATATTCTGTTTGGGTACTTTGGGAAAGACTCCACCCCGAGTGTGGTGCGTGATACCTCCAACATCATTCTAAGCAAGAGATGTTGTGATTTGATAAATCAACCTGTTTCGCCACTCAAACGAAGTCCTTGGAGATAGGTTAAAGTTCTCTTAGAGTTCCTTTAATCTCTACATACCAGCAAAGTCCAAGTCAATGATATCTTTTGTTTTCTCCCAATAATGTCCAAACTTGACCGGTAAGCTCTATGGACTTAGTATGCTAACGCAATCTTTGACATTTTTTTTTTAAGTATACCAAAAGCATGCCTAATCAGTAGCTAAATAATGAATCTATGATGGATTGCTTTACTATTAATGGCTCAAACTCCAGATCTCTAATTGTCTCTTTGATGGCATCAATGATGCGCCTAACTTGCTGGTCAACCTATTTTGTATATAGGTACAAATATTTTGTCTTTTTATCAAGTTCGATGGCCTGCCAAATTTCTTTTTATCAACTATTTTCTAAAGAGCGTTCAAAGTAGTGGAAACAGAACAGTAGACAACTTACGAAAGTGAAAGAGAAGAGATTCCGTGCATTGGACATTGGGAAATTGAAAAGGGTTTCTATATTGACTAGCTTCTAGATGATGTTAATCATGCCGTGGAGTTACTTAAACACTTGGAAAATGAAGGGGAAGAGATTTCAATGTGAGCCCGGCCTATGGTTGACGCAAGTCTATCAAGGACTTCCGGTGATTGCTCACACAAATTTGCTGATGTGACGAGCCTGAATCTGACTTGGCTATATATGTATCTATTTTTGGCATATGTTGCACTCACTTGCTGCTAACATGGAGCCACGTCAGAAAAAGGTCAAATTTTTCAGAAAGAGAAAATAAAACAGCCAAAACATCAAAGGGCCGCTCATTTTTGGGTATTCAGAACTTTGGCTCGATTAATCTTGACGAGTGCATCTTCTGTTTGGGTAACACTGGGTAAGACTCCACCCCAGAGCGTGGCAGGTGCGACCTCCAAGATCATTCTAACCAAGAGATGCTGTGCTTTGATAAATCAACTGTTTCACCACTCGAACGAAGTCATTGGAGATAAGTTAAAGATAGAATGTTCTCTTAGAAATTAGAATGCCTAAAGTTGTAATCTGGCTAGACCAACACTGGTGTTTGTTAATGATACTTTACGTTATTTCCCAATGATGCCAAAAACTTGACTCGTAAACTCGACGGACTTAGTATTGACTTAGAAACGACTCATTGCCTTTTTCTAGGTCTAATCTCAACTATTAAAACCAAGTTTATCAAGTTTATCTCAAGAAATTACTTCTTTTTAGTACTTGATAATTGTTCGACAACCGGTGAGTTTTACTTAATTATTTGCTAACTGGTATTCTCATTAGTTTTTGTGGAATCATTCCACGAATGCGGAACATGATAGACACTCAAAAAGTTTGTGATTTGTCACAGCTTTTTGGCTTATTTTAAGCAAAAAAAAATTACTTAATGACCTTTCTATCAAAATTTTAAAAATATGAACAAATCTAGTTGTCAATATTCATATGTCTTGTTCAGGCATTTTCTACAGATAAATGTCAATTAACGTGAATAACAAGTTGAAAAAAAAAAAAGTTAAAGTGAAAGTCGGTTTTCACACCTAAAACTTTCGTTCAAAGTTGAGCATTCACACATAGACTCTCTATCTCTCAACACGCACTCTTAAAGTTGCTCATCACCAACTTTCTTCGCCATCAAATTGCTCCAATCAGTTAATTTCACATTCACTTCTATAAAGACATAATTACACAAATAGACCCTGAACTTTTGCCCAATATGTACCTAAACTTTTAATTTGTTTGATTTGATCTATGAATTTTTTGTAACTGTTCAATTTAGTCCTTAGACTATATGAAAATTTGCAATGTCATCATTTCATTAATTCAAGTTAGTGAAATTTGCTGATTTGACTTCTAATCTCGTAAGTTTGAATGATTGTAAAAAACATAACATTACACGTGGGATTATCCATGTAAGGGATTTAACTCGTGATATAATAATCCGTATAATCGAGTTAAATGGATAATCATTTTTCCAAATTGAACAAGCTAAACAAATTAAAAGGGATTATTATATTCTAATTTAAATTGAATATCATATGTATATATTTTGTAACGTTATTTTTATTTTCACAGTTCAAATGAACCGGATTAGAAGTCAAATCAGTAAATTCTGTTAACTTGATTTAACAAAACGACAGCATTAAACATTTTCATATAGTCCGGGGACTAAATTAAATATGTACCAAATGTTCAGGGACCATATTGAACAAATTAAAATTTTAGGGACGACATTATATATTAAGCCAAACTTCATGGACCATTTGTGTTATTTTTCCTTCTATAAATACACCTAATGCACTCACTTGTTCTCTACAGCACAAACATCACTCTTCATTAGAAAATGGCTTTCAAACTTGCAAAAAATTTCTCCATATGGTTGATACTTGTCTTGTGTGCATGTGCACATGCATCGGACGCCGCATCCCGTGCCTACGACATTCCATCCGCAACTAAAATATTCGAGGAGTGGAAGACTAGGCATGGTCGCGTCTACAAAGATGTCGCCGAGAAGGCAAAGCGTATGAAGATTTTCATGGAAAACCTGCAGTTTGTCGAGAATTTCAATGGCGCAGCGAACCGGACTTACAAGGTTGGATTGAACAAGTTCTCAGATTTAACCAACGAGGAATTTGTGGCAACATATACTGGATACAAATCGCCATCATCAACTCGCAGTAACTCCTCCCAAGTCCATTCGTTTGAGTACCAAGGTTTGAACGACATCCCGGAGAGCGTCGATTGGGTCAAAAAAGGCGCTGTTAACCCTATAAAGAACCAAGGCCCATGTGGTAAGAAATTTACTGCTTAACTATTACATTCCCCATCTTTACTGCGACACCTTTGGCTTGAAATTATCTTGATTGAGTGATAATCACTGAACGATTCACTATCCTCTCTGTACAGGTTCTTGCTGGTCATTCTCCGCGGTGGCGGTGGTGGAAGCAATCACACAGATCAAGTCTGGCGTGCTGCCAAACCTGTCCGAGCAGCAACTCATAGACTGTGCCACCAATGGTGACAACCGGGCTGCCAAGGCGGCCGGATGGACGACGGCTTCCAGTACATCATCGAGAACAAAGGCATCAGCTCCACATCGAACTACCCGTACACCGGGGTTGACGGCAGCTGCGGCGAGCAGGCTGCATCTATTGTCAAGGCCAAAATATCGGCTTACACGGACGCCCCCGCGAATGAGGATGACATGCTGAAGGCCGTGGCGATGCAGCCGGTGTCAGCTGCCCTGGACGCGAGTGGAGCTGCGTTCAAGTACTATAAAGGCGGGGTCTTTGCTGGGCCGTGTGGTTCCAGGATGACCGGGCGCGGTGACAGTTGTCGGGATACGGAACAGACACGGACGGGACTAAGTACTGGTTGATTAGAACTCTTGGGGCACTTCGTTGGGGCGAGAATGGGTACATGAGAATTCAGAGGGACTCTGGGGTTGAAGGTGGCCTTTGTGGAATTGCCTTGAAAGTTTCTTATCCTATTTATCAAAGAGATTATGGCCACGAGCTCATGTGTGTTAGTATGCTATAATCGGCCCGATATGAACCGAGTCTAGTCTAACTGGAAATATTTCGGGTTAATTACTATAGTTAATCTCGTGTATTTACTGTTTTAATTTTAGTTAGACCCCATGCGACCTTTGCTCGGTTTCTTATGCTAAAGTGTATTGAGTGTTAAATGATAATGAGAATAAAGAGGATTTGAAGACCGTCCTTGAATTTTATATTGTTAGCAAACACTTGATATCGTTGTTTGAGACTTTGGACCATGTGCATGGGAGGTCCTCATAACTATTGGACGATTGTATGGTTATTTAAAAAAAAAAAAGTCGGTAAATATACAAAAAAATATTGGTAAAAAGGCTACTGCTTATCTGATTTCTTGATAGCTTATTGGTAATCAACTGACATATTATGATACAAATTCTTTTTTTGACGGTGTGCAAATTACCAATTTCTTTTTCATCTTTTATCAACGCCTTAAAATTATCGAGTTTCATTTGAATTTACCAATCTTTATTCAAGTGATTGGTCACTACAAAAAACAAGTAGGTTTTAGCGACCAATTTTGACACGAAAAAAATTGAAAAATTCATTACTAAACAAATTTGCAACGAAAAAATTTCGTTACCAATTCGGTGTCGCAAAATTTGACAACAAAAAATTTCAATTTTCATCGCTAAATTGCGCGCGAAAATATATTCGTCGCTAATTATTCATGGAAAAATTCGTCACAAAATTCGTTGTTAATTTTTCATCGCAAAATTTTTCGCTAATTATTCATCGCAAAATTTGTCGCTAATTATTCATCGCTAATTTTTCATCGCAAAATTCGTCACTAATTTTTCGTTGCAAAATTCGTCGCTAATTTGTCACGAAAATTTTTTTTGGTCAATAATTTGCGATTTAATTTATTTGTGGCAAAATTCGTCACTAATTTGCCACGAAAAATTTGTACTTTTGCCACGAACATTGTTCCGAACGAATTTAGCGACAAATTTTTATTAATTCGTGACAAATTAGCAACAAATTTGAATCCATCGCTAATTAGCAATGAAAATAAAATAGTCAGGAACGTGCTGTGAATTTTATAGTTCATCACTAATTCTGTTGCTAAATTGTGACGAATTTAGCGATGAAAATGAACTTTTGCCGCACATTCGCAACTATTTTTATAGTTCGTCGCTAATTTGTGACAGAATTAGCGATGAATTTGAATTCGTCGCTAATTTAGCAACAAACTATAAAAATAGTTGCGAATGTGCGGCGAAAGTTTATTAAATGTTGGTCTCCTACTAGTTAAGATAACCACGCAAGCGTCGTAATTACAACTGGCATAGTGCAAACTGTATCTAATCCATGGCTAAAACCTGGTATATCTACCACAAACTCAGCCTTGCAGAGTTCCTTCTAACCTTTGATATCAAATACATGACTATTAGCAGCAACAGTTCATGCTCTAATATAAATTCTCAAGAAATTATAGTCTTTCCATGAAACTCCCGATACAAAGACAGTTTGCACAGAAATTTCATAGGTTGATAACTTTATTTTAGAATGGTGAAGTTATACTTTGCTGAAGCTAAGCTCCGCAGTCTTTTCTAGTATATTGACTAGGTGGCCACACAATGCCTAAAGGAATTCTACAAGGCATCAGCAACCGCAATAATGTTGGGTGTAACATTCCGGATTTTTGGTCCATTTTGGAGTTTATAAAACGCATAATTTGTTAGTGCGCTTTATGGTAAAATCTCGCCTGAAACCGATCACTCCCAGTTATTATTTTAAATTAGAGATTTCGCTAGAATCGACTTTCGATCGAATTTTTCATTCGTTATTTAGACCCCTCGAACTTGGCGAATCGATTTTCGGGAGTTTCGGGACGAAATAAATTGGACGGTGTAGAAATTATTGTTGCCGGTATCGAGATTGTCGGGAATAAAGGAAAAATGAGAGTTTTTGGACCAGGTGCGGAATTTGGACTAGTAGACCCCCTCGTTAAGTTTTGGTCTATTTAAATTGACCTTTGTCCCTTTTAAGTGCAAAATCTATTATGGGCTGATAGACCATTTTCGGTTTTCATTTGGGACACTGGTCGCGTTAAATATTTGAATTTTCAAATATTATTCCTCTCTCTCTCTCTCTCTCTCTCTCTCCCCCCCCGGGACCGGCCCCCCCCGCCGGCCACGTCCCCTCCCCTTTCATGCACCCATCCCTCCTTGTCCCCTTCTTCTCTCTCCCTCTCTCCTTCCCCTTCTTCTTCTTCTTCTTTGTTCTGGTTCGGCCGGAGCTTCGCCTTCGCCCCCCCCTTTCGCCGGCCGTCGTCAACTCCGCCCTTTATAAGCCTCCCCGGTAGCTACCTCGCCGGCCGCCCGTCGCCCCGTCCGTAATTAAGCTGCCCTCGACGGTCTCTCCCCTCCCTCTCTCTCCCCTTCGGCGCCTAGCTCAGCGCTTTCGAACCCAGCGACTAGAGCGCCCATGCGGCCGTCCGCCGACGCCCGTCCAGCTCCGCCATCCGTCGCGGCGCCCCCACCCGTCACCCACAAAAACCCCCTGGTCTCTCCTCCCCTTCCCTCTCCTTCTTCTCCTTCCATAAAGCCTCCCACGTCACAGGCTTCCGTCCGCCTTGAGCCATATGCCTGCTTCCCGTCGCCGCGTCTGCGCCGCCCAGTGATGCCCCCTCCTTCTGACCCTATGGTTTGCCTTCTCTCTTCCTCCGTTCTCTCTAATAGCCGCTCGGAGTCAAGCCCAGTAAGCCAGCGCCCCGCTCAGTAGTTTCATGGGTAACGGACTTGACCGCTCGCCCGCCAACGGCCGGTCAAGGGTCGACCTAGCACCCAAAGCTAAGCCTCGTCCAACCTTTGCCCACCGTTCCATGCATTTTCCGGCGGGTAATCTTCATCCCGGCCACTATTCATTCATCAGCCGGCGTTCTTGTTCAGCGAGCACTATTCCGTGAAACAACATTCATAAGTGCTGTTCATCCGGCCCGTTTCAGCGTAGGACACCGATGAGTTTGACCTAAACCCTAATTAGGATAATTTACATTTTCTAAACGGGTTTAGGGGTTAATTAAATTGATTTAGGGATTAAATTGTGAAATTGTTTGGGGACTATGATTGTGGTCAATTCGGTGGATTAGTAGGTTGAATTAATGGAGGATTAGTGGCCCGAGAGGCGCAATGAATGGGCTGGTCGGTTTGGACTAAATCGGGCCGAGTTCGGGATTGTTTGGATTTAATATGTGGACTATAGTGCGCGCCATATTTTAATTTTGTGGTGGTCAATTAGAATAATATTTGGGGAGTATGATGGAGTAATGTGATGACACTAATTGGCCTAGAATTTGTGGTTTAGTGACTGGTCACGATTGGACTGGATTGGATTTGATTTAGGCAAGGCGCGATTATTTTGAGGTCTAATTGTGCAATTACCGAATGATTGATTGGTGTAATTGACTGGCTAATTGAGCCTCGGTTGTGGTTCATTTGATGGTGTCCTGTCACGTGTCTAGCGGGACTAGAAATGGATCAGTTTGATGGGCCTCGAGTGCGCGAATGCTTGTTGACCTGGTTATGTGAATTTGTGCATGGATAGTGTGCTGATTTGATGCTATGGCTGATTTAAATTGATTGTCTGACTTGGGCATGTGAATTTATGAATTTGAATATGCGCGGTACAAATTGAGTGTGTTACCTCGTAATTCGCATGTGGATGCCTGGTGTGAATTTTATGGCCATGGGTGCACATCTCAAGCATTGGCACGGCATTTGCATTTATAAGTGTGCCCGAGTGACATGTGCATTGTGATCACCTAAATTGCCCTGATGCGCAGTTACGCGGGTTCGGGGAGTAAGAATTGGTGCTTGCGAGTGTGTGATCACAATAAACCCCGATGCGCGTGTTACGCTGGGTAGTGAACCCGTCCCGAGACGTGTTACGCGCTGGACGATGCCCGGATTACCGGAAGATGTCCGCCCTAATGCGCTTTTACGCTGGTTGTGTGGCATGAGCCCGCGGGCTAGAGATCGATCTCGGCGATAGACCGATGCGTGTTACGCTGGCCGGACCTCGATGCGCTTAACGGGGTCGGAGGAGGAATTGAGAAATGGCTGAGTGCTAGTGTGCAAGTGTGCGATAATGCATTGATGAGGCATGAGCATGAGTGCAGCACTAGCATATGCATAACATGCGCTGTGACATAGAAATGCACGTGTATGTACTGTGATTAAGTTCTCTGCTATGTGATTGTTATTATTCATGGTATGTCTAACCTCGCAGGTCAAGTAAGTTCTAGATTTGGGCCGAGGGCCCCGAGCCATTTACAGTTTAAACCGTGTGCTGATTGTTTAGTACTTGTCAAGAGGTGCACGTTAGCCTAGTTTAGGTTTAAGGAATTACTCGCGAGATTTATTCTCACGGTTATTGTAAAACCGACTTTTCGTATCCCCGACCTTGAGGAAGACAGGCGTGTCGAGGCATTTTTGGAAGAGCCCCGGTTAATTGTAGTACCTGAATCCCGAGCCACTTATCCCCTTTTGTTAGTAGTGGCCTTGAACCCGCTTTTTGATTTTTGTATTCGGGCTGTACTTGGATATTGTAAATGAATTTCAGTATTAGTACAAGTGTTGATTTTGGTGGTTACCCTTGGTCATGTATTCATATATGTACGGGTGATTTTAATTGCTTCCGCATGTGCTGTATATCTCTGTATTGAGTGTTGGGTCGGCGACGCGTCCCTAGGACGCCGCACGCAAATCGACCTTTGCGAGGGATGTGGCGCCGGAAGTGCGGGGCGTGACATTGGGGACGCACAAGAAGTCGGGTCTAGAGGGCCTTGCCTCAGCAGTAATATGACATCAAACAAGCGGGCTATCACCATGTCAATTGTCAAAACTATCCACATGTATAATCATTCTCGCAAGCACATTACACGGCGGCCTCCTTCTTTGCTTCTTATCAACATCAAATTGCTGCTTGAATAAAGAGAAGAGTAAAGATGGTTAACATGTGAGGCAATGTTATGATATGATTCCCTATTCTATTTCATCACCAGTAATAGAATGCAAATACAATGTTTCAAGATACTCGTGACATTAATGCTGTTGTCCATCTATTTGCTTGTTATCTAATCAATAATCAGACTTGCTGTTGTCAATTCATTTTCCATTTGCTCACATGAAAGAGATAAGGAGCTGTATCTAAGAAACGGCATTGACATTTAGGTTACAACCACTAGAAGATATGTAGGTGAGGGACTTCACCTATTGGCACAGAAAAATGGGGAACCCGAACTCTCTTGGAACCATCAGCCAGACGTTTAAAGGGAAAATGGTTTTCCATGGGATCATTGTTGACCTACAAGTAGATGCAATGCAAATGTTAATGCTTTCCTCAAACCATTGAATCTTTGAGATCAAGCAATTTATTTAATATATAAATAAATCTTAAGTTACTTGTAAGAAGGACAAAGAAAAGTGGGGGATAGAGCAAGGTATAACTTCTCACATATAGGATTCTCAAGATAAGGGTCTCAATAAAAAGTGCCACATACAGAATTTCGCGTCAAGAGAATATCACATCAAGTTTCCAGCGAGGTTAACATTGTCTATGAGGTACGTTTGTTCCATAAAAATTCAAGTTTTAAAGTGCTCATATAGGTTAGAGAAGCATATTGACAAGCAGCACAAATTGATGTTAATGCTATATTCTGATAAAATTCAAATCGTAGGTGGTTTTGAATAACCTCTATTAACAATTCTTGACAACCTTACGATATATACATTCTCTAAAATCGGGGCAATTTGAATTAGCAATCAATCTGAGAATGCAAAGAAAATTAAAGTCAGATTAGGATGCAAATTAGGAAAGTATGTGAGATGCATCAATATCCCATTAATGAAAGTAAGCACTCAATCAAGACCAATACATTTTTAAAACGTATCAAAGAGCAAATTTTTACAGGCATTGAGATTCAAGTCATTCAACTCACAGGGCAGTTCAAATACAGGGCCTGTATTTCAATCAACAAAATAAGAACCACAAGGAACCCATGGTAAAAGAATGCAATATATAAATTATAGGATCTAGGATCTCACATCTAAGCCACTACAACCCCACAAGCTGAGTTTTTTTAATTTGTCAGGCCTTATAATAAGCTTCTAGTGTATGAGGTGAAGATTGTTGTTGGGCCTTTTCTCCATCCCATGGTTGATGGCTTCATCAGAGATGAGGCTTTCGTCGTTACTATCACATACGGTCATACAACAGTCCATGAGTTCAAGAAGAGGCAGCTGAGCTGTGGCAAACTGAATTCCACCTAAAATATATAAACAGTTAGTGAACCAAAATAAAATGCAAGAAATGATTTGGATAGATTCACGTTCAGCATGACAAACAATGAACCTATAGTGCTAATTGAAAGGAAATGCCATTTATTTACAGAGTAGTCCAGGAAGTTACTTGAAGAGATGTTAGGACAAAGGACAAGTGGGCGTTTTGATAATGTTTCAGAAACACATTGCATATCATCCCGATACCACTTTCACTAATGCTTGACCTACATGTAACAATAAATTCATAATTAAAGAAGAAGTGCAATTGTTGGGGCTGATGATTAAGTTATATTCCTTCATGCTCTAAGCTTCTATGGTCATTACCAATGCGCCCTATTTCGTCACACTACTTGAAACCAAATGTGTTTATATCATGTATGGGAACTTTTAAGAGAGAAAAAAAAAAACATGAATTGACACGATGAAGCTGAATTTTCTATACCACTGTGATATCTCATAAATCAAACAACATAGGGCCTCACAGCAGAACAAACCCACTGAGATCAAGCAATTCTAAATCCGAAAAGCTTGAAGCTATAGCAGCAACAGATGCATCGATGATTTCTGATCCAAGCACCGGTGACAGCATCCGCAAACCCCGTACAATGAAAAAATTTAGCAGTGGTCATCAAAGTTGTATCTAATTAATGATGCTTCAATGCTCTTATGGAAAATTTCGGTCTTTAGTATCTAGGAAGTGAACTTAGGATCTATATGATCACTAGACAGCAAAATGTGTGGAACAAGGACTTACAAAGCTCTAGAGCTTAAAGGAAATAAATGTCTGTTTGAAGCTGTTATCATATGCAACATGCATGACCAAGTTACAGAACACACCTTAAATTTGAAGCTGTAAGAGCTAGTACAACCGCATGAGAAAGCCGAACCGATGCAATGTGAATATTTTGTAAAATTGGACAACTCCTTCCCAGACCATCAACTGTGGCAATCAAATCTGTACAATCATTTCCATTGCGAGAGAATTCCAAGGAGATTTCTCTTAAGTTGGGGCAGTTAAATACCTGTAGGGATGTGAAAATGAGTCAGCATCATTTGTTACATCTATCAAAGATAGGAATAAATATGCAAGATACAGAGGGGAGATCCTAGAGCATAAAAAGGCAAAAGGATGCAATCACCATCTTTGAGATGGAGTTTAGATCGAAAAGCCGAGTGTAGAAAGACTCGATGAGTTGAGAACCAAACCCCCAAGGTTAGAGCAACCTTCCATTTTAAGACACGTTAGGCAACGTTTGTCAGCAACAAAACAACCCAATTCATCTCTGCAGAAGTTTGCACAAGTAAATCTGGTAAATGAAGAATACATTTCCAAGATTTCTCGTACCTAATAAGAAAATGGAGGTCAAATTGCTGAGATATTACTAAAACCATTAAACAGACTATGTAACCTCCTTGCTGGAAACAAACAAGATGTTATTTAAGTTGTAAAATGGATATTTACTTGAAAAACTAAGATGATACAAGCATGAGCAACCAAAGAGTAAGATCTCAACACGTTGATCTCTTAAATAGTTGGTTCAAAAAGCAGCATAAAAACTCGACAGCTTTTCCTCTCCTAGCCATTGCTAGTCAAAGGCGAAAATAATGATGCACACACCACAATTGGAAGAGCCATCACATTTTCTAGTGGCCTTCCTAGATCATGGAGATGCAAACAACTTTGCAAATCACAGACAGGTGATCAAAACCTTTACAACCAGAGTAGACTCCGCTAAAGTCTATCCATCTCAAACAAATGTTGCTCACAAATTACATTTGTCGATTGCTTTGCATATAGTTTTCTCAAGGAACATCATGCTTGAAAGTGATATCCATTTGCAACCATCAATTGAGCAGTAATACAGGGATCTTAGGGTTCTCCGCAGCCAGAAATGCCTCAATACATATATAACCAAGATCCAAACAAATCTCATATGAAAGACCTAACCCACAAAGGGGGAACAGAAAGTTTACCCTGTAATCTGGTTGACAGCATTAGAGGATGTTGAGATCTCCACAGACTCCAGATTAGGGCATGAGAACGCAATGCAAGCCAGCATCGTCGCATCTACATCACCGTGAAAAGCCAACAAATAGAACAAGAACCAAATCGGTGTCATAAATCCAGAAAAATTTGATGAAGCTCAAGCACATGATCTCGAACTGGAATTAATTGTGAGATCTAATCAGGATGCTCACAACTGATTCACAAGTCTAGTCTTTCCTTAAAGGGTTAATGTGCGAATCCTGAAACTCCCTAATTCATGAAAGTTTGTCCATAAATGCTGATCAAGCAAGCATTTCCACTACTCACAAAGATACTTTTCTTTTTGTTAATTTTAGCTTCAATTCAATTGACCAAACAGTTCACTTGCGGTTTTTAGCTCGTGCATCAACCCGGTACTAATTGATAATGCCCATATGAACCTGTCTCATCGGTTGCATCAACATCAAGCGATCCTATCCACCTCCCAAAAATCATAGTAGATCCGAATCCATGACTAAGTCCTAACCTTTCCATCCTTAGAGATAGCCCTAACAAGCTCAAAACTTGTTCAACACCGATCCGACGAAACGAGTTGAGCTCGAGGAACCCGAGCTTGGATCCCTCGGCAGCCCTCCACACCCTCCTCGAGGTCTCCCGCCACCCCTTGCACCCCGCCACATGGAAGCCGCCCGTGACAACCTCCTCGGGAACTCCCATGGCACTGGCGGTAGCTCACGGCCCGAATCCCCGTCCCACGAAATCCCAATCCCGCTCGTCGAGATCCGACTCCACCTCGTCGATATCCTCCTCCTCCTTGTCAGCGGACGTCGAGGCGGTCGAGAGCACGCAGCGAGGTGTGTGAGATCAGTGGGGCACGGGGAGGGGTGGTGAAGGAGAGCGAGGACGGCGCGGGGGACGGACTGGGAGAGAGGAGGAGGCGGGCGGAGGAGGAGGAGGAGAAGGAGACGGGGGAAGGGGAGGAGCCGGGCGTGGGCAAGAGTGGCCCTTCTTGGGGAGGCCGCACGGCCACAAGAGATAGCTGTCGCGAGGCGGCGCCTGGCCGGAGGAGGAGGGGGCCGTGAGGAGCCTGAGGGGGGGGGGTAGGGCGGAGGCGGCGGTGCATGGCAGAGGAGGCTAGAGAGAGAGAAAGACGGAGAGAAGTTAGAGAGAGAGAGAGAGAGAGAGAGAGAGCGTGTTGGTGGGGGAATAAAAAGAGCGAGCTTAAGGGGAGACGATGGCGCGAGCCGGGAGGCGAAAGTTAGTGCCTTCGAAGTTTCAAAGATTTTTAATTATTATTATTTAAAAAATAAAAATAAATAGGAAAGTATTCATCTTTTGTGTCCTAGGAAAGTATTATCTAAAAATGACCGAAAGACAAGCAAGAGTGAAAAAACTCCATTTACCAATTTTAGTATACATTTCGCTTAATTATAACTTTAATATACGCCATTACGATATAATCAATATTTTAATTGCTAAACTTTCATTTTATTCGTGAACCTAATAATTCAATCTTTATTTATTTTTCATGCCATCATTGCATGATATTTTAAAAGATACTTTTATAAAAACATTAAAAATATGACAAAGTTCGATGCATAAAAAATTATAAACCTGCATTATTATCATGCAAATGCAAAAGAAAATGCTCTCTAAAACATTATTATATGGAATACTATCTTTGCCGTGATTACATGTATAATTAGCTGTTGACAAAAAAAACTATGGCAATTGTAATGGCATTATAAGACAACCCATTCAAACTTTTTGTAAACACATTTTTTTTGTCAATTCTAAATGCACCATAATTTTCATTGAATCATTAATGAAAAGAAAATTATCCACTGCAATAATAACAAGTTGCATATGCAGCTTAATAAAAGTTATTATTCATTAGTTGCTTGACTCCCTAAAAAAAGTTACTCTCTTAAAAAATATTTTACCTGAATCGACACAATAAAAGTTTTCAATTGCATCAATAAGAAAGTCATTATTCACTTAAAACACGTATATATTAAGGAATAAGTTTCAATGTTTAGTCAGAGAAGCACCAAATGAACTTGTTGACATGATTGATTATTGTTCTCCATTCGCAGTTTCATCATCAATAGATACATTTAAGCAATTTGGGTCCTCTTCAATATTGTCTTCCAATAAAATATGAGTAAATTGAGTATAATGCATTCATCAACCACAATATTCAATCTTTGAGTAAATTTTCGTAAATTTGTACCAAAATCAAAGTCTAAAAATTTACAATTATGAGGATTACTCGGGAAATAAAGTTAATAATTGTTGGAATAGGTTTAGAAGAAGATGACATGAAGGAAACCTTGCAATGAATGGGTGTGGAAGATGAGGCTAGAGTGAAAAAGAATTATTTGAAAGGAATGTGAGTAGTTTTGTCTTTTAATATAATATAAAGCAAAAAAAAAAGAAGAAAAATGCAAGAAATAATCTTAAATTAAAAGTGAGATCCATAAAAAATAATATAGTCAATTCAATGTGATGGAGGATGCAAGAAACCAATTACGGAGAGAGAGTTTAGCGTGTCATCGAACAATTTTTCCCTCACATGGCAATGAAAGTTAGGATGTTATTATGCGATAGCAGGTTTTCATGTGAGAATGGTATTTGCCTCAATTTGAAACCCAAAATCCATTGATCTACTCTTTCTTAAGAAAAAATTACTAAATAGTTTGTTGAATTTCTACAAAAGAAAACTTGTGCATTTTAACTTATCGAAAAGCTATTCTATTACGTCGCAACACGAGAAAAAACTTGTATATCATACAATGAAGTACAAATTCACTATATTGATAGCAAAACCCAATGATATTGCACAACTAAAATACAAAATAATTCTACAAGTTTATATTGAAACTTGTACCTGAAAACTATAAAAATCAAGTAATTACCATATTCTCGTACATTTTTTGTTCAAATAATTGTCTGAAAGGATCATTTGTTGTGTAGTATGCACGAGTAAAAGTTATAATGAGGATATGATATAGTTATGACTCCATATCTCGAAGCTTATCATATACTCTCAAGTTCTAACGGTTCCATCGATTCCACACATTTCTATGGGTTCTTATGCACACCCTTAGTAGCGGCTCCGATATAATCACGTTCCCAATCCATCCAAAGCCTTATAAACTCATAATAGGATTTCAAGCTACAACCCGGCTTTGCGATCTCATTTAAAAAAATTTGAATTTACCGTTGCTTTTCTAACTTATGTCACTACAAAAAGTAGGTTTCAGTGACCAATTTTGCCACAAAAAAATGGAAAAATTAAATGCACGAATTTGAGACGAAAAAAATGTCATCGCCAATTCGGCATTGCAAATTTAATTTTTTCGTCGCTAAATTCATCGTTAATTAGCGACAGAATTAGCGATGAACTATAAAAATAGTTGGGAACATCCCCGCCAAAGTTATTTTCGTCACTAATTCCGTCACAAATTAGCAATGATTTTTTATTCTGTCATAAATTTCGTCCTAATTAGCAACAAATTTTTTTTTTCGTTGCAAATTAGCGACGAATTTTTTTTTCCGTCATAAATTAATGATGAATTTTTGTCGCGACCTAAAATTTTGCTCAGGCTAATGGATTATTAAGACTAAAAAGCTTAATTCGGGCCCTCCCAAGCCCTATCAATTCGCAACTTAGGGTTTAAATTTTCAACATGCAAAAGTTTTCACGCTTGGAGTCGCCACTAATCTATTTGCGGTAGGTCGATTAGAAACCTAAATAAAACATAGAGATATGTTTTATTCCTACGAACCAGAGATTCTAAGCTCGGGGACTTAGTTTCGCTAGATCTAGTCTAACGCCCTTTCGGTACCTTTTCTTCTCAAAAATATTTATGCAGGCAATCTGGATCCATTTTAACTTAGTCACTAGCATGTGAGGTGATCATGCGGGTGCGCAAAACCACTAAAGTAACACCCAATAATCAAAACATTAAATAAATTGCAAGAATGGGAGAATTACTTACCTCAAGTAACGTAAGCATCTTCATTGTTAGCTAGAAAATTAATCAACAATCCTAATATGATTTCTAATTAACAAGTAGTTCACTCAATATTTTTTTTTTTGGATTTTTACTTATTTAAATGAAAACTAACCTATATGTAATGACGTGCAAAAATTAACATGCGATTAATGCAGCCTAACATGCAAACTATATGTCATGCGACGACATGGCCTAATTCTAATGATGGATAAATGATTTGTTTTGGTATTTTCAAATAAAATTCGGAATTAACAATTACTCAAATTAACATGTAATCTATCCTAGAGAAAATGATTTGATCTATCCTAAAGTGATTCTTTTTTTGGGATTTTTATTAAAATTCGAAATTATTAAATATCCTAAGTAATCCACAAAGATTAAAATAATTTCTAATTTAAACTAGGAAATATGCTACCCTAAATCCCAATTCAAATCAAATAATTATCTTATTCTTTTGGATATATTTAAGATTCCTTAAGCATGCAAAATTTCTAATTTAAATCTAACTAACAATTTTTTGGATTTTCTTTATTTAAAAGGAAAACAATCAAACGAAGATACCAATCACAATCAAACAATCCACGCAATCCACAAGATTCTTCTTATCATATTCAAATTAGGCAAAAAAAAAATCAAACTAACGGTCATATCTATAAGGTTATAGATATTGACAGAAAGCTGATTGTTCAAATTTGGAACGCGAAAAAAAACTATTATCGTATCCAAGTGATTATGGATAAGATAACAATTTTCCGTATCGTCGCACATCGCATCTTAGGGATAAGGTTAGATAGTCGTCCGGATACGTTGCGAATTAGGAAAATTTCCCAATTTTTGGGTATTTTTTGAATATTGCGGATATGACAAAATTACCCTAAGATATCAAGCTATCCACCAAAATATTCACGAAATATTCAAACACCCGAAAACTAGGAAATTAAATATTTAAAAGAAATATTCGGATAATCTTACCTAATCGGCGGATAATTCCAAATTTGAACTTGGATCGAACTTGGGCTTGCGGATCGGGACGATGGCGAGTGGACCGCAACGGCGGCGATTCTCGAACGTGGATAGCGGCTCGTGGCTAGGGGACCAACGGCGGGTTGCTACTGGTGCTTGGCTCGGCTTGGAAATCTTCAGATGATGGAGCTTGATGGATGCCTCGGCTTGACTCGTGGAAGGGGGACCTCAATGACTTCGCAAATTGCCCTTCCACTTATAATTTTTCTTCTCTTCAAGATCACTGCCTGTATCGTGCAGGCCCACCAATTCAAAGCTTGACCAATCCGTGAGTTTTCTACCTTCTCACGGCCTCTTTTCTTTTCACCCAGAATTTGATATTTTGACCAAGCAATCCACGTTCTTCAACAATCCACAGCTTCTTATTTTCTTTTCTGTTTTCAATTTACTCGGCCATTGTTCTTGTGACACGAAGGGTGTGAGATGGTCGTCCAAGAGTTGGACACCCCACTAAGAGCCGTTGAAGGATGAGACTCGCTCACGGACAGGCAGTTAACGGTTTGACTCGTCCTATGGAACGAAGACCGTCGTTGAGGGGGGGAAGCAGCGGAGAAACAACCTCGTCGGGTAGCTCGGGTCGCTCTTTCGTGTCGGATCAGCAGCTTTGTCGCCTGGGCTGAGATAGCGCTGGCAGTGGGCAAGGCGGGCTCGGGACTCTCGTGGCCACAGGTCTGGCCGCGAGGAAGGTGGTGGCACGGCACGGGCACGAAAGCGGTGCGATGAAGGCTGGCGCGTGTGCGACTGACTCTCACTCTATTGCACTCTCACTCTCACATATGTTTTCGCTCGTTCTCTCTGGGAATTTTTGTGTGTGATCAGCTGCCCCCGAAAAAGCCCCCTTCCTCCTTTTATATACTTTTTTCACCAACAAATCTTCGGACCCAATGCATATTTTCTTTTCTCTTTCTTTTCAATCAAATATTCCTTTTGTTGACTGTCTATCAATTGTGCTCTCTCCTCTAAAATTTGCCGACCTCACCCTTTTTGTCTTTGATCCCTCTTTCCTTCCTCGTGCATGGACGACGCTGGCCTTGTATACTCTTTCTTGTTTTGAGAAAGATATATTGCTCAAATAATCTATGCCCGAACGTTAATATTTCTTTCCTAGCTAGTTCTCGCGGGCTTAGTTCAATTAGCTTGATTGAAGCTCTGGTGCCATTCGCCGGGTCCCGATAAATATGCAAATTATATGGGCCTAATTAACTATTAATGGAATGCTCTCTATATGCAATGCTATCTAATTATATTTTTTATTTAGGGATTAAAAAAAATTAATCTCTAATTTTTATGCAATTGTTACTACATGACTAGTTAAAATTTAGGTGTCAACAATTTTTTTTTCCATCACAAATTAGCGATGAATTTTTTTTTTTTTACGTTGCAAATTAGCGACGAGTTTATTTTTCGTCGCAAATTCCATCTGAAATTAGCGACAAAAAATTTTTTCTTTGCTAATTTTCCGCAGCTAAATCCTTGTATTTTGTGGTGTTTGCTGGGTTTCTTATGCTGAAGTGTTTTGAGTGTTCAATGATAACGAGAATAAAGAGGATTTGAAGACAGTCCTTGAATTTTATTTTGCTAGCAAACACTTGATATCATTGTTTGGGAGTTTGGACCATTTGCATGGTTGGTCCTCACAACTATTGAACGATTTTATGGTTATTTTAAAAAAAGTTGATAAATATATACAAAGATATTGGTAAAAAAAAGCTACTGCTCATCTGATTCCTTGATAGCTTATTGGTAATCAACTGACATATTATGATACAAACTCTTTTTTGACGGTGTGCACATTATTTTTTTCTTCTTTTATCAACTTTCATTTATCTTTTTTTACCAATGCCTTAAAATTGTCAAGTTTCATTTGAATTTGCCAATCTTTTTTAGAGTGTCTGATCAACTTTTTTTCAATTAAACTTCCAACTCATTTTAGTGTTGCGAGTGTGACTTTCAAGATGTTTTTAGCAAGAGATTCCATGAATTGATAGATCAAACGTTTGCCTACTCAAACAAAGTCCTTGGGTGATAAGTTTAAAAATAGAATGTTCTCCTAGAATCCCTTCAATCTTAATCTGTATAGACCAACATTGGTCTTAGTCAATGATATTTTATGGTACTTTTAGGCTGGAAATTGTTTGTTGTTAGTATGCTAACACGGTCTTTGGTTGACAGTGACATGCTGAGACTTAGATTTAGACTCATCTCCTTTTTCTCTGTCTATCAAGTTCTCTAGAAATTACTTCTCTATCGAAAGTTAAAATATTATCGAATTTTAGAATTATAAAAAATTATGAACATTTAACCGAAAAAATTATGAACAAATCCAGTTGTCAATATTCGTAAGTCTTGACTTGAGTTAAATAACTGTCAACTGACGTGAATTATAAACTTAGGAAGGAAGTAATATTGAAAGTCATTCCACACGTAAAACTTTCGGTCCACAAAGGCAATGAAAAGTAGAAAAGTGTACGAAGAAAATTATAATATGAGAAGAGACATTTTTAGACATGTTTTGGACATCATGTGCAATTGCGTTAGTCGCTTTATTCAAATAAAAAAGTAATTGTATTGCCACACGCACGCATAGACTAAAGATTGACCTTGCTCGTCACCAACTTTCTTTGCAATTAAATTGCTCCATTTGTTATCAACACTCATTTGGGTTAGTTACTAACATTTATTTGACTTTTTTAAATCAATAACTTATCTTATCTCCTACAAATCTTACCTTCTGTAAACTTTTATTTTCTTTTTAACTGGCAACTTAAATTTACTGACTTTTTTTTTCCAATAAAGGGTCCGTTTGTTTTTCGAACAAGAACGATTTGAAAAAGATTTTTCTAAAAATAATCGCATGTAGAACTTGAAAAAAATTAGTCAAAATTATTTTTGTTATCAACAACAATTTATGTCTAAATATTTTTGTGGATGATAAAAATAAAGAAAATATTTTTCGTTCATTCATTTTTGTATGCGGTACAAGCAATCATTTGGAAAAAATATTTTCAAAATTGTATGTTTTTTGCAAAACAAACGCCCCAAGTTGCTAACTGGCATTCGGTTACCAATTCTTGTTTGAGCTATTTGTAAACTTTTATTTTTTTTTAATTCACAAACTATTCTATTAAGTTACAGCTTTTATTTGCCTTGCTTGCAACTTCTTGATACATAAATTTTCACCTAGAGGTTTCATGCCCTTTCATTCGAAATTCGTGACAAAAATTCTCGAGGTTGGTTACGCAACCAAATATATATTTCTTGTTTTTATCTTTATCAAAATTTGTAAGAATGAGTGTCACACCTCGGACCCTCGAGCATGCGAACATCCTTCCTTGGTCGTAAAATTGCAACGTCTCAAGGCGCGTCGCCCGACCCATTCATTTTAACTTTCAATTAAACACAAGCAGAAGCAATCATAATCCACCAAATCACAACAACATAGATAGTCAGGAAAACACACCTCAATATATACAACATCATCAACAATACAACGGGTTAACATTTTACAAGTCTGCTACGTGGACCTTCCCGATTACAACCACAAAAGGTAAGGGGTTAACCTAACTCCTCTATCTATGAGGGCAACCTCAAAAGGTGTTCCCCCCCTCAAAACAGTCGGTTTCCATAGAACGTAACGCATATTCATACCTGAGTACTTGAAAAATATTTAACAATAATGAATAAGATAAATCTCAGTAAATTAACGACCTAAGCCTCGATTAGGGAAATCAACTCGCCTCGGATGCTCCTAAACATGCAATAACCTATCGATAGCAGATCAATAGCAAAACAATCCCTCCTTTGCCACAACTATAAACACAAGCAGGTTACCCAGCCCAACATAAACAAATGTGCCATTAAATAATCGTAGGCATTCTTACCTTGCCTTGGCACACACACACACCCTGCACATAATAAACCAACATGTGCAATTATAATGCAACAAGCATATAATACAATCACAACACGCTTAGCAATTCTCATGTATAGGGTCTTGATTATGAAGTGAAACCGTTTTGGCCTGCCCCATACTGTACCTCATAATTTTTTCCCATAATCAGGTGCAATACAACATACTCTTTCACAGGAGTTTCGATTACTACGATCTCACAGGGTCACGGCACAACTCACATTACTCGTATCAAGTTGGTCCTCTACTAACCACCATAACTCTGCAATCGCTCCAACGAGTATATAACAAGATCACATGATTACATAAACCAAAGGCATATCATAATGCGTAAGCAGACACAACATCAATTTAATAATCTAGACACATATAATTATCACTTTTAGGCATAATGCATTCATCCATGTACATTGCACTCATAATAGTTTAGATTATTAAACGACCACTTCGTAATATAACCGGAGCCTACCCCGGTGTCGCTCGAGATAATTGGGCATCGTCCCGCTCCATCGTGCATGGCAACATCTCAACCCCTGCCCAAATTGCATTCCATAAGGAGCATCAGTCCAGCCTCAATCGCGACATGACATCGCCTAGAACCCCCACCTAAACAGCATCCAAGCCCCCTCGGCATCATCTAAAACCCCCTCACTCGAGCCAATTCTTTATCTTTGAATTTAGCCAATGCGACATGGTACATGATGTGCTATTCTCTTATCCACAATGTCACATAATACACTCACTTTCATATAATGTCACACATTGCATCCCCAGACCCCCGCTGGGTGACAAGTTCCTTTATGTGATCACACGAGTACAACAACCACATAACTCATTTATATCTCAGCATTTAGCCAAATGCAACATGGTTCATGCTCATACAATAAATTACTGTAACTTCCACACATAAAAAATGCAATAATAAATTCATACGTGATCACATACACACAATCAACCCATCAAACTTTGCACGATTTCTTTTTAAAGCATCCTCACCCTATTTAACTCATAAAACCAAACATATAAACCGATACCTTGGGATTTTCGACTTATATGTCACACCCCTAACCCGCATGCATGCAACATCCCGCTTAGGTTGATAATAGTGCGACGTCTCAAGACTCGTCGCTGACCCAGAGAAACACTAACGATCATGCACAAATAGAAACGAATTCAAACACCCCATATAACAATTCACAAAGATGGGATAGTAGGGAACTCGCTTGATCATGTGACAATAAACATATTCATACATTTGACATACTTACAACATTTTTTTACATAACCTTAAACTAGGCCACTAACATCAAACCACGTTCATAAAAAAGGGATGGTGGTTGGGTAGCTTAACTTCCCTATACCAAAAGAGGGTTCCTCAAAAGACAGGCTACTACACCGATCACTCATCCTCACAATACCCCGGCAGCGTCTCAGGTTCAGCCATGTCATCGTCCTCCACGGGCTCCTCCTCCTACTCGAGCTCCTCCTCTGGCACGGACTCCTCAAGCTCTGACTCGAGATCAAGTTCCATGGGTTTCAGTTTAGAGATAAGGTCTTCAAGAGGGTCTTCGGGTCTATGACTTTGCCATCCGGGCAAAAAGTCTCCAACGGATCCCAATTCATAGCGTCGCACCATCGTGGTGGAGACCATCAAAGCCACGAATTGGGCCAATGATCTCCGCCCCTATCCGGTAATACTAGGCTAGGAAATGATACAGCCTCCGAACTCTAAGCCATCATGTAACGCCCGACCTCGGGTCATTCATGTGACGTCCGCTCATTATTCTTTTATTACACACAAGCGGAAGCATACTGGACGATCACAACAAAAGAACAACCAACGGAAATAAGACAAGCATTATGAACAACTTTATGTTTACGAAACATGCAAACATATTTAAACAAGCTCTTCTCTTGTGTCATAGCAAATATCACACATATTCTACAAGCCTATTCCAAAGGCTTTTCTAATTACAGCCGACGTGGCTTGGGCTTTCCCTATCCCCACTATGACTTCTCGCTCCTCGCTTCTTCACCTTCAACCCGGTCCCGTCCGCCTGGCCATCTCACATCCCACCCGTGGCTCTATCCCGGCCGACCTGCCCACACCGCCAAAGCACCGTTAAACCTACGGGATGAGTCACCAAGTCTGTTAGGCCCTCATTGAACATCACAAGTATCGCCATTTGACGGTAGGCGCAATCTTTCGACATTTACCACGGTGAGCATTTCAGCTCTCGGCTTCACGGGATTGCCAACGCGGGCTGGGGGAGATGCCACTGCTTCGGACCTCAAAAATAGGGAAACAACGGGGGATGAGTCGGGAGACTCAGCAAGTAAAATTTTACTAACAGGCGAGGACATATCAATCGTCATTACACGAAACATTTCTTACCGCACCGGCCTCCGTGGCCGATCAAACAACGACGGACATAGCAAGCATAAAACAAGGACTCCAGGCATGACTAAGTCACGGTTTACCTCATGTGTCGCGCCTCGGTTTCTAATTCGTGTTAGATACATGCAAAAACACGAAACAAGGCAAACTTGTTATAGATAACACAACATCGGGACACCAAGAACCGAGAACGGGGAAAGCTCGTGATACAACGTATTTCAACGTCATTTCCCGGTAGTAAAATCTCACTTACACTAATAAAACAAGAACTAGAGGAGAGAATGGGCGGGAAAGGCAACGGTCTCGAGTCTCGGCAATGTACGGCGTCGGCTTTTCTCTCCTTGGCTTTCTTTCTCTCCCTCTCACAGTTCTCTCTCTTTCTTCTTTTTCTCTTGCCGATTGTGTCTTGTGAAAAAGTGAGCCAAACTTCCTAATGGCTTCTATTTATAGAGGAAGCAAGGCTAGGGTTTTGTATGATGCATGCGCATATGTCATAGGGGGTATGAGATATGCGCACGTGTCATCGGACCGATGAGGTAAGCGCATACCTCATCCCTTCATTAATGACATAGTTTCAAAGTCAAGAAAATGATGAAAATGGCCAAAAGTCTTCATTTCTCTCTCCTCATCAAGGCTGGCCGTGGTTCCTCTCCTCCCCCTTGCTACCGTGACTTCCTCTCCCTCTCCCTTGGTCCATTATTGAAGAGCAAGTCTCATTAAAGCTTCATAAATGGCCATTATGGTAGGTTGAAAATGGAGGCCAAGCATTAAATGAAGGAAATGATGATGAAGATAAGGTTTGACCTAATCAAACATTTCTAGGGTCTTCTCTAATTGGCTGAATTCGATCCCAATTTGCTCGGATCAAATGGGTCTCGCACAAATACGCACGTAACGTGCAAAACGAATCCCACATCATAATAAATCTCAAACTTTTCCCGAGGTTTTTCCACAACAAAATACATCTAAAAATCTCATTCAACCCGAGATTCGGCACGGGAAACCTCTAAATATGTCTCAAATATCATCAAAAGACCTCAAGTCGAGATTCCCACGTTTTTCATATAACAATTGATAAATCTTTGAAATCTAACAAAACCGGACTGCTTTGCACTGTTTACGAAATTGGACTTGAAAATATAGTAAATGGATTCCGAAAATTCTCAAATTCGGATATGTCATAAACAAGACCTTAACAAACATTTCTCGTGAAGAACACAAATTCGGAATCTTTCTGTAAACACCATTTTCAGTCACTCAAAAACAGACTAAAAATAGTTCGCTGGAACAGAATATTTACTTCTCAAAATAAGCTCTGTCCAAAATCCAAATCATCTCAGAAAATTCCCAAATTTACACACGTTATAGAAAAGGAAGTTCTCAACAACTTTCATGAAGGAAAATTTTCCAAAATCGGCCCAGAAAAGCTCGTAGAAAATAAAGACGGTGTAAACATCACCGAAATACCCATTCTGGGCAGTTTCACACGGTCCGAAAATCAGGCCATTGTACCACTCATATCAATTCCAAAAATTCTGAAATTAAATTATGTAAAACTTCAAGATGTTTGGAACAACTTTTAAGAAGAAAGTATTTGGAAATTCGAATCACAAAAGTCTCTCCAAAAATAACAAAATGAAGGAGTACCAAGGATCCGAAATACGGTTTTCCAAAACAAGAGTAAAATTCCGTTTTGATTAGAAAACCATCAAACTTAAACCATAGACATTTTCCAGGGACTGAAATTGAGGATGTGACAATTCTTCCCCTCTAAAAGAATTTCGTCCTCGAAATTTAAAACGTACCTGGGATTTAGTGACACCCTCAGAAAGATATAGTCGCCTACCTGAAACTTAAGTGGTTTCTGGCGCTTGTCAGCCTAACTCTTTTATCGACTTGTGCCATCCTAAGTTTTTCTCTACTTATCTGGACAGCATCTATGGTGAGTTGGACTAGCTCAGGACCCGTGACCTTCTTTTTCTCGACCTTGTTCCAATAGACCGAGTTCTGCAAGTTTGACAGCATAATGCCTCGAATGGTGCCATCTTGATGCCTTGCTGATAACTGTCATTACAGTTGGATTTTACCTTCCTTTCTGAAGGTAGTCTTGTTAGTGCTTGAAATTTTTTTTTGGTGAATGCCTTCAAACTTTGGCTTTTCCATTTCCTCCGCTACTCCACTCTGTTTTATCATCCTTAAATATTTCTTAGGCTTGCTTACTTGGATCTTTCGAAGACATTAAAACGCCGTACATAAATATTATGATAAAACAGTACAAGTATAGTTCCAGTCTCAAGTCTTCGTAATAACATTGGAGTTCTCTGCTTCTTCTTGAGTAATGGCATAAATCCTTCCTTGAGCGGGAGGACGATTGTCACGCGTGGAACTTCATTTTGTTGCATCACCGGTGGTTGCTGTGACTGTTTCACTTGCTGTCGTTGATAATCTTTTTATCGCGGTGGCCTTGTTGACCACAGCTGAAACATGCTCCCGTTTGTTTTGGACACAAAATATCTCCATGAAACCTTTCGCAAGTATGGCAAGCATCACCTGCGGTGGAAATTGGCTTCTGATTTTTGATCTTCTTGTTGGGAGTGGAGAACGGTTTTCTCCCGACATCGGCCTCTTGTCATGATGCTGGTTGGATTGAGAAACCAGATAATAGGGCTTTCCTTGGTTAGTCGCCGTGGCAGCTTGTTCTAGGGACTCTTTCTCTCCATCGGCTGGGCTCGTTCATATAGCTCGTTGTAATCCTTAAGGTTCAGGGCCACACCAATTGTCTCCGGATGTCTAGGTCCAAATCATCTTGGAATCTTTTTTGCCCTTTCCACTGGATCTTCAATAAATTTAAGGGCGTACCTTGACAGTTGAGCGAACCTTGCTTCGTACTGGTCCACCGTCATGTTGTTCTGCTGAAGTTGCAAGAATTCCTTCATCTTTCGATCACGAGCACATTCGGAAAAATACTTTCCGTTGAATGCTTCAACGAAAGCATTCCAGTTGACAGCAGCATTTTCTGGGAACACGATATCCTTGGTTGCTTTCCACCAATAGCTGGCATTACCTTGCAGTTGATAGGCTGCTAAAGTGACTTTATCTTCGTCAGAACATCGCAGAAGCTCAAATGCCTTCCGAGTTCATTGATCCAGGATTCCTTCTTTGGGGTCTCCGGTTCCAATAAACTTTGGGGTTGGAGCTTGTGAATTGCTCGACCAATCCGTGCATCGTCCAGCCACCATTTCCATTTCCATTTGCTGCTACATTCTCAGCATTAGGCATTCGTTGTTGGGCTTGCTGTCCCAACAGTTCTCCCACGGTCGCTAGAGCCTGCAGAATTCCGTCTATTCGGGGGTCTTGATTTGACTTCCCCTTCGAGGTCGAGGTCGCAGTCGGGTTCCGAGCACTCATATTGGTATTCTAAGGGGTCTTTCTACAACACAAGAATAGGTCAGTAGTTACAAACAAATAGTAATACACAACCTATTCAATCACAATCAATCATTCACATGCGCAGGGGTGTTTTCTAGCTAACTACCCCAACTTCAGCGCACCTTATCACTCCAAGTCTTTATTTCCGCTTGGATTTCATAATCGTTCTCCCCCATTCAGTGCATAGTTCGGTTTCTTCCTCTCTTACCCATCATTCTAGAAGCCCTCGCCAGAGCGCACCTTGTTCGTCTTCAACCCGGAACCCTTTGCTTCAGGTCCTCATGCCCCATGGCCCACTTCATAGCCAAGAGCCGCTCTTTGATCTTCTAACCACTCCCGCCCTCATTCAAGCCTCATGCCTTGGCGTCCACTTCATAGCCAAGAGCCGCTCTTTGATCGAGTTCTACCTTGGCAACCACTCCGCCCTCATCGGATCGGGTCCTTCCGAGATTCCATAGCCTCTTCTTGGCTCATCACCGAACTTGCACTTTCATCGGAGGGGAACTGCTCGATACCAAATTAAACTGTAATGCCCCCGATCTCGGGTCATTCATGTGATGTCCGTTCATTATTCTTTCATTAAATACAAGCGGAAGCATACTGGGACGATCACAACAAAAGAACAACCCACGAAATAAGACAAGCATTATGAGCAACTTTATGTTTATGAAACATGCAAACATATTTAAACAAGCTCTTCTCTTGTGTCATAGCAAACATTACACATATTCTACAAGCCTATTCCAAGGCTTTTCTAATTACAGGCCGATGTGGCTTGGGCTTTCCTATCCCCACTATGACTTCTCGCTCCTCGCTTCTTCACCTTCAACCCGATCCCGTCCCGCCTGGCCATCTCACATCCCACCCGTGGCTCTATCCCGGGCCCACCCACACCACCAAAGCACCGTTAAACCCACGCCGGATGAGCCACCAAGTCCGTTAGGCCCTCATTGAACATCACAAGTATCGTGATTTGGCGGTAGGCGCGATCTTCTCTGACATTTATCACGGTGAGCATTTCAGCTCTCGGCTTCACGGGATTGCCAACACGGGCTGAGAGAGATGCCATCCCTACGGACCTGAAAAAGGAGAAACAACGGGGATGAGTCGGGAGATTCAGCAAGTAAAATTTTACTAACAAAGCGGACATATCAATCATCATTACACAAAACATTTTTACCGCACCGACCTCCGTGGCCGATCAAACAACGACGGACATAGCAAGCATAAAACAAGGACTCCAGGCATGACTAAGTCACGGTTTACCTCATGTGTCGCTACTCGGTTTCTAATTCGTGTTAGATACATGCCAAAACACGAAACAAGGCAAACTTATTATAGATAGCACAACATCGACACCATGAACCGAGAACGGGAAAGCTCATGATACAACGTATTTTAACGTCATTTCCGATAGTAAAATCTCACTTACACTAATAAAACAAGAACTAGAGGAGAGAATGGGCGGAAAAAGGCAACGGTCTCGAGTCTCGGGCAATGTACGGGCGTCGGCTTTTCTCTCCCTCGGCTTTCTTTCTCTCCCTCTCACGGTTCTCTCTCTCTCTCCCTCACGGTTCTCTCTCTCTTTCTCTTTCTCTTGGCCGATTGTGTCTTGTGAAAAAGATGAGCCAAAACTTCCTAATGGCTTCTATTTATAGAGGAAGCAAGGCTACAATTTTGTATAATGCGTGCGTGATATGTCATAGGGGGTATGAGGTATGCGCACGTGTCATCGGACCGATGAGGTAAGCGCACACCTCATCCCTTCATTAATGACATAGTTTCAAAGTCAAGAAAATGATGAAAATGGCCAAAAGTCTTCATTTCTCTCTCCTCATCAAGGCTGGCCGTGGTTCCTCTCCTCCCCCTTGCTACCGTGACTTCCTCTCCCTCTCCCTTGGTCCATTATTGAAGAGCAAGTCTCATTAAAGCTTCATAAATGGCCATTATGGTAGGTTGAAAATGGAGGCCAAGCATTAAATGAAGGAAATGATGATGAAGATAAGGTTTGACCTAGTCAAACATTTCTAGGGTCTTCTAATTGGCTGAATTCGATCCCAATTTGCTCGAATCAAATGGGTCTCACGCCAAATACGCACGTAACGTGCAAAACGAACCCCACATCATAATAAATCTCAAACTTTTCCCGAGGTTTTTCCACAACAAAATACATCTAAAAATCTCATTCAACCCGAGATTCGCACGGAAACCTCTATATATGTCTCAAATATCACCAAAAGACCTCAAGTCGAGATTCCAACGTTTTTCATATAACAATTGATAAATCTTTGAAATCTAACAAAACCGGACTGCTTTTGCACTGTTCACGAAATTGGACTTGAAAACATAGTAAATGGATTCCAAAAATTCTCAAATTCGGATATGTCATAAACAAGACCTTAACAAACATTTCTCGTGAAGAACACAAATTCGGAATCTTTCTGTAAACACCATTTTCAGTCACTCAAAAACAGACTAAAAACAGTTCGCTGGAACAGAATATTTACTTCTCAAAATAAGCTCTGTCCAAAATCCAAATCATCTCAGAAAATTCCCAAATTTGCATACGTTATAGAAAAGGAAGTTCTCAACAACTTTCATGAAGGAAACTTTTCCAAAATCGGCCCAGAAAAGCTCGTAGAAAATAAAGACGGTGTAAACATCACCGAAATACCCTTTCTGAGCAGTTTCACACTGTCCGAAAATCAGGCCATTATACCACTCATATCAACTCTAAAAATTCTGAAATTAAATCATGTAAAACTTCAAGATGTTTGGAACAACTTTCAAGAAGAAAGTGTTAGGAAATTCGGATCACAAAAGTCTCTACAAAAATAACAAAACGAAGGAGTACCAAGGATCCGAAATACGGTTTTCCAAAACAAGAGTAAAAATCCGTTTTGCCTAGAAAACCATCAAATTTAAACCATAGACTTTTTCCAGGGACTGAAATTGAGGATGTGACACATCATCTACCCAAACTGTAGTAAAATGCCTAATGTATACCATATCTATGCCCACTTGATACTTGGTCTCCACATGATCCGTATGCATGGGGACCCCAAAATATCGAGGTGGCAGAGTCATGGTCTGGGGTATGAAATGGTTCACAATCAACTATGAGGACGAGTCTACATAAGCGAACAACCTAAGCCCCGCATAGGCCAACACGTAATTACGGACAAGTCTAAGCACGAGATTCAAACTATCAACATGCCGTAACAAACACAAACATCCTACCTCATCTCGGAATATGCACAAACCCTGCATGTTAGTCAAATTGCAATAATGCAGCAATAACACACAGTGCACGCATAATCCCTGAATATGACTTACACATGCACATGTACTAGCAATAATCCGAATATGATCACATCTCAATCTCGATACACTGCATACACCAATGCACAACACACAACCACTCTTTCATTCAGATTATTCACGACCCACGTAACACTCATCAGACCCGTGGCACAACCCGCGTAAAACGCATCAGGCTGGCAGTCTTCCGACTTAATCGGGCATCATCTCGCGTAACACGCCTCAGAACGGGTTCAATCTCTGCGTGAAGATGCATCAGGGCTTAAGTGATCACACATACACTCCGTCACATAATTTATTATCTTTTCCCCATGTAAAGACGCATCAGGGCACTTAGGTGATCACACACGCCACATGACCCATTCAATTCCATGTCATACACGCGCTCGAACATCACTCGAATGTGCTTAATCACCAGCAATGCAAATCATTTTACACACCCACCTAATCAGCCACGGTACCACCAATTAAAGCCATGAACACACATTCACAATCAGTCACTCTCTCACGTACAACAACCACATCGAAAGGTTCCCGAGAGAGAGAAACCAAATTTGCACATAATCTGGCTTAAAATTAGCAATTGCACAGTAATTGAAACTCTTTTGAAAATAATAATAGTTCAACTCCAAAAATTTTGAATTTTGGATATGTCATTGAAAACATCTTGATAAACATTTTTCATGTAGGACACAAAATCCAATTTCGGCTAAAAACAACTCTTTTTGTCACCCAAAGTTAGATCGAAAATTAGACCACTAGGGCAAACCATTTGGCCTTAGAAATCCCTTTTAATCAGTACCCAAATCTTCTTGGAAAATCTTGAAATTTTTATATGTCATAGACACAAGTGTCATTGGCAATTTTCATAAGGAAGTTTGTTGAAAAGAGGTCTAGAAAATTTTATAAAAATTCAGAAAGACATGTCGATCGGGTGAACATTAAACCTGACAGAGTGGCAACGGTTCGAAAATGGACTTCTAAATACCCCAAAAAGGTCTCCAAAAGTTTCAAATTTAATATATGACATACTTCAAGATGTTAGGGTCAAATTCCATTAAGAAAACTTCCTCAAAATCAGTTCACATTGATCTCCACAAAAATAGAAATACATAGATGTATAGCAGCAACGAATCCGATAATCAACAATATGAACCATTCAACAATTCAAGCTCATCTAACCACTAAACCAACTATCCATAGTCATGAATCAACCTCTCATATGCCCATTAGTAATACCCTAGCCTAGTCAAGGGTTAGGAAGACACCTGCCTCGTGTCTAGACAATAATGACTCAAGGAAAAGGGGTAGAAACAAGGTCGTCAGAATAGCAGCAACGTAGCAGAAGCAGAAGTAGAAGCAGTAAACAAAAGTAACAGCAACAGAAGCAAAAAACGGAAGCAAAAGCAGCAGGAGTAGCGAAGTAGAAGCAAAACGAAAGAAGCGGAAGAAGAAGAGGAGTCGGTGGAGTCAGCCGAGAAAAATGGGGAAGTCAAGGGGCATAGAGGTCAACAGGAAGGAGAGGAGAGAGAGGAGTGAGATAGGGATGGTGAGTTGAGTGACTTGAGTGGGTTAACTACATCCACTATGACTCAATCCAAGGGATAGGATCATTTAGACAATATCATCAAAGATCCAATAGCTCACATTGGTCAACTCCACTAACTTTAGGGGTAAAAGAGGAAATGAGCAAGAGGAGAGAGAGGCATTCGTCCAATATTTTCAGCTACCATGGGGTAGTAACTTTACCAAAATGCCCTTCCACTTTTCAAATGAACTCAAATAATCCTGTGGACAAAATGATCATTTTCCATTCTCGATCCAAATTTCACTTTTTTGACAAATTCGAGTAGCCTTAAGGTTGGCAACACCAAATGTGACGTCGCCCAATGAATTAGTCGTGGCTTTTGAGAAATTAGATTCCTAAGTCCGGATTCAAAGTAATGGTTTAAATTCGATTAAATACAACTTTAGTGTGTCTTAGACTAGCGAGCGACTTTTTAGGAGTTACAAGTATCGACTGTGATCGATTTGATATCGGGCCACATGTAAGTTTACCTTTTGCCATGGCGACCTCGGTTGTCATGTAATTGTGATGATCAATCATTAGTTCTAATTGACGCAATCGCTCGGATTAGGTTTAGGATCGCTCAAATTCATGCAATGGTCAAGCATATTCAATCGTGATCCAATTATACAACATTTGCAAATCGTTCCATAACAATCCTTGAATCGGTCTATAATAGCCCAAAATACCTTCTCGTCAATCTTTATGGTCGAAGTGTCGATTCACAGCGAAGTTCTTAGGTCCATGTACTTAATTCCTAGTTAGTCATTCCCTAATGATTAGTCTTATCAAGAGTGATCAATTCCGAGTGAGACTTAACTAAAGTGCATCGAAGATACAATTATTTCATAAATCTCAAAAAATGTGTTGAATTTCAGAATGCCACAACTCTTCCCCTTTAGAAAAATTTTGTTCTCGAAATTTACAACCAACTACGCTACTCAAATAAATGGGATGCTGACGCCTCATGATCTCTTCACTTTCCTATATGGCTCCTTCTGTACCGTGATGTTGCCAAACGACTTTAACCAGCGTGATTATCTTGTTTCGCAAAGTTCTTTTCTATCCTCTATTCGAATAGGTCTCTTCTTGTATAACACCCTCATCATCTACGCTCTATTTCTTCATAGTTCAGCACATAAGTCAAATCTGGTTTGTACTTCCTTAGCATGGACACGTGAAGACATTGTGAACTTGAGACAAATTCAGCGACAAGGTGAGTCGATAAGCCAGAGTTCCAATCTTCTCTAAAATTTCAAACGGACATACATACCTTGGGCTTAACTTTCCTTTTTGCCAAATTAGGGCGTTTGTCACATTGGGGACACCTTAAGGAAGACATGGTCTCCCACTTGAAATTCTAAAAGCCTATGTCTCTGATCCGCATAACTCTTCTAACGACTCGAAGCAATCTTAAGCTTGTCTCAAATGATCTTAATCGCCTCAACTGATTGTCAGACAAGCTCGACCTGTTATGCTTCGCTTCCCAACTTCATTCCAACAAACTAGAATTCTACAAGCTCCTGGCATATAATGCCTCAAAACAAAGCCATTCTCATACTTTGTCGATAACTATTGTTAGAGGCAAACTCGACCAAATGCAATTATTCTTCCCATCCACCATTAAAATCTATCACATAGGCTCGTAAACATGTCCTTGAGCATCCGAATTGTCCTCTCGCACTAAACCATCCATCTGTGAATGATAGGCCATGCTATATTGTAGTTTAATCCCCATAGCCGCCAAAGACTTTTCCAAAATGTGGCTATAAACTTAAGGTCTCTCGTCTCGACATAATCGCTATTAGCACTCCATGAAGATGCACTATTTATCGCATATACAGCTTCAAGATACCTGTCCATTGCAAAATTCTTTCAAGACCGCTAGAAAATATGCCGACTTGGTTAATCTATCCACTATAAACCAAATTGAGTTGTAACCTCTCCGACTCCTCGATAAACCCATGACGACGTCCATGGTGATATGCCCCATTTCCATTGTGAGATTTTCAATGGTCACAACAGTCCACCAGTGCTTGCAATGCTGTGCTTTTTACTTATTGACACGTTAGGCACTTTGCCATGTGTTTGGCTACATCCACTTTCATTCCGTTCCACCAATATTGCTGATGCAAATTTCGAGCACGCCTTCGTGATGCAAGAGCGAGAGCAGCTCGCTCTTGGATCACTCTACCCATTAAAATTCCAACCTCCTCAAGTGCCCTCAATATTCCATCCACTCTATGATCCTCTGCAACTCTAGCTTGCGGACCCAATCGACCTCTTGTCCCTCTTCCTCGGTTGCTCATTCTTACAAGGTTCTCACCACTCACCTACCTGCTATAATTCCATCTAGGAATTAGAGACCTAGGCCAACTTTTCAAGTATATAGTCTTAGGCAATGAATCACAACAACAATTCACAAAGCAGTAACCATCCACAAGCAAAGACAAGGTCATAATCAATGTGGTTTTGTACACTTACCTCAAGTCCCCGCCATACCTGCAGTTCAAATGTTATAGCATAGAATTATCCAACGATCACAAATAGATACCCATTGAACATTCATAGCACAACTTATACATGCGTTTTGCGTAGGTCTCTCTAATTAACTATCCCAAAGGTCATTGCTCCTTATCACTCCAGGTGTTGACCAGCTTGGATCGAGCTGACCTTGCTTTGATACCAAATTAATAGGGATGTCACGCCCCAAACCCGGTGTGCACGCAACATCCCACTTAGGTCAATAATAGTGCGACATCTCGGGACTCTTCACCCACCCGGAGAAACACTAACAATCATGCACAAGCGTAAACGAATTCAAACACCCCATACAACAGTTCACAAAGACGGACAAGAGGGAACTCGCTTGATCACATGACAACAAACATATTCATATACTTGGCAACTTACAACATTTATTTACACAACCTTACACTAGACCACTAATATCAAACCATGTTCATCAAAAAGGGGCAGTGGTTGGGTGGCCTAACTTTCCTATACCAAAAGAGGGTTCCTCAAAAGATGGGCCATTATACCGATCATTCATCCTCATGATACCCCGATGGCGTCTCAGGTTCAACCATGTCATCGTCCTTCAAGGGCTCCTCCTTCAGCTCGAGCTCCTTATCCAGCTCGGATTGCTCAGGCTCTGACTCGGGATTAGGTTCCATGGGTTTCGACTTAGGGATAGGGTCTTCAGGAGGGTCTTTAGGGTTGATGACTTTGCCATCCAGGGCAAAAGTTACCAACGGATCCCAATCCATAGTGTCTACACTGCCGTGGTGGGGACCTTCAAAGCCATGGATTAAGCCAATGATCTTCACCCCCATCCGATTATACCAGGCTAGGAAATGGTGGGACCTCCAGAACTCTAAGCCCTCATCTACCCAAACTATAGTAAAATGCCTAAAATATACCATATCTACGCCCACTGGATACTCGGTCTCCACATGATTCATATGCATGGGGACCCCAAAACGTCGAGGTGGCAGAGTCATGGTCGAGGGTCTGAAATGGTTCACAACCAACTATGAGAACGAGTCTCAGTAAACGAACAACCTAAGCCCCGCATAGGCTAACACGTACTTTCGGACAAGTCTAAGCACGAGATTCAAACTATCAACATGTCATAACAAACACAGACATCCCTACCTTATCTCAGAATATGCAAAAGCCTTGCATGTTAGTCAAATCGTAATGATGCAGCAATAACTCACAGACATGTATAATCCTGGATATGACTTACACATGCACGTGTACTAGCAATAATCCAAATATGATCACATCTCAATCTTGATACACTGCATATACCAATGCACAACACACACATGCTCTTCCATTCAGATTATTCACGACCTGCGGAACACGCATCAGGCTCGTGGCACAACCCACGTAAAATACGTCAAGCTGGCAGTCTTCCGGCTTAACCGAGTATCGTCCTGCGTAACACGCCTCAGGACGGGTTCAATCCTCGCATGAAGACGCATCAAGGCTTCAGTGATCACATGTACACTCCGTCACATAATTTATTATCTTTTCACCTATCGCGCCACGCTTTTTTTCGAGGGCTTTCGGGATTTGCGTGCTAAGGAGGTATTTCCGTGTAAAGGTCTCTCCCAGACCATACCTCACGTGACAGTGGAAGATAATTTCCTATTTAATCTAGGTTTGTTATTTTGGAGTCACCACTAGTCATTATTTGTATGTAGACTAGAAACTTAATCGAGGTAACGGAAGAAATACTACGATTTCGACCGAACCGTAGATTCTGAATCGGAGACTTAGTTACGTTATTGATTCCGAATTGAGATCTCTAACACCATTTCGGTATCTAAGAATGATACAATGTCTATCATGTCATACAAATTTCCAAGGCTTACCCACGAATTCTATCCATTCTAATCGTAGAAAAAACCAAACAAGTATTAAATGTACAATCAAAGTCAATCAGATCAATCAATCCTAAATGATCTCTCAAAATGAAAATCAATCAAAACATCCAAACCCTAATGAAGCTCTAGAAGCTTATTTATTCCATGATTTACATTTTTTTAAGGTTTTAGGGTTTTTTTAAGGGTTGTAACCCCTAAATTTGGGATTTTCTACAAATGCCACTTGGGCACTTCCAAAAATTCAAATCTCACATTTTATGGTTGGCCATGGTGTTTTTGGACGATTATGTGAATTTTAAAAATTTTTGAAATTTTTGATTTTTTTTAGAAATTTTATTAACCGAGAATTGATTGATTTTTTGAAAATTTTTATGAATTTTCCAATTTTCCAATTTTTATTAATTTTCTAATTTTTACATTTTTTATTTGTATTTTTTGAATTTTCTGAATTTTTATAAATTTTCTGAAATTTTTTAATTTTTATGAATTTTCTAATTTTTGAATTTTTTTTTGAATTTCTCAAATTTTTTGATTTTTTTTTTTTCTTTTTCTTTTTTTTTTTTTTTTTTTTTCGATTTTTTTTTCATGTTTTTATGAATTTTATGAATTTTTATATTATTTTGTATTATTATTTTAAAATTCCGCTCGGAAAATGAACCGGATTGGCCCGTTCAACCTGGTTCGACTAAGCCAAATCCGGGGCTCGCCGGTGCCGTGCCGATCACCTTGTCTGGCGAACCCAAAGCCCAAAAACAGCGCCATTTAATCCCTTTTCATTGTGGTATTTGGTCGAACACTTGGTGGGCATGATCTCAAGTCTAGTGTTTTGGAGGCTGCCGGTTTAGATCGATTTCCGACGACATTTCGACGGCCTTTTCGATTGATTTTTTGGTTCTAGATTTAGTTCAGATTATGCTATATCAAACCGAACGGATTTGAGTGGCCGTCGATTGTCACTAACCGCGAAAATCTCGGCCGGAAAATGCTAATTTGCTACTAACTTAAACCGACTAACCGAACCTTAGAATCACAACATACAACGCCCTAGCTGTCTAATTCGGCCCTAATCACTAACAAAACACCAAACAATGATCAAGAAAGACTAACTTGAATGGCCCTACGGCCACGGCCATGCTTCAGCGAGGCCGTGGTTGCTCAGGCAAGATTTTTCGGAAATGGCCGACTTGGTTTATGCATTTTTTAATGTCCAAAATGCAATCAAACAACACCAAAAATGATTAGAAACTAGTTCTGAACATCAAAATACCGAGATTCATCGACGAAATCACACAAACATTCATATTGGGATTAAAACCAAATTCTGGAAAATTTTGAAAAAGATGACTATAAGCCGACTTTACCTTCTTCATTCGATGATTAAGAGGGATTTCTGAACTGATCTGCACCTCTATAGTTGTTCCTTGGCACTTGAACTTCACCCTAGTAAGTTCTGATTTGCGGAGTAGGTCTCGGCGCGTTGGGCGGAGCTCGTTTTCGTGGCTTCAAGATCGGTTTGTCTGACTGAAACAACCAAGGGAGTGTCACGGCCAATTCACGATTCGTTGGTGCTTTGCCGTCCACAGCAGCATCGAACACTTGTAAGGGGACTGTCGACCCTCTCTCTCTCTAGATCCTTCTCGTTGATTTCACCTATTTCTCTCTCCTTTCTCTCTTTGGATTTTTGTCGAACACCTCTCCTCTGCCATGTTTAGTTTTTTTTGCCTTTTTGTTCAATGATTTTTCCCATCCAAATTCGGTTAGAACTGATTTCCAATCTATTATATTGGTTACCTGGTGCCAACTGGAGATTCTCCAACTGGCCAAGTTGATTGAAACGTGCTAATTTGATTGGGGGAGATTGGAAAAGTCCTAGGCATGGGTTGTTTTCTCAGTTTAATGTGCTTTGGATGAGTCGGGTAAAGAAGACAACCAACTTGGGTCGGGTCGGGTTGACCCGGCCAACTCGGCAGACCTGAGTTGGTCTAAATTCACCAATTAAACTCAATTTTGACCCAATTTTCAAAATTAAACTCCGAAATTGAATTTCCCATCACATTCCGAACCCAAATATATAATTTTCTCCAATTTTTATCATGATTGTGTCTAAGATTTTCTCATTTTTGTATTCGGGTTCATAGGTTTTTATTCAATTTGATGTCCTAATGACTTGGTTAGGTAAAATTGATGTCAAAATTGAATTACCCACATCTGATTAAGCCTATAAATGATGATATCATGTTTCGACAATTTCATATTGGGTACGATTCCCAATTTGGGTTCAAAATTCTTATTTTTCAATTAAATTTTGGGGATTTTTTTATTTTTATGTCGTATTGTGCAATTGGACTGACCATTCTGTAATTCAAGATCCCATAATCATTTGTTGTGAAGACACTATGACTTAAAAATGACTAGAAAAATTTAATTGCATTTTTTGTTCAATTCGGGTTTAATTTTGCCAAATTTTGGGAAAAACATATAACCGATTGAGATTTTTCAAAATTGATGATGTATTCATGAAATTGGATTTAAAATAAGAATAGTGACTATTTTTTATGGAATTTTCTAATTCCATTTGCTATTTTTATTGATTTTCTCATTTATTTTGACTAAAAAAATAAAGGAAAATTGCAGAAAAATGATAAAAAAATTATTTTTTGGTTTAGAAATAGGTTTCTAGGCTTGGTCAAGACTCCTAGTCCTAATTTTGAGATTTTTGAAAATATGAAAAAAAAAAGCTAAAAATCAAGTGTCAACAACTACCCTTTTTTAAAATTGAGTTCGTTAGAGGTTGATCTCAAAGATAAAATGACACATGAGTTTTCAGTCAACTCAATGAACAAAATAAGATGGAAATTTCACAATAACTGATTAGGGATCTTGCTTTTTAAAATTCGTGATCTAATCCAAAGGTTTTCTTTTCATAATGTATTTTGAAAGGTTCTTAATGATTAAGGGAGAGAAACTTACCTATTTGTGAGCTGTCTCTTTATCACTTATCCAAGGACATGAATTGATAGTGGTGATGATTATGATGATTATTCAGATTTCGTGGTTTAAGGACGAATCCACAAACCATAAACACTTGAGGCTCCTCGCTTGAGGATTTGGAAATTTGCCTAGCGGTTTCTCACCAGCAGGACTTTGAATTTGCTTAGGGATCCTCACCGTGGGACTTTAGTTTTGTCTAGTGGTTCCTCACCAACAGAACTTTAAATTTGCCTAGGGGCTCCTCTCCCTATAGGATTTTGAATTTGCCTAGTTGTTCTTCACTAGCGACTTTAAATTTGCCTAGGGTCTCGTTGTTCTGTAGGACTTTGGATTTGCCTAGTGGTTCCTCACCTGTAGAACTTTAGATTTGTTTAAGGGCTCCTTGCCTATTGGACTTTGAATTTGTCTAGTACTTCCTCATCGTAGGAAATTGAATTTGCCTAGAGTTTCCTTGCTGTAGGATTTGAATTTGCCTAAGGGCTCATTGCCTATCGACTTTGAATTTGCCTAGTGGTTCTTTACCAAGAGGACTTTGAATTTGCTAGGGGCTCCTCCTGCTGCTGCAGAACTTTGAATTTGCCTAGGGGCTCATCGTCTGTAGAACTTAAATTTGCTTAGGGGATCCTTGTCTCAGAAAAACTTTAAATTTGCCTTGAGGCTCCTCGCCTATAGGACTTAAATTTGCCTAGTGGTTCCTCCCTAGTAGGACTTTGAATTTGCTTAGGGGCTCCTTGCCTGTAGGACTTAAATTTGCTTAGTGGCTCTTCAACTGGTAAGATTTTGAATTTGCCTAGAGGCTTCTCACCTATAGGACTTTGAATTTGCCTAGTGGTTCCTCACCAAGAGAACTTTGAATTTGCCTAGGGGCTCATCGCTCGTAGGACTTGAATTTGCCTAGTGGTTTCTCACCAAGAGAACTTTGAATTTGCCTATGGGCTCCTTGCCCAGAGACTTGAATTTGCCTAGTGGCTCCTTACCTATAGGACTTTGAATTTGCCTAGGGGCTCTTTGCTTGTAGGACTTGAATTTGCTTAGAGGCACTTCACAGAGGACTTTGAATTTGCCTAGGAGCTTCTCGCCTGTATGACTTTAAAAAGACTTTAAATATTGAATGCCTTAACCGTGAGTTATGTGATTTTGAGGTTTCACTAACCTTTGTATGGTTTTTTAGTTGATCAAAAACTATTTTGAAAAATATTTTTGAAATTAATCAAAACTGTTTTGAAGTGTGGTTTTTTCTTAGCTTACCACAAACTATTTGAAAAATCATTTTTAAGTTAACCAAAGACTTTTTGAAACTTGGTCTGAAACATGCATTCTTTGGATTAATGCATTTCGGACAATCCAATTTCCTTTTCGAGGAATTATTTGAACAAAATGCTTGCAATCTTTCAAGAAATACTTGAAATGATCGTTTAGAAGACCTTCATTAAAAAGGATTTGTTTCAATCTATGAACTTGGTCTTTTCTTTATTTGATTGAAAGGGGACTTGCCTAATATCCCTCAAATTTTTTTTCTCTTAACCGATCCTTAGGTGTTTGGAGATGTTCGCAATGTATACAATCCAATTTATTCGATAAAGTCTTTCGAAGGACTGTAATGTTGGCATGGTCAACGACTATTCAAAGGATAGACATTTTGAGGCCAAAAAAAAGGATTTCATCATATCTGACTTCGAGTCTACAAGTTAAAAACCTCGAGGATAAGACAAAATATTATTGTATACACTTCTTTGAGTGATGACTTCTTGTCATAAAGCCATGTTTCTATTCTCAACATCCTAATCTGAAGAGTCTTGGGGAGAGGTTGTATTGTTGGTATTTGGTAGGCTCAAAAGGCTCATTTATTTGAATTCAGAGTTTTTATGAAATTGATGATCTTCTTGGCATCACCACTTTTTTTTTTTTTTTGCTCACTAGGATTTTTTTTTTATGAACATCATAGTCCCTAAACAATCATTACAATATCTTTTCTTTTGCTTATTCTCACTTGTTGTGATTTATAATCTCTCATAATCTTGACTTTGCTTTGTGATGACTTTTTTTGTCATTTTAAGCTTTCTTTTGAATTCTCTTTTTCTTTCTCATTTTTCTTGGGCATTTGGCCTTGCTTTTACCAGGCACACTGCTTTTTCATGTCCCAGATTCTTTTGCCTTTAATCTTTTTGAATTCTAAGGACTCTGTGTCATGCCCTTTTGTTTCTTATCTATTAAAGTGGATCATATGCTCATGCTTCAGTGTGAAGAGATGATCATCAATTTAGGATTTTGAAATGAATATGTTTATCCAAAGGTAATATGTTTGGGTGTAAGAAATGAAGTGCTCTTCTTCCTCTTGGGATGTCTTGAGCTTTCATATGATTTTATCTAAAGTTATCACAGAAAGATTGATGCAAGAGTATGCAATAAAATCCTTCTTGATCCTATTCTCCATAGTTGTCAATCACAAACCTCCTGATTTTCCCTAATGTAGGGTAGTTCTTAATAGGATTGTTTTGGAAAAAATTCGTCACTGTTTTGGCTCAAATTTGATTTGCAAGAAATAAGTATGTGTTTGGGATAGTGAAATGACTGTCTTTCATCATTTCAAGCCATATAATCATTGCAAACATCCCCTATTCCCTTGTATGAGTTTTTCTCACTCACTTCTCAATTTTGACTTTGAGTGTATAAGGGACGTACATGGATATGGCTTACCTTTCATCATTTGAAGGTCTTTCTATTTGATTTGATCCAAACTTTCTTTTTGAAATTTTTCAAAGCCTTTTATCAAATTATCCATTTTAGGGAATTTTGATGCTTAGTGCATTTTCAAAGAAAGTGTGCGTTGAAACTTTTGATTGAAACATTTCCGGTATTTTTTTTTTTTTCAAAAAATATGTTTTGTTTTGTTCAGTCTTAATGTCATTCCGCTTTAGGGAAGAACAAGTTCGATTTTCTCTTAGAAAGGCAACTTTTTAACACATACACTCATGATTTAGTAATACTCATCTAATCAACTTACCAAGATCCATCTCGTTTGCATGTTTTTGCTTTGATTCCACTGGGGATTCTTCTTTCATTGCTCCCTTTTCTTTATCTCCCTAAGGATGATAAAAAGAAAAGCACATTAGGGAATATCAACGGAAAATAGAATTGGAAGTGATACTTCTCTCTATTATTTGATAACTCCATTGGGAATTATGAAATCATCAATTGGTTTGAATTCTTTTTGCTTTCTTCTGCAAAATAGATAAACATGTTCATGAAATGCATGTTATACATAATATGCATGATATGCACATGTTCTATAGTGACCCAAATCTTTTCTTGAATATTTTTCTTCATTTCATGTGTAGAAAATCTTAACAGCATCTGCATTTACAAGATAGGCCAATTCTATTCCTGTTATATCTATAAGAATCAATGCTCCTCTAGGAAAAACCTTCTTGACAATATATGGACCCTCATAATTCGGAGTGAATTTGCAATGAGGATATGAATTGTTGAAGATGACTTTCTTCACTACTAAATCCTCTGTTTTGAAATTCCTCGATTTCACTTTTTCGATTAAAAGATTTAGCCACTCTTCTCTCGATAAGTTTGCTCATGGCATATAGCTCTTAATCTCTTTTCATTGATCATGTTGAGTTGTTCATATCTTTGTTGAATCCACTCAGCTTCTAAAAAGCTTCAACTAAGATAGTATTCTTAATGAAGGAATTTCTGCTTTGATGGTAGCACTTTGCTTTCATTTCGCAAAATCAATGAAAATGGGGTTGCTCCAATTGATGTTCGAATTGAAGTTCGGTATGCCATCGAGCATATGGTAAACTTTCATGCCAATCATGATAATTTTCGCTATCTTGGCCAGGATCTTCTCGATATTATTGTTTGCTGCTTCAATCGCTTCATTCATTTACAAACGAAATGAAGATGAGTTTAGATGTTCGACATGAAAGTGTTCAAGTAAATTATCTCTGATCTTGTTGTTTAGATTTAAGCCATTATCCGTAATTATTGCTTCGGAACTCCATACCTAGCAATAATGTCCCGCTTTGAGGAATCTTGCAACATTCTTAGCAATAACATTTGTGTAGGAGTTTGCTTCAATTCATTTAGTAAAATAGTCAATAGCAACCAGGATAAACCGATGCCCATTTGAAGCCTTGGAGTTGATTGGACCAATCATATCAATGCCCTACATTGAAAATGGCCATGGCTCGGACATTTGATGTAGCTCATTTGGCGGTGCATTGATTTTATCTCCATAAACCTAACATCAATGGCAACATCTCATATGTTGGATGCAATCTGATTCCATTGTCATGTAATAGTATCCCAACTTCATAATTTTTAGGACTAGAAGATGTCCATTCGTAATGCGGTCCACATTCATCTTCATGAATTTCTTTCATGATTTGTACAGCTTTTGTAGCATCCATACATCTTAGTACGGTTGAATCAAATGATTTATTGTAGAGGATTTGACCACTGATGAAGAATTTGTTAACTATCTTCCTTATAAACTTTCTATCACCTAATTAGTTTTCTTCAGGAAATTCTCTCAATTGAAGATATATTTTGATGTCATGATACCGTGATTCATTATCAAATTCTGCCTGAACCATCATGCAATGAGCTGGTTGTTCAAGAATATTGATTCTCAATGATTTTATATCCATGCCATCTTCAGCTTGTAGTAAGGACAAAAGTTGCCAAAGCATCTGTAAAATGATTTTGAGTCCTTGGGAGATAATTGAATATTACTTTTTCGAAACTTTCTATCATCTCTTCTAAGTATCTGTGATAAGGAATTAGCTTGGCATCTCGAGTTTTCCATTCACCAGTTGTTTGCAATATGATAAGCATAGAATCTCCATATACTTGCAACCTTTTTACCTTCATTGAAAGGGCTAATTGTAAGCCAAGAATGTATGCTTCGTATTCAGCGACTTTATTAGTGCATGGAAATACCAATTTCGCTGATACCGGATAGTGTTGGCCTTTCCGGGAGATCAAGATCGCCCCCCAATTCCTGATCTAGATAAGTTGGTTGCATCATCAAAATACATGGTCAATCTATTATCAACCAAAGGTCAATATACGATCATTAAGTTATTCTTCAGATTGGCAATATTTTGCGAATTTTCTGCCAACATATCTACTATTGCTCGTCCTTTGACCGACTTTTTGGGATGAACTTCTAATGTCAAATTCTAATAAATAAAAAAACTTGCCACTTTGCTAATTTCTCAACCAAGGAGGATTTTTCAAGAATGTACTTGATTGGATCATTCTCAATCACTAGCAAAATTTGGTGATGAAGGGTGTATTATCTTAATTTGTGTAATATCCAAATTAATGCAATGCATGTCTTCTCAACTGCTGGGTAATTCACTTATGATATTGTGAACTTCTTGCTCAAGTAATAAATGGCTTGTTCTTTATCATCATTTGGTCTTCTTTATACAAGCACTGCTCCTAACGACTCATAATGAATTGTCAAATATAAGATCAGCGAAACTCTAGGAATTGGTGGTACCAACACTGATGGGCATACTAGATATTCTTTGATTTTGTCAAAGGCTTGTTGACATTCTACATCCCATTTTACTTTGGCATTTTTCTTCAACAGTTTGAAGAATGGTTTAGCAGTCTCAGAAAACTGATAGATGAAACGGGCAATGTAGTTTAATCGCCCCAACAAGCTTCTCACTTCTTTTACCGTAGAAGGAATCTTTAAGTTATATATTACCTTGATCTTAGAAGAATCTATTTCGATACCCCTATTACTGACCATAAATCCTAGCAGTTCGCCGGATATTACCCCAAATATACACTTATTGAGGTCCAATCGCAACTTGTACTTTCTAAGTCTTTCGAACAATTTGCGAAGCACCTCAACATGATCTTCTCCTTGTTTGGATTTTGCAATCATGTCATTCACATATATCTCAATTTCTTTGTGCATCATGTCATAGAACAAAGTTACCATTGCCCTTTGATATGTGGCACTAGCATTTTTTAAACCGAAAGGCATCGCCTATAACAAAATGTGCCCTATAGTGTTATAAAGGACGTTTTTTACGCCTTATCCTCTTTTTCATGAGGATTTGATTATATCCCGAGAAACCATTCATGAATGAAAATGTTTGAATCCAATAGTGCTATCCACTAATACATTAATATGCAAAAGCGGAAATCATCCTTAGGGCTTATTTTATTTAGGTCGCAATAATCAGCATACACCTGTACTCAACCATCTTTCTTCATTATGGGTACTATGTTGGCAACCCATTCTGGATATGGTACTACTTTAATGAAACCAACTTTGAGTAATTTCATCAAATCTTCTTCTATTTTCTTCGCCAAGTTTGGCTTTATTTGCCTCAGTTTTTACTTCTTTGGTGGAATACTTGGATCAATTGGCAAAACATACTCAACTATGCTTAGATCAAGGCCTGGCATGTCAGCGTAAGACCATGCGAATATATCTTGATATTCCTTGAGCAAATCTGTGATTCTTTTTGCCTCTGCTAAGGGAAGACTTTCTCCAATCTTAACCTCTTTGGGATTCTCTTTATCGTCCATATTAACAGTGATCGTTTTCTCTAACGTGAGTGGCTTTGATTCTTCATGACGGATCAATTCCCTTCTGATCCATTCCTCATCTTCATTATCCACTTCAATATCGCAAATGATCTCTTCGCAAAGATTTGGGTCACATATGAACCTATTATAGATATGTGAATGCTCACGCCTAACATGTAACAAACATAATTAGTAATTTCATTCAAAGTAAGTAACGCACGTGGTCCTATGAAAAACCTTTTAGAAATTCATTTTGAAATTTATTTTGAAAGAATATAAAGATAGAGCTAGTCCTCATATTATCAGACTTCCTTGTTTTAAAATTATTTTTTGTAATGAGGAGCAATATAGAAACTCAAAGCCTCATGAATGAGGATAATATTCATCATAGGTTTGATTTTGTTTCTACATGTCCCTAACAAAATATTTGATCACTTTTATTGAATTGAAAAATATGATTACGCCTACATCAAAAAGGAGTGTAAATTGTAACTAAACTGAAATTGCAAACGAAATCACAAGAAATTTGAAATTGTAATCAACAAAATGCAATGAAAAAAGCTAGTAGCAAAAAGTTCAAGAGAATCTTCCTACTCTAGTGCGTAGGTATCTTCTACTTGATTCTGAAAATATTGATGGTAATTTGGATACCATGCTTCTAATGGCTTCACGGAGAAGGCAATTTGGCCTTTCGTAATAATAGAGCCAACAAAGTTTTCCAATTGTACTTCATTAATCGTCTCCGGGACATGTACCTCATTGAGAAGCTTCATAAGTACCATTTTATGGCTTTCTGAAGTCTTGAAGAGATCCAACAGAGAAATCTGTGCCAGCATCTTTCTTAGCTATTCAATTACCTCAAATTCGCTCATCTTCATGACCGAAATCAACTGTTTGACATCTTCTTCGGTTACTCCTTTCTTTTCGTGTTCACTTTCCTTTAGGACATTGCATCTCCCCAATCAGGTTATGGCATCGACTTCTTTGGGAGAGTAATCCCAAGCTACACACTTAGTGTTAAACTTTTCTTTTGGAGGGAGAGTGATAATCACAGGCTGAGTTTCTTCTTCTTTAATTCTTAGCTGATCAATGGGAAGTTGGATAGTGATTAGTGTGACAGGACCTTCCTCCTCCTTATATTTATCTACCTCATATAGATTGATTAGAAATGGTGTAATCATGGATACCATGCTTCTATTGGCTTCGTCAGCATCCATTCCATCCCAACCATCAAGTGTGATTATTTCATTCTTGATTGCCCATGAATGAGGTGTATATTTGACATGGTAAATATACCGGCCACTATCTTGATCTAGAAAATCGATAACTTCACCTTGTCTTCATGCTTTTCGAACAAATCGCCTATCATCTCGACGAGTTTTTTTTCTTCTTTTTCTCTTCCCAATCTTCATTTCCTTTAAGATTTAATTGGCTGATCAGGACCTTATCCATGCCACCCCATCTGTCCGGTATAATGTCTTCATTTTTGAATGGCCATGATGGCGGAGTATATTTGACACGGTAATTGTATTTACCGTTGTCTTGACCGAGTAAGTCTACAATTTCATTTTCCCTAGATGATTTCTAGGTGAAACGTCTTTCACCCTAATAGACTTTTTCTTTCTCCTTTTCATCCTGATCTGTTTTATCTTGAAGTATTTCTTTCTTAGGTTGAGCTTTCTCCTCAGGACTGGTTTCATCATCCATACCACTTCAGTCATCAGGCACAATTACTTTATTTTTGAATGCCCATGGTGGTGAGGTATATTTCACTTGGAAGTTATAATCTTCTCCCAAGTTGTGTGTAATCTCACCTTTTAAGCGTGCTTCTTGACGAAAGTGAGCATCCCCTAATCGAGAAACTTTAATCTTAACTTTATATTCATCTCCATCGTCAAACTTGATCACTATTTCTTCATCCTTGATTGTGTTTACTGTATTATGTTCAGAAAGAGAATTCTGATGTACATTTGGCTCGGGCTCTTGAAAGTTCAATATCTTCTTGTCAATGAGCTATTGAACCTTGTACTTTAGAGTAGGACAATTATTTACATCATGTCTCCTTTCTCCCATGTGATAGATGTAGGTTTTTAATTCATCGTTATCTAGAAAATCTCGCAGGGATTGTCTCTCGATACTTCCTTGGTCACTAAATGCCTTTCTAGAAGCATTGGTAATAGTTTTGATAGGGGTCGGGACAACGGTATATATTGCCTCACGGGCCTTTTTATTTGGCTCAAATTGCCTGGGGCTTTTCCAAGCGACATTTAATTGCTTTGGAAATGATGCATGATGAGTATTTGGGCTTGACACTATAGCCACTTCTCGAATGGGATCTTTGTCTTTTTTCCCGGGGCAAAGCCTTCGTGCTGCTGTTTCTTGAGCCTTTTTTTTCTTTCAATCCCTATTCAATTCTCTCACCCACTTTTACTAACATGGTGAATGTTTAACAGCCCGATACACCTAAACTTGTCATAATACTCAGTTGGTAATGATTTTAGAAAGAGCTCAATGAGCTCATCTTCACTTATGGCAAGCTTTACTTGTGAGGTAACAGCTTTCCATCTCTGAGCATAGACTCTGAACCCTTCATTCTTTCGTTATTCGATTCTGACGAGATCCTCTCTAGTTAGGAGTACTTCGACATTAAAATTATACTGGCGAAGAAATTCTCCCGCCAAATGATCCCATTCAGTAAAGTCTTCTATGTCGAGGGCTATATACCATGCAAGGGCTGGCCCTCTCAAACTATCTTGAAATGTGCTAATAAGAAGTGGCGTGTTGTCTGAATATCTTGCCATCTTACGGAGATAATACTTCAAATGGCTTTTGGGACAATCGATTGCCATTGTACTTGCTCACAATTTCTAGCTCTTTATAATTTTATGGAACAACCACCTTTGTGTATAGCGAGAACTTGTCTAACCTTTGAAGCTCATAACCTTGACTTGCTAAGCATTCTTCAACTTTGGCCAATTTCTTGGCCTCTTCTTTATTATTTGTTTTGGATATCTTCTTGATTTGATCATCCTCTTCCAAATTTACCACCTCGTGTAGTATTTGAAGGATTTTCTTGAACTGATTCTTTGTTTCTAATTGGGTCTTCAATTGATGTTTTGATTGCATTTGAAGCTCCCACATTTAAGGTAGTAGGATGTTGTCCTCGAGATGTGAGGACCGAAAGCCATCATTGCAATCATTTGGGTCATTTGATTCTCAACTTTAGCTAGTCGAGCACGGATTTCTTCTTCCACCATTCTAACTTGTAGGCGAGTCTCGAGGTCTTTTACCTTCCATTGTTAAACAAACCAGTTTTGCAAAACGACCTAATATCATCATAGTAAAATGATTATGAAACCCTACATTTTTTTTAATTGTATGGTTTTATGAGATTATCAAGGATAAGAAATTTCATACAAGTCTTAGCTTTGTATAAAATTCTTCATCAATGTCTTTCTCAAGGAATCATACAATTCAAAGAATTGTAATCTATGGTGATTCTTCACAAAAAAATATTTTGAAACTTCATTAAGCAATTGTTTCGATTTGGAAAATTTTTATGACAATGTTATTCATCAAAATAGGGGAATACTAGCTTAAACAAGTCTAGGCTTCTTGCTTGCTAAGGTAGTTTCAGCTTTTTCATACTTCTTGACTCGTGTCTCCCATTTTTCCATATCCATTACAACTTTCGCGGAAACATATGACTCTACACCGCGTGCTTGGCACAATGTACTCTGGGATGTACAGCTCATCAAAATGAGTAGTAACACTCAAATGTATATAAGGTTCGACGTCAATTGGTCTCTTATCCTTCAACCACCTTATATACTCATTAGATGCCAAAAAGAGCTTCATTTCTCCTTCCAAATCTTCCGGCCATTATACTATTTATTTGGTTGATCTCTTCAAGGAATTCACGATCCTATCGACCCTTGTTGACAGCTCTTTACCTTTCTTTTCCGGTATAGGTTCTTGTGGTATCTCAAATGTGAATTCCTCAGGATGTCAAATAGGTGGAATTTGTTGAACCATTCCGAATTGTCGTATGACTCTTAATGGGCAATAAGCAATTCCGCCACTCAATCCTAGTAAAGGCACAAAATTACCATCTTGGGTAGTAATTTGAGCTTTTGTTATCTTCGGCCATTGAATCTTCCATTGAAGCTGGTCGGGAGTTAATGCTCTAATGAAGTTTGCCCACTCATGAAAAGAGTATTTTGGCATTTTGTCTTGGAGTTTCAAATACTTCTCAATAGGGTTGGTAGATGAGTCGATCTCTCGAATGCGCATATAACGTTCCCAAGGTCGAATATGGGAAATAAACCATACAGAAAGTAACCCAGCTGAAGCTTGCAGTATACCCTTTTGTTGATTTTGGTATTTGTTTAATGAAATGATGGTCTTTGCTAAGAGCATATTGGAGAAGTCCCATTTTAGGCAAGCTTGCCTAGCAATTACCGCAACGAGAGGATTTAATCCCGTTCTTGATGTGGGAAATAAAACAAATCCGAAAAAGGCTAGAATAAAAACCCTCGCGGAAGTGTTTCCCGTTTCTTTTGGCAATTTGGAGTAATTGTTCACCAAGTATGATAGAGGAAATCTCCCGGTATTCGACTTGATCAACTTTTCCACTTGAGGGGTCATCAAGTTTAAAAATTCAGCATAACACCTGTGGGTTTCAATCCAACTGGGGGCTCAACGGTTTGACTCGAAATCAATCCTAATGGTTGCCTTATATTCTTCTAGTGTAGGTACCATCTCGTGCTCGCCCAATTGAAATGTGGCAGTAATAACTTCCCAAAAATGGGATAATGCTTGGATTAGACTCACTTGGTACTCTAGGTTGATAAGCTTGAACAAATACTAGAGTCTTTCCTTTATGTATGCTTTGTTGTCCTTTGTCATATTTACCCACCATGCCAAAAAGCTCCTTCCTTGAAATAGGAATAACTTGTATGTCTAGTTTCCCCATTTCAATCTAAAGCATGTAAAAGATAGTGATTATTATTCACCATGGATTACCAATTGATTTTAATACCTCAATTTCAACTATATGCCTTTTTAAGGTAGGACGGAGGTTAAATACATTTGCATGCCTCAAAAGTAATGCAAATGCCATTTTTTTTTGGTAAAAGTAAGGAAATGTATAACTTTTCAAATCACCAAATACAACCTAAAGCCTAACCCAACTCTAGACCATACAAGGATATAGAACTGTCCAAGTCGATTAGGAGAGGATCAGCAGGATCTATACAGCCAGACAAGAAAAACGATAAGAATAAGAAAGGAGACACACAACAGAAGCCCACGCCTCCTACCAACCAGACAAAACAAACTATTAAGGGATCCGGAATACAACCCTAGATAGAAGGCCGCACTTTTCGGCAGGCTTGAGATCTAGGTAAGAGGTTCTGAGCCCATCCTATTTACTTCAAAAATTGTAGACGGGAGCCCCCATTTTCTTTGGAGTACTCGGTTGCGATAGGAATCCTCAATCGCTCCCATGGAGATGGCTTTGTCCTTGACGACTTTAATAAGATGCTTACGTAAGCTCATCGCGACCTACCCCTCGAGGGGGCCGAACTCGAATGAGGCGAGTTTAGAGATAAGTGTTCATGAAATGGTTCATATGGCATATCATAAAAAATGATCTTTTGACCATCCATATGATCCATTGATCATGAACGTGGATCTTCCCTAAATCCATATCTCGCGTGACAGCGGATCGATTTATTATTATTGTTTTTAGGAGTCGCCACTAGCCTAGGTCGGGGTCGGCTAGAATACACAACCGAAATGCGGAAATTCATTTCGATTTCTAAAAAACCAGAGATCAAAAGTTCGGGGACTAGCTTACGTTAATATTTCTATTAACGCCCTTTAGAGTACCGCTAAACTTAACATGGTTGTTATCTAAGTTGTCATGCATTTGTTCTCTGCCATTTTTATGTCAAAGTCTTAGCCCACTAGGTGATCATGCATCTTGTTTTTGTATTTTCATTTAAGATTTTAAGCTAATCCTATCTTAGTCTAGAAAAAGAAAGAAACAATCAATTGTATTGAAAGACTTTTCATAAAGTAAACACTCAAGTATTGAAAAAAACGAGCTAATTCTAAGTGCGAAAAAAAAAAAACCCGAACTCGTCGGGTGTTTATTACAACACAAATTGAAAACCCGAGACATGATCGGGGATGAATGAATTAAGTACAAATTGAAACCGGATTGGACAACGGTTTAGCACCATCATCAAATGAGTACAAATCGAGACCGGATTGGACATCGGTCAATCACCTTGGCCTTTTCAATTTGGATCATCTCTTATGGACCGTCTCTTGGGTGTCGGTGTTTTCATCCATAACATTCATTCACAACAAACAACATATGAAAGAACAATGGTGCAAGCAATTCGCTCCACGGGCCTCGGGATCGGCCTTTGTTTTTCATGCATTTCGATTCACCACCCACCTAATCATCTAACATTATTTGATTTACGGTTAACGATAATAGGCTACCAGTTGCATTCACAAAACGGTAACTCATATCAATTAACTCCTAAAGTCGGGTTCTAAATGACCAGAACGGGCTACCCGCCCGAACATGCACCGGCCTAACATTCATCTAACAAACGCATGCATAATAATAGAATGAGCATGCACTCAAGCCCATGGGCCTTATTTCGAAAGCCAATCAAACAATGAGAAGTGGGCTTTATAAAAAGACCACTTATTCAGTTAATATCTAATTCGGATTGATTCTGTTTGGATGTGATTAACTATCCTAATGACGTCCAAATGAAGTGATTCAGGTGTCATTAGAAAGCTTATGACATGAGGATCAAAAGTCAAGAAGACCATTTTTTCTAAATCCTCACCGATTTCCTCGAAAATATCAAATTTAATCTCAGTGATAGGCTGGACTCGGTTCTGTTATGGATTTTAAAAAATTGGCGGGAAAAATAACAAACCTTATGAAAACCACTTGAAACTTTTTTGTCCAGTTAGGATTCGCTGTGTGTAACAACTTTCATGTTTTGAGTTTTTGCTAAAAGCCCTCCAAATTTTTATAAAATTCGATTTTCGCAAATGACTCAATTGCAAATGGAGTTTTAACCCGTAAAGACCTTTCATGAGATTTTAAGCAAATTGGCCCCAAAAAAATTGCTATTAGGCCCTCAAAATTTCCAGTGAACATAATGAGACCCCAATGAACAACTTTGTAATTTTTATTTTTTGCAAAAAGGACTCTAACTATATCAAATTCGGAGAAACATCTTTTGAACTTCAAAGGAATGAAAATCAGATCTGGACACAGATACTGATCAAATTGTGAGAATTCCTTTTGAAAATTCAAATGATCTTCGATTTTGATGAAATTAGTATCAATAGAAAGATCTCGATCTCAGAAAGAACTTTCGTGAAGAAAATTTTTTCATATCTCGAACACACGAATTTATGAAAATCGAAGAACACACGAAGGTCGACTGAAACCAGCATGTCACCAGATTTATATGTATATGACGTTGTAAATCGTACTAAGCTAACATGCTCAGAATTTTATGAAAATTTTACGATGAACAGATCAAGATGTGCTTTACAACTTTCATGAAGAAAGTTTTTCCAAAAAATGATTGTAAAAAATCATAAAAATCATCAAACAACACAACGTCAATCAGGAAGATATCAGAACAAACTTGAACATCCTATTCCAGATTTTGATCCTAACTTCTAAAAGTGTTTTGACATAGCAGCAAATCAAGTCCGATCGAGGCATATGATATATCAAATCGAAGCTTAAGATGCGTCCCACGATTCTCTAGTTCATCACTTCACCAGATTTCGACATCAACAGGCTCAAATCAGCATCTCAAACAAGCAGGTTTTACTGGACACGAATTTACAGAATCATGCTCAAGTGTTCTTACCTTGTTTCACAATGCTCCAATGCTCGATCGAGCGATTCGGCCTCCGTATTCAGATCAGGAATGTCACGGAGAAGTCTCGGATAGCTCGGCCAACCTATGACAATGGATTACACGAAATATTGTGAGAATTGATTCGTTTTCTCACAAATAGACTAATCAGCAAAAAAATCAAGTCAAGGATGCGATCCGGTGGCGTTTAACGAGAGGCCGCCACCACAGCGACGTGAGAATGCCGAGGAACACTGCAGTATGCTGTGGATCGCGGAGGAGGACGCCAAAGGGCGGTTCAGCCACTTGAGCAGGCTGATCAAGTCACCGGCGGCAATGCCGGTGATGTTGCCGAGAGGAAGATGTCGCCGGAAGGAGGTGCTCCGGCCACCAGCGAAGCCAGCTGGTGTTGCGACTGGCCTTGGGCCACCGTGGGGGACGACGGTGGGGCAGCAGCTCACGCCGGAAAGTGGCCGGCAAGGGGCTGGAATGGCTGCTGCCGAGAGAGCTTGAGAGAGAGAGATAGCGTGAGATGAAGGGAGGGAGAGATCACGAAGAGAAAGAGAGGGAAAGGGGGAGAGAGAGAGAGAGAGAGAGAGAGAGAGAGAGAGAGAGAGGGGAAGAGAGAGAATTTTAGATCTGAAAAATGAGCCCCCAAATTTTGGAGGAAAAAAACCTTATATACCCCTTTAATTTTGGAATTTAACCCTTATATTAATCCAATAGCCCAAAATGCATTTTTAATGATTAAAAATCTTCTTTAAGGGCTAAAGATTAGTGACATGGCATCATGTACGGACATAATCGATTCTAAATGAATGGCCACGATTGATTTACTCATCCCCAATTAATTTGTTTAATTTTTGAAGAAGGGCATTTTTGTCATTTCGCTTAGGGGCATTTCTTGTAATTCTCAATTAAGGGCATTTTTGTCATTTTCGCTCATGAAGATGTGACCGGCCTTGGTTAGTTTGAACGCACTGTCGATCGTCGAAATTTTTGACCGGAAAATGGCTAGTCGGATGGGATTAGTTCAATTTGAATCAAAAAGCGGGTTAAGCGGTTAGCCCCGAATTTGGCCTAATTGAATCAATTCAATCCTTGATTTCAATTTTGCACAATTTGATCTCTATCATGATTAATTGACTCCATTAATACTGAATTGGATCAAATTAGATTGGATCGATTTGTAATTCATGCACCTAATTGACTCAATTTGACTTGTTTGTCTCAATTAATCTTGAATTTGGGAAATTGCATGGCTAAGCTCAACTAACAAATTTAATTGAAGTCCAATTAACCAAATTGAGTTTCAATTCATCAAATTGAATATTAGTCTAGAGTGGGTCAAGTTGAATTGCACTAATTAGACCAATTACTCTTAGAATTTTTTATCATTGGATCATTAAATTGATCAAATTGATTGAAATTCATGTGAATATTTCAAAATTGATTTTGAATTTGGATTTCATATAAGAAATTAGGCTCATTCGTGCCTCAATTAAGCATCATGAAGAATCGATCAAAATCAACGATTAGGGCCAAAATTTGGGGGTTTTGTGTTTGGCTTGGAATCACAAAATTAGTTCAAAAATTGAATATAAGATGACCTCTAGATTAAATGTCGTGAAGAAAACTAACCTAAAAAATGACTAGAAATGAAGTAATTTCATTTTTTTTTTTGGCGATTTGAATCAAATTCCGCAATTTGGGAAAAAGTTGATTCTAAATCGATTTTTGTAAAATTTCAAATGCCAAAGGTAAATTGAATGTAAAACAAGATGACTTTTGGATTTTTGTATTTTTTTCAATTTTTGGTCAAAGGTTTGACCAAAAGTCAAACCCTAGTTGACTTTTCACTAGGAGCTTGATTTTATGATCAAATCTTTCAATTTTTCTGAAATTTCCACTTCTAAAGTGAAATTAAACTTGAAAGGAATCTTTTATATAAAAGCCCCAATTTGACCCGGGTTAACGTTTGGTCAAATGGTTGACCAAAAAGTCAACACGAAAGTCAACTGTTTGACTTTTCGATTTTTGCATGAAATGCATAGAAAATTGTCTACAGAAGCTAGGCCAACAAACTGAATTAAAAAAAACGACACTTTTGTTTAAGAAATAAGTCTCCGTCGCGATCGGAAACCATAATCTTGAATTTTTATTTTTAATGACACGTCGGCTAAAAATTAGGTGTCGTCAACAAATTTTCTTTGAGTGGGAGTTCGAAGAGGTTCCGATCAAAGACCAATTGGCACCTACAAAAATTTTTAGTCGACTCCATTTGGGAAATGAAAGAAAATAAAAATAACGACATTTGATCGAGTCTCACCAAGCACTTACCATTAGATTGTCGGATCATTCACGTGTTCTTCTCTCTCTCATGAGATGGAATGAAGGAAGAAAAGAAAGAGAAATGATTTTGTAGGAAACCTATGGAAAACCAAGAACCAAAGGATAAGGTTTAAGGATGACCTAAAACCTAAGGTAAGGTTTAAGGATAACCCGAACCTAAGGGGCAAGGTTTAAGGATGACCTAGAACCTAAGGTAAGGTTTAAGGATAACCGGGAACCTAAGGTAAGGCTTAAGGATAACCCGGGAACCTAAGGTAAGGTTTAAGGATGACCGGGAACCTAAGACAAGGTTTAAGGATAACCTAGAACCTAAGGTAAGGTTTAAGGATAACCCGAAAACCTAAGGTAAGGTTTAAGGATGACCAGGAACCTAAGACAAGGTTTAAGGATAACCTAGAACCTAAGGTAAGGTTTAAGGATGACCCGGGGAACCTAAGACAAGGTTTAAGGATAACTTAGAACCTAAGGTAAGGGATATGGTTTAGGCTGACCAAAAACCGAAAATGTGAGGTATGGTTTAGGGTGACCAAAAACCAAGGGCATGGTTTAGGATGACCAAAAACCGAGGGGCATGGTTTAGGGCTGACCAAAAAACCGGGGGTATGGTTTAAGATGACCAAAACCGAGGGCATGGTTTAGAATGACCAAAAACCGAGGGTATGGTTTAGGCTGACCAAAAACCGAAAATAAGGGGTTGATTTAGGCTGACCAAAAACCGAGGGCATGGTTTAGGATGACCAAAAACCGAGGGGTATGGTTTAGGGCGACAAAAACCGAGGGTATGGTTTAGGAAGAAAAAAAAAACCGAGGGTATGTTTTGATTTTTCTTTTTGATTTTTATTGCCTATGCTTTTGGAAAAGAGATTGGTGGCTAAGGAAGTTCCGAGAGAAAAAGCTTCCAAAGTTTCTTGGATTCGATATGTCCAAGACATGTGTGTATCACATGGGAGAAAAAAAGGACACGATGTTGATAATTGCTTAGTTCTTAAGGTCAAAATCCAAAATCTGCTTGATAAGGGGATTCTGTCTTTTTGGGAATGCTTTGCATCGGAAATGCGAAAAGGAGCCTATCATCCCGGATCTGTGAACATGATTGATGTTGCTAAGCTACATGGGAGCACACTCACTTCTCCCTTGGTGTAGAGAACAACATGCTTAACTAGTTCTCATTTCATGCATTTTCGTTATTTTGTTCTTTCATTCATGTGTGTGAACACTTGGATCTTGAGCCGTTGATCCAAGGTAGTATATGTTGTAATACGGCCTTATCACTTTCAATTCAATAAAAGCATATGCACGTTTTATTAATAGACGTGCGAAAGTATACCAAACCAGCCCTATGATGATGCTTTGAGGCCTGGGCTTTTGCACGATCTATAGTTTTCAAAATAATCTTTTGGAACAAGGATGTCCAATGATATGAGGATGAGTTCCCCATGAAATTTTTTTTAAAATTTAGAATTCAAAAGTTGTTTTCATCATATCTGCATGCATTGCATTTCTTATCTTCATATACTAACCATTTTTTGTTGCATCTCAAGCATGACACTTTGCATAATCATGATAGTCATATGCATGGCTTGGATTCATGTCCAAAAGACTCTTGCGGACCCGATTATTCTAATCTCGAAGGCGAAGGAGATTCCAAGGTTATTAAAAGAGAATGGATCCGACATAAAGAATCCACACCTCCCACGGAAGAACAAACCGTCATTATAAATTTGGGTGATTTTGAAAATCTTAAGGAAACAAAGATTGGGGCAAGTCTCTCTCAAACAGATGCCAATCGACTGATTAAACTCTTGAAGGAGTACCGAGATGTCTTTGCTTGGTCTTATCTTGATATGCCAAGTTTAGACCCCAACATTGTAGAACAAACATCAAGTGTCCGAGGCATGGTCTTTTTCAATGTGGGGCATTGACATTATTGGACCAATTAATCCTAAGGCATCAAATGGACACTGTTTTTGTTCTAGTGGCTATCGATTACTTCACCAAATGGATCGAAGCTAATTCTTATGCCCACGTCACTGTGAAAAGTGTGGCAAAATTCATTCGTCGAGACATTATTGCTTGACACGGGGTTCCGTAAGCAATTATCACCGATAATGGGTCAAACTTGAATAACAAAGTAGTGGATGAGCTACTCAATAAGTTTCACATTCGCCACTTGAATTCTTCTCCTTACCGCCCACAAATGAATGGAGCTGTCGAGGCGGCAAACAAGAATGTAAAGAAGATTATGTCCAAGACGCAGAGAATTACCGAGATTGGCACGAGCGGTTGCCGTCTGCGTTAATGGCTTATCGAACTTCCATTTGCACTTCGATTTGGGCAACACCATTCTCATTAGTATATGGAATGGAAGCAGTTTTACACTGTGGAAGTGGAAATTCCTTCATTAAGGGTACTTTCGCAAATAAAGCTTTCACAAGCAGTGGATTCAATAAAGATTTGAACATCTTAATATGATTGATGAAAAAGGGTAAAAGCCCTGTGCTATGGACAAAGCTACCAAAAACAAGTGGCTAAGTCATTCAACCGTAAAAGTTCGACCCGGGCATTTTGAGATCAATGACCTGGTTTTGAAGAAAGTCATACCCATCGTTCCAGATCGTGGGAAGTTCTCCCCAATTATGAAGGACCGTATGTTATCAAGAAAGTGTTACTGGCGGAGCATTGATTCTTGTAGAAATGGATGGCGAGAGTTGCCAAAACACAGAAATGCTTGATCTTGTCAAGAAATATTTTCCTCGAATAAGAAGCCTTTAAGCTACTTTTGGATTGAATCCAAGTCACTTTAGGACATTTGCATCATGTATCTCATGTATACATGGCATTTTTGCATATTTGTTCATTTTGTAGGTACTCAATTATTCCCCAAGAAAGCTATTCCGGATCTCAAGGAGTCAAGCTTGAGGAAGTAGCTACATAAAATCTTTTCCTAGAATTTAGGAAGTAGATCCTATATGTGAGGACATTTTCTGTCCAAAAGGTCTTTCAAGTTTGAAATTTTATCCTCGGAGGAGTCAAAAAAAAAAAAAAAATCAAATCAAATGTTTTGATTTATCAAATTTCCCCCCCGACGGAGATTTAACGAGATGATCCTTTGAAAATCAAAAGGGATTTCTTAAAAATGCCGAATGGAAATGCCTAGGATGATAAAAGGCAAACCTTTGATCAAACACGTCCTTATACACATTTTGAGAAAATTGAGTGAAAAAAAAAATCATGTCGTAGGACATAGGGTTCGTTCACATTGAATACATGGATTGAAATGATAAAAGGCATTTCATTTTTCTATCCTAAACACTCATTTTATCCTTTGCTAGCCACTTTGGGCCAAATAAGGAGAATTTTTAAAATACCCCTGTCAAGAACTATCCCATATTGGGACAAGTTGAGAAGTTGTGGTTGATCATTTTTTGGAGCAAAAAGATTAAGAAAGATTATATTGCTTTCACTTGCATCAACCTTCTTGTGGTAATTTCAGGTGGATCTTTATGGAAGCTCGAAATATCCCAAAGTGAAGAAGAACATTCTGTTCCTCTACCCCAAACACAATTACCCTTTGCTTAGCCAAATTGAGCCTTAAGTATATTCATTTCAAAGTCCAAAATGTTGATTATCTCTCTACATTGGGGCAATGCATATGATTTACCAAGAAAATTTGAGAAAAATTGGTGAATATGTATAGAGTGTCTCGAGAGTCCAAAGAGCTCAAAAGATAAATATTAGGGGGCATGAAAAAGCAGTGTGCCTGGTAAAAGCAAGGCCGATGCCCATGAAAAAATATATCAAAAGCAAAAAGCAAAAGCAAAAAACAACATGCTTATAATGAAAACAAAATTCCCATTGCAAAAGATGTTTAGAAAGAGCAAAGCTCTTATGTTGCAAGGAAAATAAACTCTCGAGACAATTTGATGTCAAGTTTAGATGATTTGGTAATGATGCCAAGATAATCATCATTTCTCTTTCAAACCCCTTCTATAAAATTTCCAGCCTTTTTAGCCTAACCCGAACCAACATTACAACCCTCTCCGAAGTCTCTTCCGATTGGGATGATTTGAGTTGACGTAAAGATTTCACGAAGAAATTACCGCTAGAAGGAGTGGAAGTAATGTTATCTTGTCTTATCTTCAAGGTTCTTGACTTGTAAACCCGTTGAAGATGTTGATGATATATTTCTTTTCTTGGCCTCAAAGTAAATACCCTTTTGTGTAAGCCCATGACCAAGCCTATATTACGGTCCTTTCAAAAGACCTTTTCGATCAATCAATTTGTATTCAATGTAAACGTTTCCGAAAACCTTTGACATAGGTTCGTGAAGCATCACCAGTGAGAATAGCTTTCCCACATCAATGGATGGGAATCAAAGCCTTTATGAGAGCCGATTGTGAAAGACCTTTTGATTAGGTTATTTCCAATTTGGCATTTTTTTCTATCTTACCTCTTTAGATGGTTATTCAAGGATCATTTTGTTAAAATTTCCTCTCAAGGATTTTGATAATCGGTGCCTTTCACCAAAAGTTGAAAAATTCTATTTGATTTGTTGTTAAACAATCTCAGAACTTTTTCCAAAATATCTTTCCTCGATGGATCGGTTTTTGGTCAGCCTAAACCATACCCCCGGTTTTTGGTCATCCTAAACCATACCCCCGGTTTTTGGTCATCCTAAACCATACCCCCGGTTTTTGGTCAGCCTAAACCATACCCCCGGTTTTTTGTCATCCTAAACCATACCCTCGGTTTTTGGTCATCCTAAACCATATCCTCGGTTTTTGGTCATCCTAAACCAACCCCTCATTTTCGATTTTTGGTCATCCTAAACCATACCCTCGGTTTTGGTCATCCTAAACCAACCCCTCATTTCCGATTTTTGGTCACCCCTAAATCATACCCTCGGTTTTGGTCATCCTAAACCATGCCCTCGGTTTTTGGTCAGCCTAAACCATACCTCACATTGTCGGTTTTTGGCTAGCCTAAACCATACCTCACATTTTCGGTTTTTTGGTCAGCCTAAACCATATCCCTTACCTTAGGTTCTAAGTTATCCTTAAACCTTGTCTTGGGTTCCCCGGTCATCCTTAAACCTTACCTTAGGTTCTAGGTTATCCTTAAACCTTGTCTTGGGTTCCCCGGTCATCCTTAAACCTTACCTTAGGTTCCCGGTTATCCTTAAACCTTACCTTAAGTTCTAGATTATCCTTAAACTTTGTCTTAGGTTCCCGGTCATCCTTAAACCTTACCTTAGGGTTCCCGGTCACCCCGAAACCTTGTCTTTGATTCCCGATCATCCTTAAACCTTACCTTAGGTTCTAGGTCATCCTTAAACCTTGCCCCTTAGGTTCCCGGTCATCCTTAAACCTTGTCCTTAGGTTTCTGGTTATCCTTAAACCTTGTCCTTTAGTTCTTGGTTTTTCTTAAACCATAGATTTCCTACAAAATTATTTCTCTTTCTTTTCTTTCTTCATTCCACCCCATGAGAGAGAGAAGAACACGTGAATGATCTAACAATCCAATGGTAAGTGCTTCAGAGACTACGATCAAATGTCTTTGTTTTTTTTATTTTCTTTCATTTCGCAAATGGAATCGACTAAAAATTTTGCGGTGCCAATTGGTCTTTGATCGAACCTCTTCAACTCCCACCAAAGAGGGGCAGTTGACACCTAATTTTTAGCCGACGCGCGTCATTAAAAATAAAAATTTAAGATTATGGTTTCCGATCGCGACGGAGCTCAATTCTTGAACAAAAAGTGTCGTTTTTAATTCTCGTCTGTTTGGCCTAGCTTCTGTAAATAATTTTCTATTCATTTCATGCAAAAATCCAAAAAGTCAAACCGTTGACTTTCGTGTTGACTTTTTTATCAACCATTTGATCAAAAGTCAACCTCGGATCAAACTAGGGCTTTTCACATAAAAAGATTCCTTTCAAATCCAATTTCACTTTAGAAGTGAAAATTTCAGAAAAAATTCAAAGATTTGATCTTAAAATCAAGCTCCTAGTGAAAAGTCAACTCAGGTTTGACTTTTGGTCAAACCTTTGACCAAAAAAAAAAAAAAAAATTCAAAAATCCAAAAATCATCTTATTTTACATTCAATTTACCTTTGGCATTAGAAATTTTACAAAAATCGATTTAGAATCAACTTTTTCCTAAATTGCGAAATTTAATTCAAATCGGCCAAAATGAAATTACTTCATTTCTAATCATTTTTAGATTAGTTTTCTTCACGACATTTGATCTAGAGGTCATTTTATATCCGATTTTTGAACCAATTTTGTGATTCAAAGCCAAACACAAAAACCCCAATTTTGGCTCTAATCGGTGATTTTGATCGATTCTTCATGATGTGCGCAATTGAGGCACGAATGAGCCTAATTTCTTATATGAAATCCAAATTCAAAATCAATTTTGAAAGATTCACATGAATTTGAGTCAATTTGATCAATTTAGTGATCCAATGATAAAAAAGTCTAAGAGTAATTGGTCTAATTAGTGCAATTCAACTTGACCCACTCTAGACTAATATTCAATTTGATGAATTGAAACTTAATTTGGTTAATTGGACTTCAATTAAATTTGTTAGTTAAGCTTAGCCATGCAATTTACCAAATTCAAGATTAATTGAGACAAACAAGTCAAATTGAGTCAATTTGTGCATGAATTACAAATCGATCCAATCCGATTTGATCCAATTCAAGATTAATGGAGTCGATTAATCATGGTAGAGATCAAATTGTGCAAAATTGAAATCAAGGATTGAATTGATTCAATTAGGCCAAATTCAGTATTAACCGCTTAACCCGCTTTTGATTCAAATTGAACTAATCCGATCGGACTAGCCATTTTCCGGTTGAAAATTTCGACGATCGATAGTCCGTTCAGACTAACCAAGGCGGTCACATTCTCATGAGCACGAAAATGACAAAAATACCCTTAATTGAGAATTACAAAAATGCCCCTAAGAGAAATGACAAAATGCCCTTCTTCAAGAATTAAGCAAATTAATGAGGGGATGAATAAATCAATCGTGGCCATTCATTTAGAATCGATTAAATCCATTACATGATGCCATGTCACTAATCTTTAGCCCTTAAAGAAGATTTTTAATCATTAAAAATGCATTTTGGTCTATTGGATTAATATAAGGGTTGAATTCCAAAATTAAAGGGGTATATAATGTTTTTCCTCCAAAATTTGGGGCTCATTTTTCAGATCTGGAATTTCTCTCTCTCCCTCCTCTCTCTCTCTCTCTCTCTCTCTCTCCCTTCATCTCACGTTTATCTCTCTCTCAAGCTCTCTCTCGGCAAAGCCATTCCAGCTCCTTGCCCACTTTCCACTTTCTGACTTGCTGCCCACTGTCGTCCCCACGGTGGCCCAAGGCCGATCGCAACACCAAAAAAAAGCCCGATGGGCTTGAGCACCTCCTTCCCCGGCGACTTCTTCTTGGCATCATGCGGCATTGCGGCGACGATCGATCTGCTCAAGTGGCTAAACCGCCCCCAAACAATATCCTCTAGCGATCCACAGCATCCAACAGTGTTCCTCGCCATTCTCACGTCATTGTGGTGGCCGCCTCTCGTTAAACGGCCACCGATTGCATCCTTGACTTGATTTTTTTGCTGATTAGTCTATTTGTGAGAAAACGAATCAATTCTCACAATATTTCGTGTAATCCATTGTCATAGGTTGGCCGAGCTATCCGAGACTTCTCCGTGACATTCCCGATCTAAATACGGAGGCCGGATCGCTCGATCGAGCATTGGAGCATTGTGAAACAAGGTAAGAACACTTGAACATGATTCTGTAAATTCGTGTCCAGTAAAACCTGCTTGTTTGAGATGCTGATTTGAGCCTGTTGATGTCGAAATCTGGCGAAGTGATGAATTAGAGAATCGTGGGATGCGTCTTAAGCTTCGATTTGATATATCATATGCCTCGATCGGACTTGATTTGCTATGTCAAAACACTTTTAGAAGTTAGGATCAGAATCTGGAATAGGATGTTCAAGTCTGTTCTGATATCTTCCTGATTGACGTCGCATTGTTTGATGATTTTTATGATTTTTTACAATCATTTTTTGGAAAAACTTTCTTCATGAAAGTTGTAAAGCACATCTTGATCTGTTCATCGTAAAATTTTCATAAAATTCTGAGCATGTTAGCTTAGTACAATTTACAACGTCATATACATATAAATCTGGTGACATGCTGGTTTCAGTCGACCTTCGTGTGTTCTTCGATTTTCACAAATTCGTGTGTTCGAGATATGAACAATTTTTCTTCACGAAATTTCTTCTTGAGATCGAGATCTTTCTATTGATACTAATTTCATCAAAATCGGAGATCATTTGAATTTGCAAAAGGAATTTTCACAATTTGATCAGTATCTGTGTCCAGATCTGATTTTCATTTCTTTGAAGTTCAAAAGATGTTTCTCCGAATTTGATAAAGTTAGAGTCCTTTTTTGCAAAATATCAAAATTACAAAGTTGCTCATTAGGGTCTCATTATATTAACTGAAAATTTTGAGGACCTAATAGCAATTTTTGGAGGGCCAATTTGCTTAAAATCTCATAAAAGGTCTTTTTGGGTTAAAACTCCATTTGCAATTGAGTCCTTCGTGAAAACCGAATTTTATAAAAATTTGAAGGGCTTTTTAGCAAAAACTCAAAACATGAAAGTTGTTGCACACGGGGAATCCTAACTGTACAAAAATTTTCACATGGTTTTGATAAGGTTTGTTATTTTTCCCGCCAATTTTTAAAATCCATAACAGAACCGAGTCCAGCCTGTCACTGAAATTAAATTTGATATTTTCGGGGAAATCGGTGAGGATTTAGAAAAATGGTCTGCTTGACTTTTGATCCTCATGTCATAAGCTTTCTAATGACACCTGAATCACTTCATTTGGACATCATTAGGATAGTTAATCACATCCAAACAGAATCAATCCGAATTAGATATTAACTGAATAAGTGGTTTTTTTTATAAAGCCCACTTCTCATTGTTTGATTGGCTTCGAAATAAGGCCCATGGGCTTGAGTGCATGCTCATTCTATTATTATGCATGTGTTTGTTAGATGAATGTTAGGCCGGTGCATGTTCAAAGGGTAGCCCGCTCGTAATTTAGAACCCGACTTTTGGGGTTAATTGATATGAGTTACCATTTTGTGAATGCAAATGGTAACCTATTATCGTTAACCATAAATCCAATAATGTTAGATGATTAGGTGGGTGGTGAATCGAAATGCATGAAAAACAAAGGCCCGATCCCAGGCCTGCGTTAATTAGCTAATTGTTACACCATTGTTCTTTCATATGTTGTTTGTTGTGAATGAATGTTATGAATGTAAACACCGACACCGAGAGACGTCCATAGGAGATAATCCAAATTGAAAAGGCCAAGGTGATTGACCGATGTCCAATCCGGTCTCGATTTATACTCATTTGATGATGGTGCTAAACCCGATGTCCAATCCGGTTTCAATTTGTACTTAATTCATTCATCCCCCGATCAAATTTCAAGTTTAATCTCTTTTCCAAATTCTTTCTTAGTGGAGGTGCTTTGTACAAGAGATCTTTTGATTCGATCCTGCTTTGAGTGTGTAGACACCAAAGAGGCCAATGTACTAATGAAAGAGATACATGAAGGAGAATGCGTCCTCATATGAATGGCTATCTTCTAGCAAGAAAGATCATGAGGCTAGGTTATTCTTGGTTAATCATGGAAGCCCGATTGTATTCAACATGTCGATGTCGCTATCAATGTCAAGTTTATGGAGACAATATCAATGCTCCCCAAATGAATTACATCAAATGTCGGAAGCATGGCCTTTTTCAATGTGGGGCATTGACATTATTGGACCAATTAATCCTAAGGCATCAAATGGACACCGTTTCATTTTAGTGGCTATCGATTACTTCACCAAATGGATCGAAGCCAATTCATATGCCCACGTCACTGTGAAAAGTGTGGCAAAATTCATTCATCGAGACATTATTGCTTGATATGGGGTTCCGAAGCAATTATCACGGATAATGGGTCAAACTTGAATAACAAAGTAGTGGATGAGCTACTCAATAAGTTTCACATTCACCACTTGAATTCTTCTCCTTACCGCCCACAAATGAATGGAGTCGTCGAGGCGGCAAACAAGAATGTAAAGAAGATTCTGTCCAAGACGGCAGAGAATTACCGAGATTGGCACGAAAGGTTGCCGTGACGCGTTAATGGCTTATCGAACTTCCATTTGCACTTCGATTTGGGCAACACCATTCTCATTAGTATATGGAATGGAAGCGGTTTTACTTGTGGAAGTGGAAATTCCTTCATTAAGGGTACTTTTCGCAAATAAAGCTTTTGAAGGTAATGGATTCAACAAAGATTTGAACATCTTAACATGATTGATGAAAAAAGGGTAAAAGCCACGTGCTATGGACAAAGCAACCAAAAACAAGTGGCTAAGTCATTCAACCGTAAAAGTTCGACCCTAGGCATTTTGAGATCAATGACCTGGTTTTGAAGAAAGTCATACCCATCATTCCGGATCGTAGGAAGTTCTCCCCAATTATGAAGGACCGTATGTTATCAAGAAAGTGTTACTGGCGGAGCATTGATTCTTGTAGAAATGGATGGCGAGAGTTGCCAAAACACAGAAATGCTTTGATGCTGTCAAGAAATATTTTCCTTGAATAAAAAGCTTTTAGATGCTTTTGGATTGAATCAAGTCTCTTTAGGACATTTGCATCATGTATCTCATGTATACATGGCATTTTTGCATATTTGTTCATTTTGTAGGTACTCAATTATTCCCCAAGGAAGCTATTCCAAATCTCAAGGAATCAAGCTTGAGGAAGTAGCTACATAAAATCAATTGTTCCTAGAATTTAGGAAGTAGATCCTATATGTGAAAACCTTTTCTGTCCAAAAGGTTTTCAAGTTTGAAATTTTATCCCTAGAGGAGTCAAAAAAAAAAAAATCAAAAAATCAAATGTTTTGATTTATCAAAATTCCCCTACGGGAGATTTAACCAGATGATCCTTTGAAAAAAAAAAAAGGGATTCTCAAAAATGCCAAATGGAAATGCCTAGGATAATAAAAGGTAAACCTTTGATCAAACATGTCCCTATACACATTTTGAGAAAATTGAGTGAAAAAAATCATGTCGTAGGACATAGGGTTCGTTCACATTGAATACATGGATTGAAATGATAAAAGGCATTTCATTTTTCTATCCTAAACACTCATTTTATCCTTTGTTAGCCACTTTGGGCCAAATAAGGAGAATTTTCAAAATATCCCTGTCAAGAACCATCCCATATTGGGACAAGTTGAGAAGTTATGGTTGATCATTTTTGGAGCAAAAAGATTAAGAAAGATTTTATTGCTTTCACTTGCATCAACCTTCTTGTGATAATTTCAGATGGATCTTTATGGAAGCTCGAAATATCCCAAAGTGAAGAAGAACATTCTTTTCCTCTATCCCAAACACAATTATCCTTTGTTTAGCCAAATTGAGCCTTAAGCATATTCATTTCAAAGCCCAAAATGTTGATTATCTCTCTACATTGGGGCAATGCATATGATTTACCAAGAAAATTTGAGAAAAATTGGTGAATATGTATAGAGTGTCTCGAGTCCAAAGAGCTCAAAAGATAAATATTAGGGGCATGAAAAAGCGATTGTGCCTGGTAAAAGCAAAGGCCAATGCCCATGAAAAAAAAATATGTCAAAATCAAAAGCAAAAAAAAAAAGCAACATGCTTATAATGAAAACAAAATTCCCATTGCAAAAGATGTTTAGAAAGAGCAAAGCTCTTATGTTGCAAGAAAATAAACTCTCGAGACAATTTGATTTTCAAGTCAAATGTTTAGATGATTTGGTAATGATGCCAAGATAATCATCATTTCTCTTTCAAACCCCTTCTATAAAATTTCCAAGCCTTTTTTGCCTAACCCGAACCAACATTACAACCCTCTCCAAGTCTCTTCCGATTGGGATGATTTGAGTTGATGTAAAGATTTCACAAAAAATTACCACTAGAAGGAGTGGAAGTAATGTTATCTTGTCTTATCTTCAAGGTTCTTGACTTGTAAACCCGTTGAAGATGTTGATGATATATTTCTTTTTCTTGGCCTCAAAGTAAATACCCTTTTGTGTAAGCCCATGACCAAGCCTATATTACGGTCCTTTCAAAAGACCTTTTCGATCAATCAATTTGTATTCAATGTAAATGTTTCCGAAAAAACCTTTGACATAGGTTCGTGAAGCATCACCAGTGAGAATTGAATAGCTTTCCCACATCAATGGATGGGAATCAAAGCCTTTATGAGAGCCAGTGTGAAAGACCTTTTTGATTAGGTTATTTCCAATTTGGCATTTTTTATCTAACCTCTTTAGATGGTTATTCAAAAATCATTTTGTTAAAATTTCCTCTTAAGGATTTTGATAATCAATGCCTTTCACCAAAAGTTGAAAAATTCTATTTGATTTGTTGTTAAACAATCTCAGAACTTTTTCCAAAATATCTTTCCTCGGTGGATCGGTTTTTGGTCAGCCTAAACCATACCCCGGTTTTTGGTCATCCTAAACCATACCCCGGTTTTTGGTCATCCTAAACCATACTCCCGGTTTTTGGTCAGCCCTAAATCATACCCCCGGTTTTTGTCATCCTAAACCATACCCTCGGTTTTTGGTCATCCTAAACCATATCCTCGGTTTTTGGTCATCCTAAACCAACCCCTCATTTTCGATTTTTGGTCATCCTAAACCATACCCTCGGTTTTTGGTCATCCTAAACCAACCCCTCATTTAGATTTTTGGTTAAATCATACCCTCGGTTTTTGGTCATCCTAAACCATGCCCTCGGTTTTTGGTCAGCCCCTAAACCATACCTCACATTGTCGGTTTTTGGCTAGCCTAAACCATACCTCACATTTTCGGTTTTTGGTCAGCCCTAAACCATATCCCTTACCTTAGGTTCTAAGTTATCCTTAAACCTTGTCTTAGGTTCCGGTCATCCTTAAACCTTACCTTAGGTTCTAGGTTATCCTTAAACCTTGTCTTGGGTTCCCCGGTCATCCTTAAACCTTACCTTAGGTTCCCGGGTTATCCTTAAACCTTACCTTAAGTTCTAGATTATCCTTAAACTTTGTCTTAGGTTCCCGGTCATCCTTAAACCTTACCTTAGGTTCCCCGGTCACCCCGAACCTTGTCTTTGATTCCCCGATCATCCTTAAACCTTACCTTAGGTTCTAGGTCATCCTTAAACCTTGCCCCTTAGGTTCCTGGTCATCCTTAAACCTTGTCCTTAGGTTTACGGTTATCCTTAAACCTTGTCCTTTAGTTCTTGGTTTTTCTTAAACCATAGATTTCCTACAAAATTATTTCTCTTTCTTTTCTTTCTTCATTCCACCCCATGAGAGAGAAAGAACACGTGAATGATCTAACAATCCAATGGTAAGTGCTTCCAGGTGAGACTACGATCAAATGTCTTTGTTTTTATTTTCTTTCATTTCGCAAATGGAATCGACTAAAAATTTTGCAGGTGCCAATTGGTCTTTGATCGAACCTCTTGAACTCCCACTCAAAGAGGGGCAAATGTTGACACCTAATTTTTAGCCGACGCGTCATTAAAAATAAAAATTTAAGATTATGGTTTCCGATCGCGACGACGGAGCTCAATTCTTGAACAAAAAGTGTCGTTTTTTTAATTCTGTCCATTGGCCTAGCTTCCGTAGATAATTTTTCATTCATTTCATGCAAAAATCCAAAAGTCAAACGGTTGACTTTCGTGTTGACTTTTTGGTCAACCATTTGACCAAAAGTCAACCCCGGTCAAATTGGGGCTTTTTTACATAAAAAGATTCCTTTCAAGTCCAATTTCACTTTTAGAAGTGAAAATTTCAGAAAAATTCAAAGATTTGATCTTAAAATCAAGCTCTAGTGAAAAGTCAACTAGGGTTTGACTTTTTTAGTCAAACCTTTGACCAAAAAAAAAATGAAAAATTCAAAAATCCAAAAATCATCTTATTTTACATTCAATTTACCTTTGGCATTAGAAATTTTACAAAATCGATTTAGAATCAACTTTTTCCTAAATTAAGAAATTTAATTCAAATCGCCAAAAATGAAATTACTTCATTTCTAATCATTTTTAGATTAGTTTTCTTCACGACATTTGATCTAGAGGTCATTTTATATCCGATTTTTTTGAACCAATTTTGTGATTCAAAGCCAAACACAAAAAACCCCAATTTTGGCTCTAATCGGTGATTTTGATCGATTAACTCATGATGTGCTAATTGAGGCACGAATGAGCCTAATTTCTTATATGAAATCTAAATTCAAAATCAATTTTGAAAGATTCACATGAATTTGAGTCAATTTGATCAATTTAGTGATCCAATGATAAAAAGTCTAAGAGTAATTGGTCTAATTAGTGCAATTCAACTTGACCCACTCTAGACTAATATTCAATTTGATGAATTGAAACTTAATTTGGTTAATTGGACTTCAATTAAATTTGTTAGTTAAGCTTAGCCATGCAATTTACCAAATTCAAGATTAATTGAGACAAACAAGTCAAATTGAGTCAATTTGTGCATGAATTACAAATCGATCCAATCCGATTTGATCCAATTCAATATTAATGGAGTCGATTAATCATGGTAGAGATCAAATTGTGCAAAATTGAAATCAAGGATTGAATTGATTCAATTAGGCCAAATTCGAGGCTAACCGGCTTAACCCGTTTTGATTCAAATTGAACTAATCCGATCGGACTAGCCATTTTCCGGTTGAAAATTTCGACGATCGATGGTCCGTTCAGACTAACCAAGGCGGTCACATTCTCATGAGCACGAAAATGACAAAAATACCCTTAATTGAGAATTACAAAAATGCCCCTAAGAGAAATGACAAAAATGCCCTTCTTCAAGAATTAAGCAAATTAATGAGGGGATGAATAAATCAATCGTGGGCCATTCATTTAGAATCGATTGCGTCAGACATGATGCCATGTCACTAATCTTTAGCCCTTAAAGAAGATTTTAATCATTAAAAATGCATTTTGGTCTATTGGATTAATATAAAAGTTTGAATTTTAAAAGGGGTATATAATGTTTTTTCTCCAAAATTTGGGGGCTCATTTTCGGATCTGGATTTCTCTCTCTTCCCTCTCTCTCTCTCTCTCTCTCTCTCTCTCTCCTTCATCTCCGTTATCTCTCTCTCGGTCTCTCTCGGCAGCAATTCCAAAATTTCCAAGTCACGCTTTCCCCACCGTCGTCCCCCACGGTGGCCCAAGGCCGGTCGCAACACCAATTAATGGCCCCGAGCACCTCCTTCCTACGACATCTTCTTCTTGGCAAATCACCCATTGCCGCCACGGCGACGATCAGTCCGCTCAAGTGGCTAAACCGCCCTCCAAATAATATCCTCTAGCGATCCACAAGCATCCAACAGTGTTCCTCTCGCCATTCTCACGTCATCCGGCCTCTCGATAAACGACCCCGGATTGCATCCTTGACTTGATTTTTTTGGTTTATTAGTCTATTTGTGAGAAAAGCGAATCAATTCTCACAATATTTCGTGTAATCCATTGTCATAGGTTGGCCGAGGCTATCCGAGACTTCTCCGTGACATTCCTGATCTAAATGGAGGCCGGATCGCTCGATCGAACATTAGACATTGTGAAACAAGGTAAGAACACTTGAACATGATTCTGTAAATTCGTGTCCATAAAACCTGCTTGTTTGAGATGCTGATTTGAGCCTGGTGATGTCGAAATCTGGTGAAGTGATGAATTAGAGAATCGTAGGATGCGTCTTAAACTTCGATTTGATATATCATATGCCTCGATCGGACTTGATTTGCTATGTCAAAACACTTTTAGAAGTTAGGATCAGAATCTGGAATAGGATGTTCAAGTTTGTTCTGATATCTTCCTGATTGACGTCGCATTGTTTGATGATTTTTTATGACTTTTTACGATCATTTTTTTTTGGAAAAACTTTCTTCATGAAAGTTGTAAAGCACATCTTGATCTATTCATCGTAAAATTTTCATAAAATTCTGAGCATGTTAGCCTAGTACGATTTACAACGTCATATACATATAAATCTGGTGACATGCTGGTTTCAGTCGACCTTCGTGTGTTCTTCGATTTTCACAAATTCGTGTGTTCGAGATATGAACAATTTTTCTTCACGAAATTTCTTCTTGAGATCGAGATCTTTCTATTGATACTAATTTCATCAAAATCGGAGATCATTTGAATTTGCAAAAGGAATTTTCACAATTTGATCAGTATCTGTGTCCAGATCTGATTTTCATTTCTTTGAAGTTCAAAAGATGTTTCTCCGAATTTGATAAAGTTAGAGTCCTTTTTGCAAAAATAAAAATTACAAAGTTGTTCATTGGGGTCTCATTATGTTAACTGAAAATTTTGAGGGCCTAATAGCAATTTTGGAGGGCCAATTTGCTTAAAATCTCATAAAAGGTCTTTTCGGGTTAAAACTCCATTTGCAATTGAGTCCTTCGTGAAAACCGAATTTTATAAAAAATTTGAAGGGCTTTTTTAGCCAAAACTCAAAACATGAAAGTTGTTGCACACGGGAATCCTAACTGAACAAAAATTTTCACATGGTTTTGATAAGGTTTGTTATTTTTCCCGCCAATTTTTAAAATCCATAACAGAACCGAGTCCAGCCTGTCACTGAAATTAAATTTGATATTTTCGGGGAAATCGGTGAGGATTTGGGAAAAATGGTCTGCTTGACTTTTGATCCTCATGTCATAAGCTTTCTAATGACACCTGAATCACTTCATTTGGACATCATTAGGATAGTTAATCACATCTGAACAGAAGCAATCCGAATTAGATAATAACTGAATAAGTGGTTTTTTTATAAAGCCCACTTCTCATTGTTTGATTGGCTTCAAATAAGGCCCATGGGCTTGAGTGCATGCTCATTCTATTATTATGCATGTGTTTGTTAGATGAATGTTAGGCCCGTGCATGTTCAAGTGGTAGCCCTGCTCGGTAATTTAGAACCCGACTTTAGGGGTTAATTGATATGAGTTACCATTTTGTGAATGCAAATGGTAACCTATTATCGTTAACCATAAATCCAATAATGTTAGATGATTAGGTGGGTGGTGAATCGAAATGCATGAAAAAACAAAGGCCGATCCCGAGGCCTGTGCTTAATTAGCGAATTGCTTACACCATTGTTCTTTCATATGTTGTTTGTTGTGAATGAATGTTATGAATGTAAACACCGACACACGAGAGACGGTCCATAGGAGATAATCCAAATTGAAAAGGCCAAGGTGATTGACCGATGTCCAATCCGGTCTCGATTTATACTCATTTGATGATGGTGCTAAACCGATGTCCAATCCGTTTCAATTTGTACTTAATTCATTCATCCCCGATCAAATTTCAAGTTTAATCTCTTTTCCAAATTCTTTCTTAGTGGAGGTGCTTTGTACAAGAGATCTTTTGATTCGATCCTCTTGAAGTGTGTAGACACCAAAGAGGCCAATGTACTAATGAAAGAGATACATGAAGGAGAATGCGGTCCTCATATGAATGGCTATCTTCTAGCAAGAAAGATCATGAGGCTAGGTTATTCTTGGTTAATCATGGAAGCCGATTGTATTCAACATGTCGATGTCGCTATCAATGTCAAGTTTATGGAGACAATATCAATGCTCCCCCAAATGAATTACATCAAATGTCGGAAGCATGGCCTTTTTCAATGTGGGGCATTGACATTATTGGACCAATTAATCCTAAGGCATCAAATGGACACCGTTTCATTTTAGTGGCTATCGATTACTTCACCAAATGGATCGAAGCCAATTCATATGCCCACGCACTGCGAAAAGTGTGGCAAAATTCATTCATCGAGACATCATTGCTCGATATGGGGTTCTAGAAGCAATTATCACGGATAATGGGTCAAACCCGAATAACAAAGTAGTGGATGAGCTACTCAATAAGTTTCACATTCACCACTTGAATTCTTCTCCTTACCGCCCACAAATGAATGGAGCTGTCGAGGTGGCAAACAAGAATGTAAAGAAGATTCTGTCCAAGACGACAGAGAATTACCGAGATTGGCACGAAGCGGTTGCCGACGCGTTAATGGCTTATCGAACTTCCATTCGCACTTTGACCGGGGCAACACCATTCTCATTAGTATATGGAATGGAAGCGGTTTTACCTGTGGAAGTGAAAATTCCTTCATTAAGGGTGCTTTTCGCAAATAAAGCTTTACGAGGTAATGGATTCAACAAAGATTTGAACAGCTTAACATGATTGATGAAAAAAGGGTAAAAGCCCCATGCTATGGACAAAGCAACCAAAAAGAGTGGCTAAGTCATTCAACCGTAAAGTTCGACCTAGGCATTTTGAGATCAATGACCTGGTTTTGAGGAAAGTCATACCCATCATTCCGGATCGTAGGAAGTTCTCCCCAATTATGAAGGACCGTATGTTATCAAGAAAGTGTTACTGGCGAAGCATTGATTCTTGTAGAAATGGATGGCGAGAGTTGCCAAAACACTGTAAATGCTGATGCTTTGTCAAGAAATATTTTCCTTGAATAAAAAGCTTTGAGATGCTTTTGGATTGAATCCAAGTCTCTTTAGGACATTTGCATCATGCATCTCATACATACATGGCATTTTTGCATATTTGTTCATTTTGTAGGTACTCAACTGTTCCCAGGGGAAGCTATTCCAAATCTCAAGGAATCAAGCCCGAGGAAGTAGCTACATAAAGTCAATATGTTCCCTAGAATTTAGGAAGTAGATCCTATGTGTAAAAACCTTTTTCTGTCCAAAAGGTTTTTCAAGTTTGAAATAAAAAATCCCTAGAGGAGTCAAATCAAATCAAATCAAATCAAAAATCAAATGTCTTGATTTATCAAAATTCTCCATGACGGGAGATTTAACCAGATGATCCTTTGAAAAACAAAAAGAGGATTTTTCAAAAATGCCAAATGGAAATGCCTAGGATGATAAAAGGCAAACTTTTGACTAAACATGTCCCTATACTCATTTTGAGAGAATTGAGCGAAAAAGCCATGTCGTAGGACGTAGGGTTCGTTCACATTGAATACATGGATTGAAATGATAAAAGGCATTTCATTTCTCTACCCTAAACACTCGTGTTATCCTTTGTTAGCCACTTTGAGCCAAATAAGGAGAATTCTCAAAATATCCCTGTCAAGAACCACCCCACATTGGGGCAAATTAAGAAGTTGTGGTTGATCATTCTTGTAGCAAAAGGATTAAGAAAGATTTTATTGCTTTCACTTGCATCAACCTTCTTGTGATAGTTTCAGATGGATCTTTATGGAAGCTCGAAACATCCCAAAGTGAAGAAGAGCATTCTTTTCCTCTATCCCAAACACAGTTATCCTTTGCTTAGCCAAATTGAGCCTTAAGCATGTTCATTTCAAAACCCAAAATGTTGATTATCTCCCTACATTGGGGCAATGCATATGATTTACCAAGAAAATTTGAGAAAAATTGGTGAATATGTATAGAGTGTCTCGAGAGTCCAAAGAACTCAAAAGATAAATATTAGGGGGCATGAAAAAGCAAACAAGGCCTGATAAAAAAGCAAGGCCAATGCCCATGAAAAAAAAAAAAGTGTCAAAATCAAAAGTAAAAGCAAAAGCGAAAAAAGCAACATGCTTATCATGAAAACAAAATTCTCATTGCAAAAGATGTTTAGAAAGAGCAAAGCTCTTATGTTGCAAGAAAAATAGACTCTCGAGACAATTTGGTTTTCAAGAATCAAATGATGTCAGATTTGAATGATTTGGTAATGATGCCAAGATAATCATCATTCTTCTTTCAAACCCCTTTTATAAAATTTCAAGCCTTTTTGAGCCTAACCCGAACCGACATTACAACCCTCTCCGAAGTCTCTTCCGATTGGGATGGTTTGAGTTGATGTAAAGTGTTCACAAAGGAACTACCACTAGAAGGAGTGGAAGTAATCTTATCTTGTCTTATCTTCAAGGTTCTTGACTTGTAAACCCGTTGAAGATGTTGATGGTATATTTCTTTTCTTGGCCTCAAAGCAAATACCCTTTGTGTAAGCCCATGACCAAGCCTATATTACGGTCCTTTCGAAAGACCTTTCTGATCAATCAATTTGTATTCAATGTGAATGTTTCCGAAAACCTTTGACATAGGTTTGTGAAGCATCACCAGTGAGAATAGCTTTCCCACATCAATGGATGGGAATCAAAGCCTTTATGAGAGCCAGTGTGAAAGACCTTTTTGATTAGGTTATTTCCAATTTGGCATTTTTTTCTATCTAACCTCTTTAGATGGTTATTCAAAGATCATTTTGTTAAAATTTCCTCTTAAGGATTTTGATAATCAGTGCCTTTCACCAAAAGTTGAAAAATTCCGTTTGATTTGTTGTTAAACAATCTCAGAACTTTTTTCAAAATATCTTTCCCGATGGAGTCGCCAAGCTGTCGCGACCTACCCCTCGAGGGCCGAACTCGAATGAGGCCAGTTTAGAGATAAGTGTTCATGAAATGGTTCATATGGCATATCATAAAAAATGATCTTTTGACCATCCATATGATCCATTGATCATGAACGTGGATCTTCCCTAAATCCATATCTCGCGTGACAGCGGATCGATTTATTATTATTATTTTTTAGGAGTCGCCACTAGCCTAGGGTCGGGGTCGGCTAGAATACCCAACCGAAATGCGGAAATTCATTTCAATTTCTGCGAAAACCAGAGATCAAAGGTTCGGGGACTAGCTTACGTTAATATTTCTATTAACGCCCTTTGGTTCCCGCTAAACTTAACATAGTTATTATCTAAGTTGTCATGCATTTGTTCTCTGTCATTTTTATGTCAAAGTCTTAGCCCACTAGGTGATCATGCATCTGTTTGAGAGAGACTTGCCCCAATTTTTGTTTCTTTGGGATTTTCATAATCGCCCAAATTTATAATGACAGTTTGTTCTTCCGTGGGAGGTTTAGATTCCTCATGTTGGATCCATTCTCTTTTAATGGCCTGGGAATCTTCTTCATCTTCAAGATCAAAATAATCAGATTCGTATGAGTTTTTGGACACGAATCCAAGGCATGCATATGACTATCATGATTATGCAGAATGTCATGCTTGAGATGCAACAAAAAGAATGGTTAGTATATGAAGATAAGAAATGCAATACGTGAAGGCGTGATGAAAAACTTTTTCGAATTCCAGATTTTCGAAAATTTCATGTGGAACTCGTCCTCATATCATTAGACATCCTTGTTCCAAAAACTATTTTGAAAACTATAGATCGTGCAAAAGTCCAGGCCTCAAAGCATCATCATAGGGCTGGTTTGGTATACTTCGCACGCCTATTAATAAAACGCGCATATGCTTTTATTGAATTGAAAGTGATAAGGCCAGACATACAACATATACTACCTTGGATCAACAGCTCAAGATCCAAGTGTTCACACACATGAATGAAAGAACAAAATAACGAAAATGCATGAAATGAGAACTAGTTAAGCATGTTGTTCTCTACACCAAGGGAGAAGTGAGTGTGCTCCCATGTAGCTTAACAACATCAATCATGTTCACAGTCCGGGATGACAGGCTCCTTTCAGATTGATGCGGCATTCCCAAAAAACAGAATCCCCTTATCAAGCAGATTTTGAATTTTGACCTTAAGAACCAAGCAATTATCAACATCGTGTCCTTTTTCTCTCATGTGATACACACATGTCTTGGACATATCGAATCCAGTAAACTTTGGAAGCTTTTCTCTCGGAACTTCCTTAGCCACCAATCTCTTTTCCAAAAGCATAGGCAATAACCGAGAGTGGGTTTGGTAAGGGTGCAACCGACGGGCGGGCCATGCTTACATGGCTTCTTATTGGAGTCGGGGCGCGATTGAATACGAACTACGTCCATTTTGTCAAGATGTCCTTGATTACAATCTCCAATCCCGAAAGATAGTTCAATTTTCAGATGCTTGTTCTTCATAAGGCCATCTTCCTTTACCCTTTGAATGAAGACCAATTGTTTTCGACATGCAAAGGGATGACAATTCTATAGTCATTTGATTTACACGATCCATAAGACGCATCATCATCTCACGCATTTCATTAACTTGACCCTGAAGATCCGCAAGAGTAGGCATAATCTTGGTCAGAAGCAGTGGAGTTATGAACGCTTCAAAGTATGCAAATGTGGCAGTTATTTCATCAATTCGGTTTTCCAGATCGACAATTCAATCGTTCTGTTTTTCGATATCCATTTGAAGATCCTTCTCACAAGTGGGGTTGGGCATTCTCCAAATACCTTGTAAACAAAATGAAGATCAAGTTAGTATCGGAAACTGAATTGAGACGAAAATATAAAACCCTTCAATTTTATATTTTCCTTGGATGAAATAGAGATAAGAAATATTCTCATGATCCCAATATCACGTGAATAATCTCTTATCACAATTTCTTCACACGAAATTATACAATTAAAGGGGTAACGCGTAATGATTAATCAAAATGCCCCATCTATATTCCATTGGAATCTCGGAAAAGCACATAAAAGGGAAATTTCACTATTAACAACAAAATTCGTGAAATATAATCCCTATACATCAATCTAAAAACAAGAAGAGAATCCTATTACATCATTACTAAAATGAGTAAAAAGAAACCTTATACATCAAATCTATAAAATGAAAATTACATGAAAGGAGATTTCCTCATGGAATATAGCACAAATTGTAATGGATCTTCTTTAGATGCGAGGTAATTCGTTTGTTTTCTTGGGTCAAGCGTTCAACCTCGGCTAAAAGCCTCATTCCTTTCCCTAAGAGCTCTTACGGCTATAGCTTGTTGTTGAGTTGGCTTCTCGGGGACATTAGGGAGATCCACTTTAAGCTCGGGTTCGAGGCGGCGGTGTATGTACTCCGGCAATGCATGATGTATCTTCATTTCTCCTTCTAATTCGGACTCGTCGATAATGAGAATCGGCTCCGGGCGGCATTTGTACCACATATCAATGATGGACTTGATCATTTCCTTCAAATCCGCCATTTGGTTCTTTTGGATGACATCTTTGCGATAGTCAAAATGATATAACCCCAGCTTGAGGAATGGCGGAATCTTTTGAAGCGCGCGATATTGACGGATCACCCTAAAAGGGTAATATGACGTGGACCCGTTAGGCCCAAGAGTAGGATTGGGTTGTCGGATCCATTATTAAAAGGCGCACCTCGGGATTTCCAAGCCAACGAACATGCCATTGGATTTGATTTGGAACAAGGTTCTTAAAAAAATTAAACCAAGTTGAGAATGACCAATAAGGAAAGATTTCTTCCTTTTCTCGGAAAAGCGAGATAGGATGACAATCTTTGGACACATCTATAATTTTCAAGCTTAAACCGAAGTCTTTGAGATGAGAGACCAACCAGATTTGGAGTAAACCTATTGAGGCTCTAAAAATACCATTTTTGTTTTGTTTGAACCTATTGAGTGACACGAAGGTCTTACCTAAAATCATATTGGAGAATCTTTTGAACATATACACTTGATTGACAATGTGAACTACCAAAGGATCCATGGTCTTTTGGTAAATGGAAAAACCACAAAACCAAAGAATGCTAAAAGAAAAACCCGAGGAATTTGATTACCCGACCCTTTTGGCAAACTAGAAAAATGTCGTTCTAAGAATGTGAAAGAGAGTGCATTGGAATTTCCTCTAAGAACGCCTTTGATTTGGAGAATGTCAGTTCCTAAGAATTGGCTCAAAAGAGTTATAGGATCTATATCTATCGGAGGACTAACTAGACCAAAAGAACCGACTCTTCCAATGGCAATATCGTACTCCTCAATTGTAGGGGTCAACTCATTTCGACCAAACACAAAAGTAGATGTCTTTGAGTTCCAAAAATGGGACAACGCTTTGATCATGGCGACACGAGGCTCGATGTATAAGAGTGCGGGAAGATATCCGATCCTCTTTTCCACGTAATCCTTCTGCTTTGACTCGAGACTTTCCCACATGACCACAAGAGCTCTTGGTACGGGGATGATTCGAATCTCCGACATATCCATTTTGACTAACCCTAATTTGGGGCATCGAGATTAATCACCACGCATTATAGAAAAGAATATAATGTGGAATTGAAATGGCGTAATTGAAATTATAGAACGATACGATCAACCTTACGACGAAGAGAAAATGGCAAGCACATCAACACATCGCATGAGAACAAGTGAGTTTTGACATCTAAGGGTAGGATTCTAAAGGTTTAAGGTCTCCATCTTAATTAGATAAGAAGAGTTTACCCACCGCTACTAATGTCGGCCGGTGCACTTCTTACTAATCAAGATGAGTGGTATTGAAGAATGGATTACCACCGGATTCACATGCGGATTCCACTCTTAATACCTCCTAAAGGTGCCTTAAAGCGATCTGGGGTTTTAGACCCCGGGGACGTGAGTGCATTGTGTCGTGCTAAAGTAAGTAAGCATGCATTTAAATCTAAAGCAAACAACACTTCAATATAATCTCATACATTCGACATTCACCCGAACGCCACCTACAAAATAAAGGATTTTCATTCTCTCCACCCCTTATGGCTCCCACCTACAAAACCATTTAACATATGGTTAGTGGACTAACCTCATTTTCCACGCGACTTTGACATGCAGTCGATGCTACAAAATGTAGACAAGTGAGATAACAACCAACAAGTTTATTTCGGCTTTAATCCACTTAGGTTTGTAACCTAGTCCCCAATTAGTGGAGTCGCCAAGCCTGTCGCGACCTACCCCTCGAGGGCGAACTCGAATGAGGCCAGTTTAGAGATAAGTGTTCATGAAATGGTTCATATGGCATATCATAAAAAATGATCTTTTGACCATCCATATGATCCATTGATCATGAACGTGGATCTTCCTAAATCCATATCTCGCGTGACAGCGGATCGATTTATTATTATTATTTTTTAGGAGTCGCCACTAGCCTAGGTCGGGGTCGGCTAGAATACCCAACCGAAATGCGGAAATTCATTTCGATTTCTGCGAAACCAGAGATCAAAGGTTCGGGGACTAGCTTACGTTAATATTTCTATTAACGCCCTTTGGTACCGTAAAACTTAACATGGTTGTTATCTAAATTGTCATGCATTTGTTCTCTGCCATTTTTATGTCAAAGTCTTAGCCCACTAGGTGATCATGCATCTTGTTTTTGTATTTTCATTTAAGATTCTAAGCTAATCCTATCTTAGTCTAGAAAAGAAAGAAACAATCAATTGTATTGAAAGACTTTTCATAAAGTAAACACTCAAGTATTGAAAAAAATGAGCTAATTCTAAGTGCGAAAAAATAAAACCCGCAACTCGTCGGGTGTTTATTACAACACAAATTGAAAACCCGAGACATGATCGGGGATAAATGAATTAAGTACAAATTGAAACCGGATTGGACATCGGTTTAGCACCATCATCAAATGAGTATAAATCGAGACCGGATTGGACATTGGTCAATCACCTTGGCCTTTTCAATTTGGATCATCTCTTATGGACCGCCTCTCGGTGTCGGTGTTTTCATCCATAACATTCATTCACAACAAACAACATATGAAAGAACAATGGTGCAAGCAATTCACTAATTAAGCACGGGCCTCGGGATCGGCCTTTGTTTTTTCATGCATTTCGATTTACCACCCACCTAATCATCTAACATTATTTGATTTACGGTTAACGATAATAGGCTACCATTTGCATTCACAAAACGGTAACTCATATCAATTAACCCCTAAAGTCGGGTTCTAAATTACCAGAACGGGCTACCACACGAACATGCACAGGGCCTAACATTCATCTAACAAATACATGCATAATAATAGAATGAGCATGCACTCAAGCCCATGGGCCTTATTTCGAAGCCAATCAAACAATGAGAAGTGGGCTTTATAAAAAAGACTACTTGTTCAGTTAATATCTAATTCGGATTGATTCTGTTTGGATGTGATTAACTATCCTAATGATGTCCAAATGAAGTGATTCAGGTGTCATTAGAAAGCTTATGACATGAGGATCAAAAGTCAAGAAGACTATTTTTTCTAAATCCTCACCGATTTCCCCGAAAATATCAAATTTAATCTCAGTGACAGGCTGGACTCGGTTCTGTTATGGATTTTAAAAAATTGGCGGGAAAAATAACAAACCTTATGAAAACCACGTGAAAATTTTTTTCCAGTTAGGATTCGCTGTGTGTAACAACTTTCATGTTTTGAGTTTTTGCTAAAAAGCCCTCCAAATTTTTATAAAATTCGGTTTTCGGAAAGGACTCAATTGCAAATGGAGACCTTTCATGAGATTTTAAGCAAATTGGCCCCCCAAAAATTGCTATTAGGCCCTCAAAATTTCCAGTTAACATAATGAGACCCCAATGAACAACTTTGTAATTTTTATTTTTTACAAAAAGGACTCTAACTTTATCATATTCGGAGAAACATCTTTTGAACTTCAAAGAAATGAAAATCAGATCTGGACACAGATACTGATCAAATTGTGAAAATTCCTTTTGAAAATTCAAATGATCTTCAATTTTGATGAAATTAGTATCAATAGAAAGAGCTCGATCTCAGGAAGAACTTTCGTGAAGAAAAATTTTTCATATCTCGAACACACGAATTTATGAAAATCGAAGAACACACGAAGGTTGACTGAAACCAGCATGTCACTAGATTTATATGTATATGACGTTGCAAATCGTACTAAGCTAACATGCTTAGAATTTTATGAAAATTTTACAATGAACAGATCAAGATGTTCTTTACAACTTTCATGAAGAAAGTTTTTCCAAAAAATGATTGTAAAAAATCATAAAAATCATCAAACAATACAACGTCAATCAGGAAGATATCAGAACAAACTTGAACATCCTATTCCAGATTTTGATCCTAACTTCTAAAAGTGTTTTGACATAGTAAATCAAGTCCGATCGAGGCATATGATATATCAAATCGAAGCTTAAGATGCGCTCTACGATTCTCTAGTTCATCACTTCGCCAGATTTGAACATCAACAGGCTCAAATTGGCATCTCAAACAAGCAGGTTTTACTGAACACGAATTTACAGAATCATGCTCAAGTGTTCTTACCTTGTTTCACAATGCTCCAATGCTCGATCGAGCGATCCGGCCTCCGTATTCAGATCAGGAATGTCACGGAGAAGTCTCGGATAGCTCGCCAACCTATGACAATGGATTACACGAAATATTGTGAGAATTGATTCGTTTTCTCACAAATAGACTAATCAGCAAAAATCAAGTCAAGGATGCGATCCGGTGGTCAAGACCCAGAGGCCGCCACCACAGCGACGTGAGAATGCCGAGGAACACTGCTGTATGCTGTGGATCGCCGGAGGAGGACGCCGGAGGGCCGGTTCAACCATTTGAGCAGGCTGATCAAGTCACCGCGGCAATGCCGGTGATGTTGCCGAAGGAAGATGTCGCGGAAGGAGGTGCTCCGCCACCAGCGAAGCCAGCTGGTGTTGCGACTGGCCTTTGGCCACCGTGGGGACGACGGTGGGGCAGCAGCTCGCCGAAAGTGGCCGGCAAGGGGCTGGAATGGCTGCTGCGAGAGAGCTTGAGAGAGAGAGATAGCGTGAGATGAAGGGAGGGAGAGATCACGTAAGAGAAAGAGAGGGAAAGGGAGAGAGAGAGAGAGAGAGAGAGAGAGAGAGAGAGAGAGAGAGAGAGGGAAGAGAGAAATTTCATATCTGAAAAATGAGCCCCCAAATTTTGGAGGAAAAAAAACCTTATATACCCCTTTAATTTTGGAATTTAACCCTTATATTAATCCAATAGTCCAAAATGCATTTTTAATGATTAAAATCTTCTTTAAGGGCTAAAGATTAGTGACATGGCATCATGTACGGACATAATCGATTCTAAATGAATGGCCACGATTAATTTATTCATCCCCTAATTAATTTGCTTAATTTTTGAAGAAGGGCATTTTTGTCATTTCTCTTAGGGGCATTTCTTGTAATTCTCAATTAAGGGCATTTTTGTCATTTTCAAGGCATGAAGATGTGACCGCCTTGGTTAGTCCGAAAGCGACCGTCGATCGTCGAAATTTTGACCGGAAAATGGCTAGTCCGATCGGATTAGTTCAATTTGAATCAAAACGGGTTAAAAAGGTTAGCCCCAATTTGGCCTAATTGAATCAATTCAATCCTTGATTTCAATTTTGCACAATTTGATCTCTATCATGATTAATTGACTCCATTAATACTGAATTGGATCAAATCGATTGGATCGATTTGTAATTCATGCACCTAATTGACTCAATTTGACTTGTTTGTTTCAATTAATCTTGAATTTAGGAAATTGCATGGCTAAGCTCAACTAACAAATTTAATTGAAGTCCAATTAACCAAATTGAGTTTCAATTCATCAAATTGAATATTAGTCTAGAGTGGGTCAAGTTGAATTGCACTAATTAGACCAATTACTCTTAGAATTTTTTATCATTGGATCATTAAATTGATCAAATTGATTGAAATTCATGTGAATATTTCAAAATTGATTTTGAATTTGGATTTCATATAAGAAATTAGGCTCATTCGTGCCTCAATTATGCAAGATCATGAAGAATCGATCAAAATCACCGATTAGGGCCAAAAAATGGGGGTTTTTGTGTTTGGCTTGGAATCACAAAATTAGTTCAAAAATTGAATATAAGATGACCTCTAGATTAAATGTCGTGAAGAAAAAACTAACCTAAAAATGACTAGAAATGAAGTAATTTCATTTTGGCGATTTGAATCAAATTCCGCAATTTGGGAAAAAGTTGATTCTAAATCGATTTTTGTAAAATTTCAAATGCCAAAGGTAAATTGAATGTAAAACAAGATGACTTTTGGATTTTTGTATTTTTTCAATTTTTTATCAAAGGTTTGACCAAAAGTCAAACCCTAGTTGACTTTTCACTAGGAGCTTGATTTTATGATCAAATCTTTGAATTTTTCTGAAATTTCCACTTCTAAAGTGAAATTAAACTTGAAAGGAATCTTTTTATATAAAAAGTCCCAATTTGACCGGGGTTGACGTTTGGTCAAATGGTTGACCAAAAGTCAACACGAAAGTCAACCGTTTGACTTTTTAAGATTTTTGCATGAAATGCATAAAAAATTGTCTCTGATGTAAGCTAGGCCAACAAACAGAATTAAAAAACGACACTTTTGTTCAAGAAATAAGCTCCGTCGCGATCGGAAACCATAATCTTGAATTTTTATTTTTTAACACGCCGGGCTAAAAATTAGGTGTCAACAAAGCCCGGGATGTAGATGTTTTGTTTCAAGATTGCATTGTTCCTTTCCGTCCAAATGATGTGGCATAAAGCACCAAGAGAGAATCTAGATATGCAAAGTTGGGCGAACGAGTTGTCACCGCAAAACACTCATCGCCCACTCAACGTGTTCGCCATGGACGGTTGGGCCAAGGTAAGTCGCATTTCGTTGCCCACATATAAGCCAACCTACTTGTCAAGAACATTCAAAGTAGAGATGGTTGATAGAATGCAGGAATTGGATCCACAATAAGCGCACAAGGCATTGGTGATCCCGTGGGAATGCAAGAGGAGCACCTGAGTAGGCAAACGGTTGAGCGACACTAGCCATAAGTGGAAAGCATGGCGAGGCGTAATGTGCTTATCCCAAATAAAGGAGTGCCACGGGTCAAAGCGCCCTTTCCTTCTTCGGATGTGATTCCAAGCAAGAGCAACTGTGAATTTGTTTGAAGGGTGGGGGTTCCAAAGAAAGGGCGCCCAGCAGAAAGTGTCTCCACAAGTCGGGAAGCATCAAAGCCAAGCCAATATAGTGTTGAGGGTATTCGAGTTAGGCCACGAGCCCTCACAAAATTTCCGGATGGAAGTGTCCCACGGAATGCGCGATTGATAGATGTCCATATTATTGAATAGAAGGTAGAGGGACCTCTATTATGCCACCAATCGAACCAAAAGGAGACAGAATGCCTATTACCTATCTTCCACCGAACATTGTTTGCGCAGAACTCCTCATGTCCAAAGATCTTCTTCCACGTCCACGAACAAATGGTAGGTTTGGACACAATCCAGAAATTTACCTTTTTTTTTTAAAAAGGTATTATGTACCCATTTGCACCACAAAGTGATTCTTTGTCGAGAAAAAGAAGCCATATGTGCTTGAGAAGCATAGCTTTGTTGTAGTCAACTAGACGCCGAATACCTGTGGCCACCTTCGCTCTTGGGTAAACAAACAGAATTCCATGTTACTCTCGCCCACCTATATTGAGGTCGTGGGCCTTTCCATAGAAACCCATGCGAAATGGCCTCAATTTTGTATAAGACCGATTTGGGGAGAGAGAAAATAGTGGCCCAATATACCGGATGGAGTGCAAGACCGATTTGATAAGCCGCAAGCGGCTAGCAAAAGATAAAACCGATGGGTCCAAGAACGGGCTCTAGCGGTTATAGCATCGATCAAGACTTTACAATCCTCTTTATGTAATCTAAAGGAAATCATGTGTACACCCAAGTATCGGAAGGAGAGTACCTTCTTTGAAACCCAAGGCATTGGCGATTAAATCATGCAAGTCCGGTGTCCCCCGAGAGAAAAGAAATTACTTTTGTGGCATTTGGTTTTAAACCCGACCATTCGGTGAATAAGGAAAGAGCTTCCGCGATTAGTTCAACCGATCTTAGGTGCGCTTCGAAAACAAAGAGAACATCATCTGCGAAGAATAGGTGCGAAAGACGGGTGCTTTTGCATCGCTGTAACCGATGAAAGTCCGGATTATCCGTTTTAGACTTAAGGATACCAGAGAAGACCTCCATGATCAGAACAAATAAATACGGTGATAATGGGTCTCCTTGTCGAATGCCTCTAGAGCTAGAAAAGTGCCCGTGTAGTTCCCCATTGATAGACACGGAGAATTTGGCGGTCTAAACACATGCCATGACGAGCCCACAAAGAAGACCGGAAGTTGAAAGTCACTAAGACTTTTTCCAAGAAGTTCCATCAACGAAGATCATCGCTTTTCGAAATCAACTTTGATGGCGCACTTAGGAAGGTATGCCTGGTGATGGAAGTCAGCAAATAACTCTTCAGCAAGCAAAATGTTGTCACTTATTCTCCGCCCTTTGACAAACGCCGTTTGGGCCGGGCCAATCAGAGAAGGAAGGACCCGAGCTATCCGTTTAGCCAGAATTTTGGAAATGCATTTATAAACAGTGTTACAACATGCAATAGGTCGGAACTCTGACATGGAAGATGCATTGGGGGATTTCGCGACTAAGGTAAGGATAGTGTTGTTTATCTCTTTCAACATGCATCCCGTCTCAAAGAAGTTTTTTACCGCCATAATGGTCGAAGGCCCAACAATCTCCCATGAAGAACGGAAGAAATCCACATTGTATCCATCTGATCCAGGGGCCTTACCTTTAGCGAGTGAGAACAGCGTAGACTTAATTTCCTCATCCATAACCGGTTGAGACAACACATCCCTTTGATTCTCGCCAAGAATGCGCCAATATACTCTCATATGTCCCCGACAGAGGGCCGGGTGGAAGCACTATGGCCATTGAGCAATTCCCCGAAGTGGCCCACAATATGAGTCCCGACTGCTTGAGGATCGTAAATCAAGCCCTCCTCTGTTGTAACCGAGAGTATACGGTTCTGAGAGCGTCTTCTGTTGACAAAGTGATGAAAAAAATTTGTATTCAGATCCCCTTCCTTGAGCCAGCGAATACGGGATTTTTGACGGTAAAAAGACTCCTCAAGTAGTCTCATGGATGAGAAAGAGCGTGAGAGCTCAACTTCTATAGCCCGAAGGCTCTGGTCAAAAGGATGGCGCTCCAATGCTGATTGAACAGCATATAAATCAGATCTAGCCTCCTCGGTCCTCATGGAAATGTCAGAGAAGGAGCTCCCTGCATCATCCGTCTCGAGCTTAGCTTGGAGTACCCTCGGTTTGCAGCAAATTATGTACATCGGAGTGCCCTTAATATTTGTATCCCAAGCCTGCTCAACTATTTGCAAAAAGTTGGGGTGGGAAGTCCAGAAGTTAAAGAACTTGAATGGTTTCTTAGTATGTTGTGGTTGCAGAATTTTTTTTACCACCATAGGAGAGTGGTCAGATATCCCAGGAGGAAGAAAAGAGGCTTCCGAATAGGAAAATTGCTGAGTCCAGATGTCATTAGAGAGCACCCGATCAATCTTGCGGAGTTTCCTATTCTCTCCCGACGAGTGAGTCCAAGTGTATCTACATCCCACATAGCGAAGGTCTTCAAGTCCTGACTGGTCAAGACAATCCCCAAAATCATCAAAAGATGGGATCCAGGGAGTAGTACTACCGACTCTATCATCCGGGTCTTTAATGGCGTTAAAATCCCCAGCAACAAGCCAAGGCAGGCTACATGATGACAAACGCACAAGTTCAGCCCAAAGAGGACGTCTTTTAACAAAGGAGTGTTCTCCGTAAACAACTGTGAAAAGACAGGTTTTATTCAAATTTATAAGCCTAATTTGAACATGGATGAGTTGGTCCGAAGAGGACAAGAGAGTAGTTTCCATCTCCTCCGGGTTCCAAATAAACCATATTCTCGCCAAGAGGGAGGAATCGTAGTTGGAAATTCATCGCCAATTACCACAAAGCTCCCGTGAAATACCAGCAAAAGAGGAAGCTTTAGCTTTAGTTTCAATAATACCGATACAAGATAGGCGGTGAGTCCTTATAAAGGACCGAATCTTAGCTTGTCCGAGAGGTGCAACTAGGCCCCCGGATGCTCCAAGTACCAAAAACATAACTATGAGGAGAGTTATCTATGCGAGGTTCTCGTTGTCCTCCTCTTAGATTTCCGATTCGAGGAAGACGAACCAGTCGCTTTGGTTTGACATAATGGGTCCGCTTTGCCTCCGGGCAAGGCATTGACAATCCCCATTTGTGCAAGAAGCCACGGCACGATACACCGTGTTGGGGGAAGGGTACAAGTTGATTCCATCTCCCTAGCTTCATCCGGAACAATTGAAACTCGGGAGGAAGAAGATTCTTCATGGGAAGAAAGGGAGCTTGAGACGAATCCAAAGATCCGTTGTTCAACAACGGGCCCGCTTGGACACGGGGGGAGGAGGTAGGTCCTCGCCACGGTACCCTTGACACAGTCGGGTCGGGCCCTATTAGGGTCCGGACGGCAAGGGGATCGACACCAGAAGCAAAGACTCCTCTTCGCCCGAACGAGTCGAGAGGGGTTAACCGCTTCGATTTTTGGATAAAGAAGAGGAACTCGGTGAATGTCCACCTCCCCGCAATGGAACCAGCAATGAGCCATCCGCATAATGGGAAGATTTGTGTCTTTGTTTGTTGAGAGGCCGCCTCTTTTTCTCTTGACTTGGATCCATTCTTCAGTTCCTTGTGGTCTAGGATTGGTCATGTGTCCGGCTTGAGCTTGAGGATGCGTGGAGATCTCCCGAGTAGCCGGGAAGGACAGGGGGCACAATCAAAGCCACTAGTGCGTTTTGTGCCCAAATCGCCACAAGAAAGACAGGGCCGGTGGTTTCCATTCGTGCTCGACATGGATCAACGTGACCTCACCATCCTATCTAGTTTTAATAGATTCCATCCGAGGTTTGTCGGCTGTTAGTTCCACGCATACTCTCGCATAGGAAATTCTGGACATTTGTTCCGTTTGGGAATCCACGATAATGGCTTTCCAATGGCACTAGCAATCTGCCAATGCCGGTAGGGGACCAAAGAGAGAAAGGAATGTCTCAAGTCCGACCCTTCCATCTTGGTAGAGATTCCATGGCTCCTTTTTAAACTTAATCTTTGGGTGCCATTGTTGGAGGACCATGGTGTAGGCAAGATAGAGATAGGTCCCATATCAAGTATTTTCCTGCGGATGTCCGCATTCGAACACGAAAAGACATAAAAACCATTTTCATGTAGCCTCACATTAGTTATTTGGTCTCCCCGTGTTTTCTTGAAGGCTTCCTCGAAGAAGTTTAAAGGGGATTTTTACCGATGTAATGGCCAACTATGCATTCCAGCCACATAGGGTTCTGTTCAGCTGCTACTTCCGGAGTAATATCCACTATAACTTCTCCATTTTCCACTATCGAGGAACAAAAGCGAGGTCATAGCCTTTAGTAATCACCTTGGCAATGTTAGCCCAAGTTTTAGTGGTAGGGGTGCGGACACCATGGCTTTGGGGAAGGGTAGAGGTCCGACCTTCCTCGGTGGTATTCTTCCAGATTTTGCTCTAGATTGAGAGCGACCTGCAACACCGTTTTATCGCCCTTCCGTTAGATCGACTCCTTGTTTTCAGTCGCCCCTACTCCCGCTCTGGCTGGAATTACCCTTTAGGATGGGTCTAAGATCAACTGGTCGTTCAGCCTCATTCAAAACCGAGCAGTCTTCCCTTTAAGTTCTCTTGTCCTGTTATTAGCAATGAGGCAATATTCGCTGGAGGGTTGCGATGATCGAGGAGGGTCAACTTTGAATACCGGGGATGGTTCATTCTCCAAAGCGGTGTAAGCTCGGACATTTGAAGAGAATTCATCCGGGCATAAATACAAACATCTACCAAATAACCCGAAACGGATAGGCTTTTTACATCAACAAAGCTTCCCAAATAAATGCTATCAAGAAAACCACAATTATAACACCGCCCAAGACCACCTCTAACCCCAAAGAAAGCGTAAATAAAGGTAGCCTCTTAAGGGTCGCAACTTTCAAGATCTGACTCGGTTCAAGGGAGTTCTAAAGCCACTCATACAATCACCCCAATCCAAGCGATCCCCAACCAATCCAATAGCCTCCCAGAGTAACCAAACAACAGAGGGGGAAAGAACTCGAACCAGGGGTGTCAATCGCGAATCGCCAAAAAACGAACCAAGGCTTACGTTTTTCCCGTAATAGACACACGGGAGACCCAAAACTTCGCACCACTCAGATTTGAAACCCCACCTTCTGTGGCCGGACGAAGCGTGAAGTCGTTCGGACGGGTGTAAGATGGGAGGACAAGGTGCCTAGCCTCCAAATTTCAGGCCAAAAGGCCACGGAATCAACCGAATCACCAAAAGTTCACCGGGTGAATAGTACCATGAGAACAACAACCAGGAGCATTCGATCCCATGAACAAGACCCCGAAAATGGTGAGAGTGAAAAGTTTCTTGGATATGATTGTGTCATCAAATTATCTGCTTCAATCATGCAAATGCCATTTTGAGTCTATTTAAACCTTAAAAGAGCATATAGTTGAGATCATGAACAAATTCAATGTGTGATGTAAATGCCCATTCTATCATACTCCATTTAGACCATAAAGCCCTAAACTATGGTTTACAACCTCAAATACATTGAAATGAATGAATAAGCATTTGAATTACATGGGAAATCCGCCATAAACCTATACATTTCATCTAAAAATGAAAGAATGGTCAAATGGAGTATGATGCCTTAATCATGCATTCTAAAATGAAAGTGCATTTAGACCAAGCATTGAATGTCATTTAGGAATTTTTCGAGAATGTGCCAACTAACATGCATGATTGTAAAAGAATGGAATGGAAACGATACTTGCTTACCATGACATTTTTGTTTGGTTTTAGGTATACCAACCTTAAAGACAAGAGAATGTAACCAGTAAAGTTTTGATGTCTAAAAGGGTAGGATATGCTAAAGGCTCAAGGTCATCACCTTAATGGACAAGGAATTCCATTCCAATAGGCAGTCCACCTAAAATAATGAAATATTATTCCACCTTGGTTATTGGTATTGCATTTAAACGATCCCATGAGCAATCGCCCATAGTTTTATCTAAACACATACCTCCTAAAGGTAATCCTAAATGTAGCTGGGGTTAGGCCAGGTGGTGTGTGCTAATAGTGTAGTGCTAAAGCAATTTAAAGACATGCATAGCAATTAATAACCAAACAGCACTTTTAAAATTCATTCAAGCTACATTCAATCCCAAAGACCATCCTCGCAAAATAAAGGTTAGCAAAGACTACACCCCTATACCACTCGCCTCCAAAACCATTTAACACTATCATTAGTGGGACATACCTAAGATCCTTGCAAGCACAAAATACAAGCATATCGTTCTATGTAGGCCTAAGTCCACTTAGAAAAGGTAAGTCCCCAAATAAGTCGCTGAGCCTCGTAGCAATCGCGCTTTTTTTCGGGGCTTTTGGAATTTGCGCGCTAATTAGGTATTTTCGTGTAAGGGTCTCCTGCACCATACCTCACGTGACAGTGGAAGGTAATTTTCTATTTAATCTAGGTTTGTTATTTTAGAGTCGGCACTAGTCATTATTGGTAGGTAGACTAGAAACCTAATCAAGGTATGGGAGAAATACCACAATTTCTACGAACTAGAGATTCCGAGTATGAGGACTTGGTACGTTATTGATCTCGAATTGAGATCCCTAACACCCTTTCAATACCTAAGAACAATATGATGTCTATCGTGTCATGTAAATTTCCGAGACTTACCCACTAATTCTATCCATTCTAATAGCGTAAAAAACCAAACAAGTATTAAATATACAATCGAGTCAATCATATCAATCAATCCTAAATGGTCTCTCAAAATGAAAATCAATCAAAACATCCAAACCCTAATGAAGCTCTAGAAGCTTGTTCATTTCATAATTTGTATTTTTAAGGTTTTACGATTTTTTAGAGGTTATAAATCCTGAATTTGGGATTTTCTAAACATACCACTTGGGCACTTCCAAAAATTAAAATCTCACTTTTTATGATTGGCCACGGTGTTTTTGGACTATTTTGTGAATTTTTAAAATTTTTGAAATTTTTATTTTTCTTTTTCTAAAATTTTATTAACCGAGAATTGGTTGATTTTTTGAAACTTTTTATGAATTTTCCAATTTTTCAATTTTTTTATTGATTTTATAAATTTTTCACATTTTTTTATTTGTATTTTCTAAATTTTCTGAATTTTTATAAATTTTCTGAAAATTTTTAAATTTTTATGAATTTTCTAATATTTTGAATTTCTCAAATTTTTTGATTTTTTTGATTTTTTTCTTTCTTTTTATTTTCTGCTTTTTTCTTTTTTTTCAATTTTCTTTATGTTTTTTTAAATTTTATGAATTTTGTAGATTTTAATTCCCACCGGGAAAGTGAACCGAATCGGCCCGGTTCAAACCGGGTTCGGCTTGACTAAACCGAGCATCGCCGGTGCCGGTGCGGTGCCGGTCACCTTCTTCAGCGAACCCAAATCCCAAAAAACGGCGCCGTTTAATCCCTTTTTCGTTGTAGCATTTGGTCGAACACTTGGTGGGCATGATCTCAAGTCTAGTGTTTTCGAGGCCGTCAGTTTAGATCGATTTCCGGTGACCTTCCGATGGCCTTTTCGATTGATTTTTTGGTTCTAGATTTAGTTTGTATTATGCTATATCAAACTGAACGGACTAAGTGGCCGTCGGATCGTCACTGACCGGTGAAAATCTTGTCGGAAAATGCTAATTTGCTACTAATCTTAAAACGACTAACCAAACCTTAGAATCACAACATACAATGCCCTAGCCGTCTAATTCGGCCCTAATCACTAACAAAACACCAAACAAGGATCAAGAAAGACTGACTTGAATGGCCCTATGGCCACAGCAATGCTTCGGTGAGGCCGTGGTTGCTCAGACGAGATTTTTCAGAAATGGCTGACTCAGTTTATGCATTTTTTTAATGTCCAAAATGCAATCAAACAACACCAAAAATGATTAGAAACTAGTTTTGAACATCAAAATACCGAGATTCATCAACGAAATCACACAAACATTCATATTGGGATTAAAACCAAATTATGAAAAATTTTGAAAAAAATGACTATGAGCCAACTTTACCTTCTTCGTTCGATGATTAAGAGGGATTTCCGAACTGATCCACGCCACTATAGTTGTTCCTTAACACTTGAACTTCACCCTAGTAGCTTCTGATTCGCTGGAGTAGGTCTTGGTGCATCGGACGAAGCTCGTTTTCAGGGCTTCACGATCAATTTGTCTGACTGAAACAACCAGGGGAGAGTCATGGCCAATCCACGATTTGCCGGTGCTCCGCCATCCATGGCGGCACCGAACACTCGTGAGGGGACTCTTGACCCTCTCTCTTTAGATCCTTCTCGTTGATTTCACCTGTTTCTCTCTCCTTTCTCTCTCTGGATTTTTTTCGAACACCTCTCCTCCGCCATGTTCAGTTTCTTTTCCTTTTTGTTCATCCATTTTTCCCACCCAAATTCGGTTAGAACTGATTTCCAATCTGTTATATTGGTTACCTGGTGCCAGCTAGAGATTCTCTAGCTAGACCAATCGATTAAAACGTGTTAATTTGATCGGGGGAGGTTGACAAAGTCCTAGGCACGGGTTGTTTTCTAGGTTTAATATGCTTTGGATGAGTTAGGTAAAGAAGACAACCAACCCGGGTCGGGTCGGGTTGACCCGGCCGACCGAAAGACACTGGGTTGGTCTAAATTCACCAATTAAGCTCAATTTTGACTCAATTTTCAAAATTAAACTCCGAAATTGAATTCCCCATCACATTTTGAACCCAAAATATATAATTTTTCCCAATTTTGTCATGATCGTGTCTAACATTTTCTCATTTTTGTATTCGGGTTAATAGGTTTTTATTCAATTTGATGTCCTAATGACCCGATTAGGTGAAATTGATGTCAAAATTGAATTACCCATATCTGATTAACCCTAGAAATGATGGTCTCATATTTCGACAATTTCATATTGCCATGATTCCCAATTTTGATTCAAAATTCTTATTTTTCAATTAAATTTTGAGATTTTTGATTTTAATGTCGATTGTGCAATTGGACTGATCATTATGTAATTCAAGGTCCCAGAATCATTTATTGTGAAGACACTATGACTTAAAATGACTAGAAAAATTTAATTGAATTTTTGGTTCAATTCGAGTTTAATTTTGCCAAATTTTGGAAAAACATATACCCGATTGAGATTTTTCAAAATTGATGATGTATTCATGAAATTGGATTTAAAATAAAACTAATGATTATTTTTATGGAAATTTCTGATTCCATTTGCTATTTTTCTTGATTTTCTCATTTATTTTCACTATTATAAATTAAGGAATAATGCTAAAAAAATCATTTTTAGGTTTAGAAATAGGTTTCTAGGCTTGGCCAAGACTCCTAGTCCTAATTTTGAGATTTTTGAAAATATGAAAAAAATAATTTAAAAATCAAGTGTCAACACCACCGTAAAAGACACATCGTGGAACTTAGATAATCACATACGCCACATGACCCATTCATTTCCATTTCATACACACCCCGAACATCATTCCAATGTGCTTAATCACCAGCAATGCAAATCAGTTTACATGCCTACCAAATCAGCCATGGTTCCATCAATTAAAGCTATGAACACACATTCACAATCAGTCACTCCCTCACGTGTAACAACCACATTGAAAGGTTCTCGAGAGAAAACCAAATTTGCATAGAATCAGGCTTAAAATTGGCAATTGCACATTAATCAAAATTCTTTTGAAATAAATAGTAATTCAATTCTAAAAATTTTGAATTTTGGAAATGTCATTGAAAACATCTTGATAAATATTTTTCATGAAGGATATAAAATCCAATTCTGGCTGCAAACAACTCTTTTTTGTCACCCAAAGTTAGATAAAAAATTAGCCTACAAGGGTAGACCATTTGGCCTTAGAAATCCCTTTCAATCAGTACCAAAATCTCCTTGGAAAACCTTGAAATATTTATATGTCATAGACACAATTATCATTGACAACTTTCATGAAGGACGTTTATTGAAAAGAGGTTTGGAAAATTTTATAAAAATTCAGAAAGACACGCCAGTCGGATAAACATTAACCCGGCAGAGTGGTGATGTAGCGAAATTGAACTTCCAAATACCCCAAAAAGATCTCCAAAAATTTCAGATTTAATATATGACATATTTAGAGATGTTAGGGTCAACTTCTATGCAGAACACTTCCTCAAATTCAGTCCACATTGATCTCCACAAAATTGCTAAAATACAGATGCATAGAAGCAACGAATCCGAGAATCAACCAACATGAGCCATTCAACAATTCAAGCTCATCTAACCACTAAACCAACTATCCACAGCCATGAATCAGCCCCTAACATATCCATTAGTAACCCCTTAATCTAGTCAAGGGTTAGGAAGCCACTTACCTCGAGTCTAGATAAGAATGACTTAGGGGAAAGGAGCAGCAACAAGGTCAGTAGAACAGCAGCAGCGGAGCAGAAGCAAAAGTAGAAGCAAAAACAGAAGCAACAACAGCAATAGTGAAGCAGAAGCAGAAGCAAAAACAAAAGCAGCAGCAACGAAGTAGAAGCAAAAGCAGAAGCAAAAATGGAAGCAGCTGAAGACATAAAGCAGGAGCAGAAGCCAAGAAGGAAAAGAAGAAGAAGAGGAGTCGGCGGAGTTAGCTGAGAAAAAGGGGGAAGTTAGTGGCGTGGGGGTTAGCGAGGAAGGAGAAGAGAGAGAGAGAGAGATGGTGAGTTGAGTGACTTAAGTGGGTCAACTACCCCCACTATGACTCAATCCAAGGGCTAAGATTAACTAGACAATCTCATCAAAGATCCAATGGCTTACATTGGTAAACTCCACTAACTCCTAGGGTCCAAAGAGAAAATGAGCAAGAGGAGAGAGGGGCATTTTGGTCCAATATTTTCAGCCAACATGGGGGCAGCAACTTTACCAAAATGCCCTTCCACTTTTCAAATGAACTCAAATAATCCTAGGGGTAAAATGGTCATTTTTCCATTCCCGATCCAAATTTCACTTTTTCAACAAATCCGAGTGGCCCTAAGGTTGGCCACGCCAAATGTGACATCATCCAATGAATTAGTCGTGGCTTTCGAGAAATTCAATTCCCAAGTCCAGATTCCAAGTAATGGTCAAATTCGATTAAATGCAACTTTAGTGTGTCTTAAACTGACGGACGGCTTTTAGGAGTTATGTTTATTGACTCGTGGCAGATTCAATATCGGGCTACATTTAAGTTTATTCGAGCCATGGCAACCTCGGTTGTCTTGTAATTGTGAAGGTCAATCACTAGTTACGATCGACGTGATCATTCGGATTAGGTTTAAGATCGTTCAAAATTCATACAATGGTCAAAAAAGATTCACATGCGATCTAATTATATAACATTTGTGAATCGTTCCATAACCATCATTTGCTTGGTCTATAATGGCCCCAAATATCTCCTCATCAATCCTTATGGTCAAGTTTCGTTTCACAGCAAATTTTTTAGGTCCACGTGCTTAATTCAATTCATAGTTAACTATTCCCTAATTGTTAGTATTCTCAAGAGTGATCAATTCCGAGTGAAATTTAACTAAAGTGCATCGAAGATACAATCATTTCATAAATTCAGAAAAATGAGTCGAATTTCAAAATGTCACATTATATGTCCTTAAAAACCCTTGTAAAAATTAGTAAATATGGTTTATAAAATGGGCAAGTATTTTTCAAGGCATCACAAGCTTGAAAGCACTTAAAATCATGCATAGAATCACCATAATTCACTATCACTTATCACCTAGTTGCGATAGCTTATTCAATAAAAACCAGAAACTTATCGCTCCCCTCGCGATAACTTATCATTTATTCCTCAATAGCCTATCGCCTATTTGATGATAGCTTATCCCCAAATGTCTAATAGCCTATCACCCCTTTGATGATAGCTTATCAATCCTTTTCCCAATAACTTATCATTCATCCGACGATAGATTATCACATTTTCTTGATAACTTATCAAATCTAATTATCACCTGTTGCGATAGCTTATCAACTAATTTCTCATTAATTAGCACCAAGTAAGATTAACTTAGTCTAATCTAATCCTAAGTAATTTTAATGTGCTAATCAAGGGATTAGAGAGTTAAGTTACTTGGAAACGATTCCGACGACACACGGGCACGATAGAAGCAAACGAGGGCTACGCGTGGTTCGATCTAAAACGGCACGGGGTGGCAAAGATGGAAATGGGTCTCGCCTCGGCGGTGAGGTGTGGCTCACGGTGGTCTGGGTGTGGCGCACGGCATCGCACGCGACTAGGCGTAGCTTGGGTGGCTCACGGCGGTGAATGACTCATGGTGGTGGTGGTGGTTCAATGAGAGGAAGAAGAGAGGAAGAGAAAAACGTGAGATAGAGAGAAGAGAAAGAGAGAAAATGAGAGAAATGAGGAGGAGAGAGAAAGTGTCTTGTAACAAAAACCAAGAAAGGATGACCAAGATTAACTCTTGCTCACCAAGCCAAGATCAAGAGCTAGGATTCCATCTTGCAAAAGCTTCTAGAAGGGATAATTTGGTAATTAAGAGAAGATGAGAGGACTATTTTGGTAATTTCAGCTCTTGATACTATTCACACGAGCTTGGGCTTGGGCCAAAAACTTGGGTTTGGGCTTGAATGGACCCAATTTGAAGAGAAATGGGCTTGAAAAGGTTAATGGGCTTGAAAGGCTTAATGGCTTAAACTTGGGCTAAGCCCATTCTTCTTAGGTCAAAATCCTCCTTAGGCTCTATCATTGGGCTTAGATCCTTTCAGGGCTTCTCATCTCGAGCTTTTCTTGCACAAATTCTCAAAACTTCTTAATTTGGGCCTAAAAGGGCAAAACCGTAGTCTCCCTTCCATTGGGCCCTCATGGTCAACTATGGGCCTGTTTGGTTTGGCTTTTCAAATGCTACTTGAGGGAATGCAAATATCTTTAGGTGAAAGTCACTTGGAAAAATGCAAGTGGTGTTTGGTAAAACAAATTTTGTGAGGCTACTTTAGCCTAGGTAGTGTTTGATAAATTTTTTTTTTTTTTGCAAAGGGCTTTAGCAATTTTATTTTCAATATTCTGGTTTTACCTCCTATTCATCGTTCATCTTCTTTTTTTTGGAGGGTGGTCGTGGCGGGCAAACTGGTGGCGGAGGGGCGGGCGCGAGGGCGGATCTAGCCGGCGAGGGCGGCAGGTCGCCCAACACCAAGCGGCTGCGGCTGTGTTGGGCGACCTCACTAGTCCTCGCCGGCCCTTTGCCGGCTAGATCTGCCCTCATGGGTCCTTTACCAAAGAACCCTCACAAAGGAAGAAGATGAGCAGTAACAGGGGAAAAATCATAGTAAAGAAATTTGAGTGAGGGCACTTTTGGAAGGGAAAAATAGGCTTCAGTATTCCAAATGCTAGCTTTCGGCTTTCCGTTCCCTAAATGCTAAACGGCTCAGTATTTGGGGAAGGGGCTTTTGAGGTTGAAAGCCCCTTCCCAAAGCTGAAACAAACGGGGCCTATATAGTCCATGAGGCCTATTGGGCTCTTAGAAATTCGTGGCCCCATTGCAGGGCCTAATTTTTTGCCAGAATTTCACTTTCCAAGGTTTCTCGATTTACTGATAAATTGGCGATTCTTAGAATTTTTTCAATAATTGTCTCTTAATCCTTTAGAGTCCAATACCCTCAACTGGATTATAATTCATGGTTAAAATCACTCAAATACGTTTTTCGGATAATTAGAATAATGGGCGGCTTTTAGGGGTTTTCACGTTTAACTCGTAGTTGATTCCAAATCAATTCACGTTTAAGCATTCTTAATCCATGAATGACCCTCGGTTGTCATGTAATCGTGAGGAGTCAATAGCCCGTTTCGAAGTATACGATCATTAAGGATTGGTCTAGTGTCATTTGGAATCAATAAAATAATCATGCGGAATCACTCGCAATCCGATTCCATACTATTGTCGAATCAATCTATATATATTCCTAGATCGGCTTGAAATGACTTATAGTTATCCTTCAACGATCCTTATGGTCGAATTGTCAATCATTATTGAGTGCTTTGGTCGCGCATAACGAAGTCTTAATTTGCCTTTCTCAAAGCTTGAAATACCCTTGAATGATTCAAGAATCAATTCAGAGCCTAATTCTATTCATTGCGCATTGATGAAATAACCATTCATTACATCTTGAATAGGGTCAAAATTTGAGGATGTCACAATGTGTCTTCATTCTTCAGGTGCAAAATTGCACCTAATTTCCCCAAATCCATCCAAGTAAAATCAATTTGTTAATTGGTTAGAATAATCAAGTGGTTAGAGAGATTTAGGGGTTATTCATAGGATTTTTTTTTGGGTGAAATTTAGATTAAATTTTGAGAAGGAAATATAACAGGTCTAAGATAAACGAAATGTTGCCAAGAGAAAAAATTGAGAAAATAGTATAGTCAATTGAGATTGTTCACCGTCGGGTTGGTCCCTCGCCATGTTGCCTCGAATTTTTGTTCTCGCCCACCAAGCTTAGAGTGGTCCTCTTTATGTGACATTTTGAATTTCAACCTATTTTTTGAGATTTATGAAATAAATATTTCTTCAATCCGCTTTCAATAAATCTCACTTGGAATTCATCACTTTTGAGTAGACTAACCGTTAGAGCATGGCTAGTTAGGAATCAAGTACGTGAATCTAAGAACTTGGCCATAGATTGACACTTCGACCATAAGAATTGGTGAGGGATTGGCGAGGAAATATTTTGATCCAAGGATGGTTACGGAACGATTCGCAAATGTTGTGCAATTGGATCACGGGTAATTCCACTTGGCTATTGTATAAATTTCAAACGATCATAAACCTCATCCGAACAATCGCGTCATTTGGAACTAGTGATTGACCCTCGCAATTACATGACAACCGAGGTCGCCATGACTCGAGTAAACTTAGATGTGGCTCGATATCGAATTGGCAACGAGTCGATATGCGTAAATTCCTAAAAGCCGCCCGTTAGTTCGAGATGCACTAAAGTCGCATTCGATTGAATTTGGCCATTAATTAGAATCCGAACTGGGTATCGAAATTTCAAGATTTCCACGACTAATTTATTAGACGTCATCTCGTTAAAGTGTGGCCAATCGTTGGGTTGATCGGAAATGCAGAAAAAAAAAGGAAAATTGGGCAAAATATTTTGTGGACAAATTATTTTTGTGGAGATAATATTGAAAATTTCTCTCTCCCCTCTCTCTTCTTCTCCTCCCCCGCTGAAATCCCACGACGTTGCTTCTACCTTTGCTTTGCTGACCCCTACGCTGCCCCCCACTTGTTGACTCCTGTTTTGCTGACTTTCCCCACTCCTTCATGTGATCTTTGTTGCTCTCTTTGAACCCATCTTTCATCTCTCACGACTTACCTTTTCTGATCATGTTGGTTGACTATTTCAGCTTTCCTTCTGCTGTGACTGACTTCCACTCATTCCCTTGTTGCCTAATTGTTGCTTTCTGCTGACCCTTGCTGCTACTTTGCTGACCACCTCCACACCTTACCACTGTTTACCTTAATTTTTGCCCCATTCACTTCTTCTTACATCCTTCAATTGTTGCTACTCTCTGCTACTTCTTTTCCTTCTATTTCTTCTTTGCTTCTTGGCTCTTTCATTTTGCTTTTGCTTCCTTTGGCTTTTATGGCTTCTTGCTTCTCCATTTCATCCTGCCGGACCAGCTCCTCACTAACCACCACAACCACACCATTCAGCCACCGTGAGCTTAGCTCACCAATTTGGAGTTGCTTTTGCCTTTTTTCTTGGTTTTCTTGCTTAGGCTAAGGGTAAGTACTCCCTAAGCCTTGGTTAGGATAATGAATTACTAATGAACATGTTTAGGGGTGGATTAGGGCTATGGATAGTTGGTTTAATGGCTGGTTGTGTTTGGTTTGCTTGGTGGTGCTTGTTGGTTGATTTCTGGTAAGGTTGCTTTTTGCTCTTTGTATTTTTCCATTTTTCTGTGATTTATGTGGGCCGAATTTGAGGAAGTGTTCTTCATGAAAGTTGCTCATGACATCTTGAAGCATGACATATATTAAATCTGTAATTTGTAGAGATCATTTGTGGTCATTCGAAAATCCATTTTTGGATTGTCTCAAAACTGCCAGAGTTACTGTTCTCCCGACCTTTTTGTCTTTTTTATTTTCTATAAAATTTTTCAGATCTTGTTTTAACAAACTTTCTTCACAAAAATTATTAAGAATGTCTGTGTCTATGACGTATAAAAATTTCAGAGCTTTTCAAAGTGATTTGGGTACTGAATGAGTTGTATTTGATGGTCTGAGGGGTTGTCCGAGCGAACCGGGTTCTATCCGGCTTTACGTATCAAAATGAGGTGCTTATAGTTAGAAATGGATTTCATGTCTTTCATGAAAAATGTTTATCAAGATGTTTTGTACAACATATCCAAATTTCAGAATTTTTGGAATTGATTTACTATTTATTTCAAATGGATTTCGATCAGTGCACAACTACATAGTTTGGACCCGGTTTTGTACATTTTCGATTTTTCACTCTCTCGAGAATCATTCGGTATTATCGTGGCGTTTTGACGGATTTAGTTGACATTGGACTAATTTACAAAGATAAGAATTGGTAATGATTGTTGAGGTGTATGTGTGGTCACGACACATTCCGTCTAGGCAGGAGTTCTAGACGATGCCCGGCGGGAGTTCGGATGCCGTTTGGTACCCAGGGTTGCCGGGGGCATTCGATCCCGCAGACGATGCCGATCGCAGTGGAAGTAGAATCGATGCTCCTAAGTGGAATGTCGTTGGGTACCCGCTTGTCGGGGGTGTTTGATCCCTAACTTTGCTGTCGCCAAGGTGGCGGGATGATGCCTGGTTACGCTATATGACCGGCGGGAGTTCGATGGCCCAAGAGGTCGTCAATAATATGAACTTAATGAGTGCTATTTGCATTGGGGAATGCTTTGCCTGAATTAATTAATGAGCACATCTGGATTATTAACCGTGTTATGCATGATTATGCCTTGAATTACGTTGTACAAGCTTGATGAGCAATTGGTCATTTTATGGCCGGATTCTAATGTCTTGGGGGCTTACATATGTGCGAGGCGAGGTAAGGGTGCTTGTGATTGTTATGACATATTGGATGTCAATGTTGCATGATTAGGATTATTCGGAGGTACGCGTTAGCCTAAGCGAGATTTAGGTAGTTACTTATTGAGATTTATCTCATCTCCCGTTGTTAAATATTTTCAGGCTTGGAATGATGAGTAGTCGTAACGTGCGGTTCAAGTTAAGGGGTTATGTTGGGCATTGGATGTGTCATCCTTTTGGGTGCTCTCTTGTAGAGGAGTTTAAGTCAACCTCCCTTTTGTATCTGGGCCTCGTTAGGAAGTGGCTTCATGTGAGACTTGTAATTGTGTAAACCTCCTTTAGTTATCTTTGTGAGCTTATAATGACTTGCTTGTTTTTATGAGAAGTGTTTTCCTTGCTACCTCGTTTATTTGAATGTTGTATGGAGTGTTCATATTCGTTTCGCGTGCATTTAATCGCTAGTGTTTCAATTGGGTTGACAACGAATCCCGAGATATTGCATACATTACGACCTTTTAAAGGACGATCAAATGCGCTCGTAGGGTTGGGGTGTGACAATAGGCTCCTTCTCGGCCTCGGGCTTAGGCTCTAGTTCTTTAAATTCCTCCTCGAGCTCGAGGTTCGTAGGCGCTACGGGTTTTGGTACGAGCTCGGGTTTTGGATAAGGGTTCTCCGGAGGATCTTCGGCGTCCAAAACCTCACATCGGGAGCATACACGTGCCCGAGCTCCCAATCTACAGCGTCCTCGATGCCGTGCTATTGACCCTCAAAACCCTGGATTTGGCCGATTAACTCCAACTCGTCCCGATAAAACCAGACCAAATAAGTATGGCGCTGCAAGTCCTCTAAGCCCTCATCTACCCAGATTGTAGTAAGGTGCCTAATGTAAGTCTGATTTGGGACTACCAGATACTCTGTCTCCTCATGCACCGTATGCATAGGGACCCCAAAACGCCGAAGTGGCGGCATGATTAAGGTCGGGGTTGGGGATCTAAAAAGGTTTGCACTATAGCAATGAGAATAAATCTCAATAAGCGGACAACCTATACCCCATCTAGGCCAATGCACACCCGCATTGAGTCTAGCATGCGATCTAACAGCCAACACGATCAAATCCATACAAACATACTTACCACTTAAACCAACTACCAACTCTACATATTAGTCAATTCACATTAATGCAATAATATCTCATGTACATATAATAATCACTTGAGCATCATACACACGTGGATTCACCCAATTCAATCAAGTACATTACACGTGCTCATCCATTTAACTTTTTCACGACCCAAGTCAACACCCTACAGTCCTTTCTCGCCACCCCGTCAACATACTCCAGGCTGGCAACCCTCCGATTAATCCGGGCTTTATCCCACATCAACATGCTCCGGGACCTTTCTCATGACCTGGTCAACACCCTCTGATCTTTTTCACAACCCGGATCAACACCCTACAAGTTGGCAACCCTTTGATCGATCTGGGCTTGGTCAAGCAAACACACATGCCACTTAATTCAATCAATTTTCATGCCATAGTCAAGCTTCAAGATCATTGAGTCAACTCAACTCACTACTCACACAAACCAACCATACTTAGCACCCAAATTCACTCCAAAGTGCCATAATGAACCAGCCATGCACACAATCACCAACACATCACATTTCTATGCACTTTCCAAACCATAGGCTCCACAACATTAGTCCATAATCCTAGCAATTCAATTAGCCAAGAACAGCTACTAATTGGCCTCCAAATCACCACAAATCATTCTACAAATTAGTCATGTTCAAACCACAATTTAGCCATATCCATTAACCACTAAACCAACCCTAATAACCCCTAACTAAGTCTATTAATACCCAATGAACTAGATAAGGTTTAGGGAGTCACTTACTTAGGTTTGGCCCAGGGAAAATCGGCAAGGGGCCAAAATGGCCCGCAAGCAAACGGGGGGTGGGCGGTTCGAGGGTACAGCCGCCTGACCAACGGGCAAGGCCTCCGGCATGGTCCTCTGTCATGGCTCGAGACTCTCGGCCATGGGCGAGGTGCTCGGCCAGGTGAGCCGGGCGATGGCTGGGCAGCTCGGCAACCGGACGGCGACTAGGGCAAGCTCGGCCACAGGGGCAGCCCAAAGTGAGCTTCGCCCGAGGTGGGTAACAACTGGTGAAGCTAGGTTAGCGAAGCTCAGAGCGGCGGCAGAAGGCGACAGTTTACAATGAGTCGGTGAATGGCTAGGCTAGCCGGGCGGGCGTCTTGTGCGGTGAGCCCGTCTTTGGGTGGGAGACGAGTTTGTCTAGAATGAGACGATGAAGTAGAGGCACGCGTATAAGCCCAAAGCAATAGCGGCAACAACGGCTTGGGGGAGGGGGGAATGCTAGGGTGGTGGTGGTGAGCTGGTGGGGGTAGCGGCATCGGAGAAGGTGGCGTGGCAGTGGTCAGGCTAAACGAACAAAAAGGTGAGTCGAGGCGAAGGGGAAAATAGGGGGAAGAGGAAGGAGAGGAGGGGTCGCGTAACGGTAGTAGCGTTGATGGTCGCTGGGACAAAGCGGGTGAGGTGGCATGGCACGCCGCAGCGGTCGAGCGTCAAGTCACAAGGGTGCAACGCGAAAAAAGTGCTTATGTATGGAGGGGAGAGGGAGGATAGCCGGGTCGGGAGTCGGACGGCGGGTCGGTGGATCACGGGCAACCAGGCGAGCGGCAATGCAAAGCGGATAGTAGATGGTGAGTTGGGCTATGACAACGGCAGGGCAAAGGGCTAGTCGAAAAGGTAAGAAAGCAAAAAGCAATGGCGAAGGAAGAGAAAGAAGAGAAGAAGAAGAAGAGAGGAGAGAGAGAGAGAGTTTGTATAGGGGAGAAGGGGGAAGGGACGCACGGACGCTGCAAAGGAGAGAGAGAGAGAGAGAGAGAGAGAGAGAGAGAGAGAGAGAGAGAAAGTCAATTATCCTAATTGAGTATGATTCGACGATCCTCGCTCAAACTCGAAGTTGATCCGATGGTTCGCAAAAATCCTAATTATAAATTAGGACCAAAAGACACTAACTAAAATACACCACGAGGGAGGTCTACTAGTTAAAATCCACACCCAGTCTAAATTTCACTTTTCACCAATTCCAAGTAATATCGATGTTGGCCATAATAATATCAACACCGTCCAATTAAATTAAATCATGAAACTCGAGAAATTCAACACCAAAGTTCCGGCTCTAAATAACGGCCAAATTCGATCAAATGTGGTTCTAGCAAAATCTCAAATTTAAAATAACCCAAGAGTGATCAGTTCCGAGCGAGATTTTATTATAAGCACACTGACAAAATACCCACTTTATAAATTCCAAAAATAGGTCGAAATTCGAAATGTCATAATTCTCCTTTTCCTTTCTACTAGCTAACTTGCTTCTTTAGTGGCAGTGGCGAAGGTTTTGGGGCTTCATGGTTTGTTTTGTCCTGAAATTTGATACTTGTACATGCCATTCACTTATATAATAAAATCACCATTTTCATTATCATCACACGATCTCTTCATGGAAAAGGAAGAAATGTCGTTTCTTTGCGTTAGAGTTACCATCGTGTAGCTATTCTATTTCCATATGCCAATGCCATTTGTACGTGTTACTCTTAATAACTTTAGTTTCTTTTATGAAAAAGAAGAAGATGAATTGGGCTTCCGGTGATGATTGCCTCGATTGGCCTCCCGTCGGCATCGCTCATCCCAAGGCGGCCTTCCGGTGATTCCTGCTGATTCAAGCGGCTTTTAGGGCTGATTTCTAGAGGATAGGCCGCCCGGACGACCTTCTTCCACCCCTCCAAAGAGCTTCCATCCTCGCCCAACACAGGTGCTTTGGGATTTCAGATCCGGACATCGCTGGACCTTGCGCTCCTCCGCATGAGACGTGATTGAACCGAGGCCTCGGTACTGGTTGGTTTCCTTTGATCTCAGTCCTGGTTTTGTGCCACCCTAGAGTCCTTCCTGCTGTGTTGGGCCGGGAAGTTGGGTTGGTGCTCGCCTTGTTTGGGGAACCGTATTATAAAGCCGGAACATTCCCTGCTTACGAGTTGGTGTTCTTGGTGGATTGAATGGTCTTTGGGTTGGTTTGGTTATCTGCCATTTGTCTCTCTGCTGATCGGTATAGGAGTTTGTGGGTTTGAGGTTGTACGTATGCTGGGTGACTTGTGAAGTGTACTCTGCGCTGGTCTTTACTAGTGGTTGACTGGTAGGTATTTGTAGTTTTGCCCAAATGGCTGAGACTATAGTATCCACCTTACCTGGCCCATCCATTGGTATAGCAACCGAACCTCCCCGCTGAGGAAGGCCATCGACGGTTGTAGGTTCTGCGGGTGAGCAGAATACCTGAAATGAAAATGCTCCTTCCTTTAAGATAGTTGAGCCTAGGGGGAAATCGGTTGCTTTCACTAGCAAAAGCCCCCTTCCCAGGTTCTAGACTTGGCCAAAAAGGGTATGCTAGGCGAGTCGTAGTAGAGGTCGGTCTAGAAGTCGACATACCTCCCCTAGACGTGCTCACATTGCTAGCCCTCCCGCTGGTTCTATCTTAGAACATCCTGAAAGAAGCCTTGTCAACAAGGAGTGGCCGAGCTCAAGCACTCAACCCACTCCCCCTCGCCAGGCATCCGGATCTTGGGCAAATGTGGCTAAGGCCTTGACAAAAGGGTATAACCTAGCATATGTCCCCCTTTGGTTGAAAATGGTGAGATCATTGTCGATATAACTCCCCGAGGTTCTTCTTGCAGAGAGTCCGAGATGGCTGGAATGCTTAGTCGGCCAATACATAGGGAAGAAAGCCCCTTTTAAGCGATCGAGGAGGCTCTTAAAAAGTCCTAGGGTGACCATCTAGTCGATGTTAATTGCATGAGAATGGCTTTTACTTTTTCCGAGTTCCTAATGATGAATTTCGCAAGAAGATCCTTTGATATGGGGCCGGTCTCCATTTTTAGCTGCACCTTAGTTCTTCAAAGATGGGCATCCAAAAATGACACTCAAGAAGGGTAAGTTGGACTCAATCCCTATTTGGGTCAAACTAAGGGACATCCCTTCTCCCTTTGGTCTCCTAAGTGGGCATTGGGCGCATTGCTAGTGCAATCGGCAATCCACTTTATGTGGATACCAAACCCTGGGAACAGATGTCCGTATATCCTATGCCCGAGTATGCATAGAGATTAAAGCCACTAATCCTCGTTATGGAGTTCGTCAAGTTCGGGTGGGATGGCGAAGTAAACTCGATAAGTGTAGAATATGAATGGAAACCGCTTGTATGCCCTTCATGTGGTATTTTTGGCCACAAACCGGGAACTAAGGGCTTTGATTGTGCTCCGCAACAGCCTGAAACTCGACCTGAGCTTGCCTCTCGGTCCCAAACAAAAAGGATAGATGGATGTTAGGAGGAAAAAAGGAAAAAGGCTCATATTCCGACCTCGATCACCGGCAACACACCTCAACTCCCAACCTGAATCGTAACATTGGAGTAGAGATTCCTCTGCCCCTATAGTCAGTCGATTGCCTCCATGCCATCTCGCTAAGAGCTCGGTTCTTGCACCTTAATCAGTCGGAATCAACTTGTTACAACTCCCAAGCCTTGGAACACGGGACCTCTAGCACTTCTCCTTCCCGATGTCCTGGCAAGCACTTTGGTCCAAAGATCTCTGATTTCCCACCCCTCGTGCTCAACAGGACCCCGGTGTGTCAAAAATTACGCTAGCTGAACCTTTCCTTGGGACACCTCCACTCGGAAGGGTGGCTCCTTTAGGCGCTCATGGTTTGCATCCCGCTCCATGACCCGGACTTGCCTAGGACTATTCTCCTGGAGACTCCACTGAAGAACCTTATTCTGGACACTCAGGGTGGCCGCGCCTCACCTGGTCCTCGGGGCGTCTTCAATTACAACTTGAGGACTTTGGTACTAATTCTCATCGCCCTCTGGAAGGTTCTTTTAGCTCTCACACCCGGGGGGATAATAATGACTCGGAGACCAAATCATGGGAGAACCTAATACCATATCCCCCCAACTACACGTTCGCGAACATTGGCATCCTATACAGGAAATCCATCCAAGGCCTCCTTGGGACCTACTCCTAGTATGAGTTGCATCGGTTCGTCTTCTTGCCCGTCCTCCTCGAAGGAAGATAAGAAGAGGAGATCAAGGAGAGCTAGGAGATAATATCTCCTTTTCCATAAATGTTTTTTTGTTATTTGGAACATAAAGGGACTAGTAGGTCCCCTAATACAAGCGGAAATTGTACCTTCATCGTGGTCAATCATCTCTCTTGTATCGGTATCATCGAAACTAAAGTTAAAGGCCCTTTTTTGCTGGGATCTCGCTTAAGGTTTATGTAGTAACTGGTGTTGGACTTCTAATTATGATTCTTCTCCCTAGGTAGGATTTGGTTTGGTTGGGATCCAAATGAGATGGACATTAGTCTCGTCTTTTTTCTTGCCAAATAATTCATCTTCACTCCGACTCTTGAACCTCCAGGAATCTTGTCTACTCACAATTGTGTATGGTGAGCATACTTTTGTGAAACGAAGGCAATTATGGGCTGACCTCTATCGCCTCTCTAACGGCGACTTACCTTGGATCGTGGCCGGGATTTCAACGCAATTAGAGACCCCAAGACAGGGGTGGGCAGCTCGACACAATGGATCCCGCCTTTGATGAATGTCGAGAAGGCCTTAGCCAAAGCGGGATTGGAGGACCTTCACTATGTAGGGTGTCGATACACATGGACACATTCTTCGTGCAAACTGGAAAATGCGTAAAATAGACCGGTACTTATTAATGATTGTTGGCTTGACAATTCTCTTTCTCTCTCTGAAGCGAATTTTCTGCTGCCTGGAATATCTTATCACTCCCCAATGGTGATCAAAATTGCACTTCCTAGTTCCTCCAAAAAGCCGTTCAAGTTCTTCAACTTTTGGACTACACATCCAACCTTCTTGGAGCTAGTTACCCAAGCTTGGGATACTCATATTCTTGGCTCGCCTATGTTCATAGTTTGCTGCAAACTTAAGGTTCTCAAATCAAAGTTGAAGCTTTTGAACAGGTCTTCTTTTTCGGACATTTCCGCCATAACAGAAAGAGGCTAGATTGAATCTTTCGATGTTCAAATAGCCTTGGAGTCAAATCCATTCGATCAAAGCCTCGCCGCAAGTGAAGCAAGACTCCTGCGAACCTTCTCCGACTTGAGATCTCAAGAGGAGTCTTTTTCGCACAAAAAATCTAGAATCCGTTGGCTCAAGGATGGTGACATGAACACAAAATATTTTCACCTCCATGTCAACAAAAGGAGACTTCATAACAAAATCCTAACTGCTTTGACAGAGGATGGTACGCTCAATCACCGAACCTCAACAAGTCGAGACCATATTGTCCACCACTTCCAAAGTTTATTAAATGGAGGTTCAGCAGACCGGTTCTACCTTCCTCACCTCCGAGTTGGAGGTTCTCCTTGGACATTCCTTGATGAGAACCGAGTTACACTCTCATCCACCGATCAACGAGGAGGAAATTAATCTGCCCTCTTCTCTCTTGCTAAGGACAAAGCTCCTGGTCCTGATGGTTTCAATGCTGAATTCTTCAAACACACATGGGGATCATTGGACCATCTATTATGGAGGCGGTTAAGACTTTCTTTGAGACTGGTCGCATGCTTAAAGAGATTAATAACACCATCCTCACGTTGGTGCCGAAATCACCTAATGCATCGGCCATGAGCGATTTCCGACCAATAGCATGTTGCAACACCTTGTACAAATGCATTTCAAAAATCCTTGCTAGGCGTATGGCAAAGGTTATCCCAATGCTGATTGGACCTTCCCAAACAGCATTTGTTAAAGGCCGCAGAATCAGTGATAATATTATGGTAGCACAAGAACTTTTTGCGGACTTTCACCACGAAGCATACCTACCTAAATGTGCCATTAAGGTGGATTTCCACAAAACTTTCGATACGATTGACTGGAACTTCATTGAAAGAGTACTTACAGCCTTCAAATTTCCAGTTTTTTTCATAAAGCTGGTTATGACATGCATCTCTCACTTTGCCAAATTCACGATTTCCATTAATGGAGAACTACATGGCCATTTTGCTAGTAGCCGAGGGATACGCTAGGGGGACCCCCTCTCACCGTACCTTTTCATTCTTGCTATGGAAATCTTCTCAGCTATTCTCAAGTCCAAAAAGAGACAACCCCGACTTTCGGTGGTATTGGCGATGCAAGAGACTTCGCATATCCCACTTGTTCTTCACGGTGATGTCCTCTTATTTTCACAAGGACACATGAGATCGATAGAGCTTATAAAGAAATCTCTTGACTTATTCCCAAGATGGTCCGGCTTAAGACCAAACCCTAACAAGAGCAATATATACCTCTTTGGAGGTAATCCCGAGCTTCATCGCGATATTCTACAATGTCTCGGATTTCAGCAAGGGTCACTACCCTTCCGATACACAGGTGTACCTATTATATCCTCCAGGCTGCGCAAAGAGGATTGCAAGCTCTTGATTGATTCCATTACGGCGAGAGTCCGTTCTTGGACGCAAAGATTCTTATCTTTTGCAGGTCGCATACAACTTATTCAATCAGTATTGCATTCTATCCAAGTGTCTTTGGGCCATGATATTCTCTCTTCCTAAAGGTGCCTTGAATGATATTGAGACCATACTTGACAATTTCTCTGGAAAGGTCTTGGCTTAGGAACAGGGGGAGCTAAGGTAGCTTGGAATGTTGTTTGTCTCCCAAAAGAAGAAGGAGGCCTCGGGATATGAAGACTTTCTCAATATAATAGAGCCATGACTCTAAAGCACATATGGATCCTTTTCAACGACAAGGAATCTATGTGGTGTAAATGGGTTCATTCAAACTTTTTACAAGAAAAAACTTTTAGATCAAGTTTCCAAACCCACCCTTTGCTCATGGACTTGGAAAAAGATCCTTGACTTGCGAGACTTAGCCAAGACCATTTTCCAGTGGAAGATTGGCAACGGTCGGTCGATATCTTTTTGGTTTGATTGGTGGCATTCAAAATGGCCCCTATATCTCTTTTTCAACAATATGGATATCTACCACCACTCCACGGATCCCAAGGAAGCCCTCGGTTTGGGACTTCTTCCACTTTACTTGGCAATCATCACCCATTCTACATAATATTATGGCTTGGATGGAAGCTCCTTCAAACTTAGATGATGATACTGGATAGCTTCATCTAGAACCCTAACCCGACTAAATCATTCTCGGTCGCCCAAAGCCCGGAACCACATAAGGAAGAAAGCCCACCCGCCATTTGGCACTCATTCGTATGGGACTCTCATATGACCCCCGGCATTCATTCCTCTTATGGATTGCGTCATTAAATCGGGCTACCTACACAGGTTCTTCTTCTCCAAAATCGCCGCATTGAATCAGGACTATGTACTTTCATTACCTAGTACCGGACTCCATCAACCATCTCTTCTTCGAATGTTCTCGCTACTAGCGAGGCTGGCTTCCTTTTGGGCTACTAAATGTAATCTCTCATGGCGAAACCGCCCGTGGCTGAACTTATCTCTTGGGCAAACAAAGTATGTGGAGGCCCTTCCTTCCTTCCATCGACTTGCTAGGTTCTCCTTCGAGCTCTTTGCCATACCATATGGATTGAGCGAAACAACTCTCTCTTCAGGAACAAGACTATCTCTATTCCGGGATACGTAAGCACATTATCAAGATGGTGAAGGATAAAGCTCTATCCTTAGGAAAAATTGCTGACACACCGATAAATAGAAGACTGCAAAGGAACTGGGAACTCTCTCCTTCCATCTTTTTTAATTTGGTTGCTTAGTTCTCTATTTTGTATAGGGCTTTGCTGTTCTTAGCTCCTCCTTGTATAGGGCTTTACTCCTTTGTTAGCTTGTTGTGTGGCCTCTTTTTCCCCTCCTCTTGTACATTGGGGAAGAGGGTCTTTTTGCATAGTTTGTACTTGGTGTTTTAGAAAAGTAATATAATTCTTACCTTTACCAAAAACAAGAAAAAAAGAAATGGGCTTCTATTTCAAGTTTAATATAATTTATATATTCAGAATAAATCCTGAATTTAGTTGAATAAATGATTAATGTTGGGCTTAAGTTTACTTCTACTAATTATAACGACTGCCCTAAATAACCCCTTTTGTAATTTCTCGATTTGTAACGATTAATTACTTTGCATAGGTCCATGTCGAAGAAAAAGCTAAAATGGAACAATAAGGACCCACTAAAAAAACATAGAGTAGCCTGATATGGTCTTCTTGGTTTACATCTTTTTGGAAAATCCTCTTCATATGGTGTTTGATTTATCACATATTTGTCACAACAGGATCTAATTGCATAGTTGCTCAAGAGCACCATTCTGTCAATAAGTTGATCAAGCTTGATGAGAGCTGCATTATTGTAGATTTCGGAGAACTTCCTTTGGCTCCTAATGAAATAACTGGACAACGACCAATATATGCATGTCGCCTTCTCTCTGTTTGAAATATTCTTCATTATCGCACCTCTAGCATTAAAAACATTGTGTCTAGTCACTGTTCAAGCTGGGGGTTTTCGGTGGGGCAACTTATTTTCTAGTTTTATCTTCTAATTATTATCTTCTTTTTTTTCATAATTGAAAAATAGGAAAAAATTTATGATTCTTCAAGCTTTAGAAAATTGTGAAAACTAATATATGATTTTACTTGTCTATATTTATTGTGTTATTTATTTTAAGAGATGTTAGATACTTCATTGTCAAACTCGAAAAAATTTGCGATAAAGATGAAGTTGCAAACAAGCGAAAAATTTTATTTGGAACCTTATAAAACTATTAAAATTTTTATCTTTTACACTGCATGCATAGCATCAATCTTTTATATGACATGCATAGCATATTTCTTGTTTTTAAATATCTATCTATTTAAGTAATGTGGGTTGGGTTGGATATGGGTCACTAAATTTGTCTTAGATATGTGAATGATCAAAAACGTAAAATGGGTTGATTTGGATCTGACCCATTCATTTGATGGCCCTAGTTGTCACATAGATGTGGTCTAGATCAAGATTTTCGACTTTAATGAGTTGACAAGTACATAGGACGTTCCATGACAAATGTAGTGTCTTTAGAAGAAGAGGGAGGGGCGGATGCTTTTTGTGGTTTTCTTCGTGACTAATAATATTTTCATTACCTTAATAGATCCTTCCACCCATATTATGAAAATGTTTTTCCTTTTCCAGGTTCTGTTTGTCCGGAAAATGAATTTTATTGGAATATTATTTCAAGAGACTTATTTTCATTTTATGTTTGGTTGTATTGTGCAAATAATATGAAAGTCATTCTCGATGTTTGTCGCAAAAAAATTATGAAACACACTTTTGAGAAAAAGTCTTGAACACAACTCTATGTCTTGGAGTTAGGTATTGGAGACCCAAGCTTGAGCATTAGAGCCCTGGTCCTAGTCTCAGGTGAACCAGGGCATAAGCATCGGCTTCCAAGGTAACCTATTCTTAGGAACAACACTTAGGTTTGGCCTCAAGAGTCCCATGTCTAGCTTGGACTCCTTGCCCTGCCTTGGAGTCGGGGACCTCGGTTGGACCTAGGCTCAAGCCCCAAGGTCCTCAGTTCAAATGCAGGGGTTTAGACCATTTTGGAAAATGATTTTTGATTTTAAAAATGAAAATCATTTTAATAATTTAAGTTTAAGTTCTGTTGACTATGGATTTCGTTGACTCATTTGTTTGAGTGACCCAAATATCAGAAATGAAGAAGATGTTGTATGATAGTAAATCTCCCTCGAAACAAATGGACCTCAAGTTATAATGTAATCATGAAAGAAATTATTATGCTATGAAAGAAAAGATTCTAGATGCTATGTAACAGTCCGAATTTTTCGATCCTTTTCCGGAATTTAAGAAATGAATTTGATCAATGCACTATAGTGAGATCTCACCCGAACAACGTATTCATGGGATGCTAACATTAGGGGTAAGGCTATTACGGGATTGAGTTCGCACGACCAAAGAACTCGACCTGATTTAATCTTGACTATATGGATTGACGAGGGAATGTTTTGAGCCAACCGAGACCCGGTCTATTTGATTGATTGTGTTCAAGGGAACTAGTGACAAACCCTCGCAATTATATGACAATCGAGGTCGTCCTGGATAAATTTAAACGTGATTTGACTTAGTGTCGATCATGGGTCGAGAGCTCGTAATCTCAATGAGCCACCCGTTAACCAAAGATAAGCTAAAGTCGCGATTGTTCAATTCTAGTCATTTCTTGGAATTCGAGTCTAGGAATCGAGAATTTTGAAAGTGACAATTTTGAGCGGCCGATGGCGTTTTTGCTTGGCCAATCTTGGGGCCACCCATTTTTGCAAAAAATGGATTTCGTTCGACGGAAAAATTACGATTTTGCCCCTCGGGATCCCGGCGTTGATTTTGAGGCCATATGAGATTATTTTTCGAGGCCAATGTCATTTTGGAGTGGCCACGTACATTTAGAGTTGTTTTGGTCGAAAATTAGAATTTTGGCTCGGAAGTGAAAAATAATATTATTTTATTCTCAAGGCGTTGCGATCGATTTTTGAGGGCTTAAGAAGCTATTTTCACGATTCCGACGCTATATTATGTTGGCCACACAAATTTGGGGTTGGTACGGTTGAAAAATGGAATTTTGACCGGGGACCGGAAAATGACCATTTTGCCCCTAGGCCTAATTTTAGGGATTCCGAATTTTGGAAAATTATTTTGGGGATATTTTATGGATAATATCAGTCCAATAATGCAGCCTAGTGAATTACCAAAATACTCCTCAATTATTGGATAAGGATTATTGTGGGCCAAGTATTCAAGGGCATTTTGAAAATTTTAGTTCAACTTAGTCAAACCCACTCTCTCTCTCTCCTCATTTCCAGCCCATCACCATTTGCCATCACCACCCCCCCGATCGGTCTCTCTCTCTCTCTCTCTCTCTCTCTTCATCTTCGTTTCCTCACATCACCGCCAGTGCTGCTATTGCTACTGTTCTGCCCATTTCAGCCACCCATCTAACCCGTTCGTCTGCCGCCTTTCTTAGATAAGTGACTTCCCCAATCGATACCTAGGATCTCGTGTATTGCTAGGTTCGTTTAGGGTTCGATTTAAGTGATTTTCATGGCTGTTTTGAACTGAAATAGTGGCTGGTTGGTCGGGTGGTTGTAGATTGATTTGGAGACTGAAAATATGAGGTTTGGGAGGTTCGGATAGGGCTGTGATGATGCGGAATGATTACGGTTTGAATTCATGTGATTTGGTGTAATTTTCGGATTTGTGACTACTGTACCCGTCCAATTTATTATTTTTGTGGAGAATTTTGGGAGCTGAATTTGAAGAAGTGTTCTTCATGAAAGTTGTTCCCAACATCTTGAAGTATAACATATTTCAATTTGGAAATTTTTAGAAATCATTTGATGCCATTCGAAGTCCATTTTTGGATCGAAATAAAACTGCCCGATTTACTGTTTATCCGATCTTCGGGTCTGTTCGAATTTTTATTAAATTTTCCAGGCCTATTTTCAAAATACTTCCTTCACAAAAAATTGTTGGGGACATTTGTGGCTATAATATATAAAAATTTCAAGGTTTTCCAAAATGATTTAGGTGCCGAATGAGTTGTATTTTGATGGCCTAAGGGGCTGACTAAGCGAACCGGGTTTTTCTGAATTTGAGTGTTAAAACGAGGTATTTACGGTTAGAACTGGGTTTCGAATTCTCCATGGAAAATGTTCATCGAGATGTTTTGTACAACATATCCAAATTTCATAATTTTTGGAATTGATTTGCTATTTATTTCAAATGGATTTCGGCCACTGTGTAAACTGCCCAGATTTACCCTAATGCTATGAATTGAATTGTGTACGTGGTTGTATGATTTGTGATTGGGGGCTGATTTGGATTGTGCTTGGGCTGAATGTGATGTGGTGCTACGCCATGTGTATGTGGCCGTGAGGTATAGGGGCGTGGTCGTGTGAATATGCATTGAATTCGCATGCCAAGAATGTGATTGGGTGGCGTGTTCGTGTGACGAGAATGTGAAATTGTGAAATGTGTGTGTGAAGTGTGTATGTTTGGCCGTGCGTTTGTTGGCCATGTGTAAGTGTGGTTTGAGTGGAACGAGGATACGGAAATGTGGGATTGGTTGGAAAGGATCCATCCTGAGGCGTGTTCGTTTACGCGGGACGATGCCGTCCCTGACGAGGTGACGATGCCCGGCCCGACGGGGTGACGATGCCTGACGTGGTTAGAAGACCGTTGGCTTGATGCGTTTTACGCGGGCGCGGTAGTAGTGGAAGAGTTGAGAATGAGCGGGAATTGGCTTGAGGTGCGAGGTTTGAGAAAGTGACGCATGGTGTGAGTAGTGTGCGAGTGTGTTTGTATCGCGTGATGTGATGCTTAATTATGGGGTAGAAACTGCTAGGCACGGTATGGGACGTGCCCAAGTGGTTTTTATCTTATAATTGAGGCACGTCGGCGCGCTTTGTGAATCATTGCTATGATATGTTGGCTGTGTTATTGTCTAACGTGCAGGGGCGTGTATGATGGATTCCGTGTAGGGGGTGTGTGTGGTTGTTAGTTTGATTGATTGTCGTGTGGTGTGCGTGTTTTCATCCGGTAGTACGCGAAAGTGCCTACGTGAGGTTTGGGCTTGTATACTTATTGAGATTAGTCTCATAATTGTATAATCTATAATTTCAGACCTCCAACAGTAAATCCGGAAGTGCGCCTTTTCCTTTTTGAAGTTCGGGAAACACTTTTGGTGCCCAAAGGAACTGCAAAGTAGTGTCCGGAGGTCAAGCCCGAAGAATCGGGGAGCAGATTAGGAAGGTGATCCTTAGGTTTTCCCTAGGGTGTTTTAGGAGTTGTGTAAATCGAGTTGACCCATAGGGAAATTAAGTTAACCAGACCCTGATCTTTTGCTATGATGGTGATTTTGGATGCTAGTTTGTTGCATATGTTTGTAATATAATGTTAGTTTTTGTGGTGCAGTAATATTATATGAAATGTTGATATTGATGTTTGGCTGTTCATTTGTTCTACCCGTTATCGCCATCTTTTGTCCGGGGTTTTGTTTTATATATTTTGCTTCCGTATGTGGCTATGATGTTTGGGTTGGGTCGGCGATGTTCCTGGGGCGTCGCAACTAATTCGACCTATGGCGGGATGTCGCGAGCTCGCGGGGGTTCGGGCGTGACATACTAAGTTGTGGAAAAAGTTATTATTAGTGTGTAAATTACATTATAGGTTTGATATGTAGCTTTAGTCTTTGAAATATCACTGATGTTAGAGGATTGCATTGGCTAGATATGTACGAAGTGACGTGTTAATATGATAGTGCGTATTTAATTAAATTTTCTTTTTTATAACAAATGAAGAAATCATGGCAAGGGAGGACACTTCATTGAGGATGTGCAGTCAACCTCATAAGAGATTGTTTCTAAACTAGCGATATTAAACAAAGTGAATGAAATCAAACAGCTTGATAATGGTAGAGTAAAAAATATTGTATAATCTATAAATTATGTAGGTTAAGTCCATTTCAACTGGTTGATCATGTGAACTCCATGACGAAATCTATATAAATAATTGATGGCACATGATCCCTAAATCATGTCATAACTTCTCGTTATTAGGATGCACATATGAGATGTGTTAGAGAAATCCCATATTGGATAATTAGAGTGGTGTAGAGCAGTTAATATATTATAGTTGACCCATTTCTCATTAGCTTAAACTTTTGAGTGAAGATGGGTCAAATTGGATATATTAACATGCTTGGACTTAGGCTCCATTTTTGTGATCTCCCCGGGCGAAAGGTATTGGGCTTCTGCTATTATTCCGTAACAAATTGGTGTCAGAGCCCGGTGTTTGGTGGATGAAGTTAGGCATATTTTCTGGGCGGTGGGCATTGTGGTGTAACAATGCAGGCCCGGTGGCAAGACTTCTCATCTTGATGCAGAAGGATACCTAAATTAAGGAGGAGCTCATAGAGAAATTATTGGTGTTTGAGAGAGAGTCATACAGAGAAATTATATATTTAACTTAGTAAAGGTATAGGTTGGTAACCGGATACCTTATTGTCGCAACCTCACCTCCCGCGGGTGTGGACCACCTAGGGGTTTGGCTAATGGATTATTAAGTTTAAACCTAATTCAGGTCCTCCCAAGTTCTACTAATTCGCGACTTAGGGTGTAAGTTCTTAACATGCAAATGTTTTCATATTGGAGTCACCACTAATCTATTTTATGATTGTGACATTCTTAATTTCGACCCATTTTTGAGATTTATGAAATAAATATTTCTTCAATGCGCTTTCAAAGGAAATCTCACTCGGAATTAATCACTCTTGAGTAGACTAACTGTTAGGGAATGGTTAGCTAAGAATCAAGTCGTGGACCTAAGAACTTGGCCATGGATTGACACTTTAACCATAAGGATTGGCGAGGGAATATTTTAGACCGTTAAAGGTCGATCCAAGGATGTTTATGGAACGATTCGCAAATGTCATGCAATTGGGTCACGGGTGATTTCGCTTGGCTGTTGTATGAATTTGAATGATCCTAAACCTAATCCAAATGATCACGTTATTTGGAACTAGTGATTGACCATCGCAATTACATGACAACCGAGGTTGCCATGGCTCGAGTAAACTTAGATATGGCGCGATATCAAATCAGCCCCCACGAGTCGTCTGGCGCAATTCCTAAAAAGCTGCCTATTAGTTCGAAGATTTGCTAAAGTCGTATTCGATTGAATTTGGTCATTAATTAGAATCCAAATTGGGTGTCGAAATTTCAAGATTTCCACGACTAATTTGTCGGGGCGTCGTCTAATTAAATGTGTGTCGTCGGGTTGATCGGAAATTTGGAATAAGGAAAATTGGGCAAAATATTTTGTGAATAGTGTTGAACCCTTCTCTCTTCTCTCTCTCTCCTTCCCCACACTCACTTACCCCCCCGTTGCTGCACGACTTCCCTCTTTGCTCCCTCATATGTCTGCTGCTGCTTTGCCCTACGCCTTCTTGACCATTGACTCTATCTACTTTTGTGTTCTTTGGTTGCTTATGCTTCATTGTCTTCTTGACTTTCCACTACTACCCATGCCTCTCTTTCTTCTGCTGCTGTTGCTAACTTTCCATGTTGGACTCCTCCATGTTGCTAACTCCTCTCCTCCTCCTCATGATGGACTTTTGCTCCTTAGTGGCTTACCTTCCTTCTTTGCTTCTTGACTGCTGCTTTGCTTCTTTCTACTTGTTTTTCTTTGCTTCTGCTCCTTACTTCTCCATTCCAGCACCACGACCAACCCTATTTCTCGTCAAATCAGCCACGTCAAGCGCCGTTCCTCCCTACCATCACACCTCCGCCACCCGGCTTCTTCCAAGGTCGAGCCACAGCCCATGGCTCACCCATCGAACCACTATGAGCTAAGCTCAACACTAGAGTTACTCTTGCCTCTTCTTCTTGGTTTGCTTGCTTAGGATTCCTAGTGAGTGCTCCTTGAGCCTTGGTTAGGATAATGGGTTACTAATGAACATGTTTAGAGGTGAATTAGGGCTGTGGATAGTTGGTTTAGTGGCTGGTTGTACTTGGTTTTGCTTGGTGGTGCTTGTTGGTTAATTTCCGATAAGGTTGCTTCTACATTGATGGATCTTTCTATTTTTACTGTGATTTGTGTGAGCCGAATTTGAGGAAGTGTTCTTCATAAAAGTTGCCCATGACATCTTGTATCATAACATAAATTAAATCTGGAATTTTTTGAGATCATTTAGGGTTATTCGTAAGTCCATTTTTGGACCATATTCAGTCTGCCGGATTTGCTGTTCACCCGACCTTCTTGTCTTTCCGAATTTTTATAAAATTTTCCAAGCCTTGTTTCAAACAAACTTCCTTCATGAAACTTGTTAAAAACACTTGTTTCTATGGTATATAAAAATTTCAAGGCTTTTCAAAGTGATTTAGGTACTGAATGAGATGCATCTTGATGGTCAAGCAGCTTGACCGGACAGGTTGAATTTCGTCTAACTTCAAGTGACAAAAAGAGGTGTTTACAGTTGGAACTGGATTTTAAGTTCTTCACGGAAAATGTTTATCAAGATATTTTATACGACATATCCAAAAGTTATAATTTTTGGAGTTGATTTACTATTTATTTAAAAGGATTTCGATCAACTGTGCAATAGCCCAGTTTGGCTCGGTTTTGTACATTCTCTGTTTCTCTCTCTCTCTCTCTCTCTCTCAAGAATTATTCAGTGTTATCATGGCATTTTGATGGATTTAGTTGACATTGAGCTAATTTACAAAGATAAGAATTGATAATGATTGCTGAGATATGTGCATGGTCACGACACGTTCCGTCTAGGCGGGAGTTTGGATGTCGCCTGGTACCCGGGTTTGCTTAGGGGGTGTTTGATCCTAGACGATGCCGATCACGGTGGAGGCCGGATCGATGCTTCTAAGTGGAATGTCATTGGTACCGGTTTGTCGGGGTGTTCGGTCCCCAATGTTACCGTCACCGATGTAGGTGGACGATGCCTAGTTACACCAAAAGACCGGGCGGGAGTTTGGTGGCCGAGGGGTCATTAATAATCTAGACTTAATGAGTGCGATTTGCATTGGGGAATGCTTTATTTGAATTAATTGATGAGCACGTCTGGATTATTAATTGCGTTATGCATGATTATGCCTTGAATTGCGCTGTACAAGCTTGATGAGCAATTGGCCATGTTATGGCGGGATCTAATGTGTAGCGCTTGCGTATGTGCCGAGGTGAGGTAAGGGTGCCTATGATTGTTATGACATATTGGATATCGATATTGCATGATTAGGATTGTTCGGAGGTATGCGTTAGCCTAAACGAGGCTTAGGTAGTTACTTATTGAGATTTATCTCATCCCCCGTTGTTAAATAGGCTTGGAATGACAAGTAGTCATCACATGCAGTTCGGAGTTCTGGGGTGACGTTGGGCATTAAATGTATCATTCTTTTGAATGCCTTGTTGTAGAAGAGTTTAAGTTAACCTCCCTTGTGTATCCGTGGCCTCGTTAGGAAGTGGCTTCGTGTGAGGCTTGTAATTGTGTAAACCTCTTGGAATTATCTATGTGAGCTTATAATGACTTGCTAGTTTTTATGGGAAATGTTTTCCTTACTATCCCGTCAATTTGAATGTTATATGGAGTGTTCGTATTCGCTTCCGCGTGCGTTCAATTGCTAGTGTTTCAATTGGATCGGAGACAAATCTTGGGATGTCGCATACTGACGACCAAGATGGGATGTTGCGGGCTCGTTGGGGTTCAAGGCGTGACAGTAGTGGGTCGATTAGAAACCCAAATAAAACATAGGGAAATAAGTTTTATTCCTATAAACTAGAGATTTTGAATTCGGAGACTTGGTTACGTTAGAGCTAGTCTAACGCCCTTTCGGTACCTTTTTCTTTTCAAAAAAAATGTTTAAGCATGCAATCTAGATCCATTTTATTACTTCCTAACATATGGGGTGATCATGCGGGTGCGCAATCCACGAAAAGTAATATCTAATAACGAAAAAAGTAAATAAATTGCTAGGTAGAGAGGATGATGTCATGCCCGAACCCCAACGGGCACGCGCCATCCGCCTCCGGTCGATTCAAGCGGCGTCTCGAATGTCGCTGACCTCAAAACGCCATCGAGATTTACTACCACAGCGGATATCAACAAATAAACCCGGACAATTAAAAACTAGGGGGAACAATAAGGGAGAATGAACATATTCGTTCTCATTGCCAAACTTACACCATAATATTTACAATATCCATTATTATTACAAGCACACCAAACCAGTAATTATTAACTTCCAAAATATAAAAAGGATTAGCATCCTAGATCAGCATTATCCAATAATGGGGCCCTCTCAATTTATTACCTCGCTCCCCGAACTAGTCCTTACGCCCTCTCGGGGCGTCCCACAAGTGACTCACTACCCTCGGCACACCACATGAATCCTCCTCACTGTCTGCTCACCCGGGACGGCTCCGAGTCGATCTCAATATGATCATGGCTTAGGCGGGGGCTCAAAATGGTTTGGTTGAAACAACTGTGAGACACTCCTCGGTAAGTTCACCCCTAAACCCAACCTAGGCTATCACATACCTCCGGACAATTCTGCAAAACACACAAACACACACATGCCACATAATTACATAGCAGGCACTTTAATACAATCACAAGCATGCATAATTTTCATGTTATGCACTCTTTCCATTCTCATCCCGTTCCATCCACATTCCTTGCCAGTGGCAAGAACCCATGGGATGCTGACTTTTCTGATCTGGGCGTTACTGGAGCAGATGGCAAGGTGTGACTGCAAGGCTTGTTGGAGATTCTGATTTCGCTGCAAGGATTGGACAGACCAAGCCAAAAATATCCACTTCGCTTTCTCTCTTTGGGTATCAAGCTCTTTTAGTGTGTGTCCATAGTTGACCTAGGGAGAAAAAAAAACCATAGAACTTTTCTTTTGTTGCTCGTCTCCTCCTAGTGGTGGCGTGAATAAGCCTAGAGAAAAGTCCTCTCTCTATTTTTGTCCTCTCAGTGTATAATCTTGACTTTGCAGAGAGCTTCCCTCCTTCAATCTATGGCCATCTCTCCCTCTCTCCCAATTGTGGCTGTGCATGGAATTGTCCGGCCTCCTTCTTTCTGAAAGCAACGTGGCCTTTTTATAGATAAAGGGATTAGGGTTTTCCAAGATATCAATTACACTACAAAAAACCATGTTTTCCGACAAAATTACCAACGAAAATTCTGGAAAATTCGTTGGAAGGGAATTTCAACGAATTTTCCAACGAAAAAAATTAGTTGGTAATTAAATCGTCGAAAAATTTTCCAACGAAAAATTTTAATTTTCGTTGGAAATTTGCAATAAATTTTTTTCGTTGAAAAAATTTTCGTGGCTAAATTCGTTGGAAACGAATTTTTTTTTTTCAAATTTTTTTTAGATTGGAAACTATAATTATTTTTTAGTCGAAAAATTGTGGAAATTTTTTTTCCATCGAAAATTTTTTTTTGTCCAATTTTTTTTGGTGAAAAATAGCCCAGAGAGAGAGAGAGAGAGAGAGAGAGAGAGGAGAGAATTGTGAAAAGAGAAAATTTTCGGCGGAAATTGAAGTATATTTTTTTGAATTGTTGGAAATTTCGTTGGAAATTTTTTGTAATTTTTAACGAAATTTCCAACGAATTTTCCAACGAAAATTATACATATTAAAATAATTATCCGAAAAATTGAAATTGTTGAAAATTCGTTGAAATTTCCAACAAATTTTCCAAACGAATATAAAAAATACCAAATAGTACCGGATTTTTTTGAAATTGCTTGAAAAATTGGTTGGTAATTACCAATCGAATTTTTTCGTTGAAATTTCCAAATCGAATTTTCCAAACGAAAATTATACATATTAAAATAATTATCCGGAAAATTGAAATTGTTGGAAATTTCGTTGAAATTTCCAACAAATTTTCCAAACGAATATAAAAATACCAAATAGTACCGGTTTTTTGAAATTGTTTGGAAAATTGTTGGTAATTACCAACGAATTTTTTTCGTTGAAATTTCCAAATCGAATTTTCCAAATCTAAAATTATACATATTAAAATAATTATCCGAAAAATTGAAATTGTTGGAAAATTGTTGAAATTTCCAACGAATTTTCCAAGGAATATAAAAATACCAAATAGTACCGGGTTTTTTCGAATTGTTGGAAAATTCGTTGGTAATTACCAACGAATTTTTTTTTCATGAAATTTCCAACGAATTTTCCAACGAAAATTATACATATTAAAATAATTATCCGAAAATTGAAATTGTTGAAATTTCGTTGGAAATTTCCAAATCCAAAATTGTACACCCTAAAATAATTGCCCAAAAATTGAAATTGTGGGAAAATTGTTGAAATTTCCAACTAATTTTTTTGTTGGAAAATTCGTTGGAAATTTCCGACGAATTTTTATTCGTTGAAAATTCCAACGAATTTTCCGACGAAACATTTTTTCGTTGGAAAATTCCAACGAATTTTCCAACAAAAAAAAATTCGTTGAAATTTCAACGAATTTTCCCACCTAAAAATTTTTTCGTCGGAAAATTCCAAATCAATTTCACTTTTCGTTGGAAAATTTGTCGCAAATTATTACAAGAAAATTTTTCGTTGGAAAATTTTCGTGGCAAAAAATCCAGTTTTTTGTAGTGTTAGTTTGTCCCTTTCCCATTTAAAAGCCAAAAGAATATATCGTTATCTCCTATTTTAATGCAATTAAAATCTTAAGGATTATATTCTTATTCTCCTCCCAAATTTGATCAAATAATGTAGACTTTCCAAGCTTAGCACCCCACGTGCATGTCATATGCAATATGTCGGCCATATTATATAATTTATGAACTTGGCGATATTTTTTTTTTGATTTGTATGCGCTTAGTCTATTTTCATTAATTTCAAATCCATCCATTTAAGTTCATTCACCACCAGTCCAACTAATCAACTACTAATGTAAATGTACCCGCAATTTAAGTGATATTTTTGTTTAGGGGTCGAAATTGATCCCTAATTTTTTCATGCAATAAATACCTAAATGGGTTGCCAAAATTTAGGTGTGAACACTTATCTTTGATTTAATGGCCAAATTCTGATACTTTTTGTAAGAGGGAGATCAAAGTTCAAATCATAGTGAAATTAGGAGAAAAAAATGAGTCCATTGGGAATTATAGGGCATTATCAATCGGACTTTAATACGGTATAAGGTTACCATTACCACCACTGCTAATGGAGTTATAAATTGGAATTTCGATCAACTATCTATATCAACGGTAATGTATATGGATTGTGCAAGAAAGTTACATAAGCTATGTATTTAAAATTAATTCAATCTTAAAGAGAGTTTTTAGATTTTCTTTTCAGTACCCTCTTTCTTTACAAATTAGTTTGGAAATGTGAACGAAATTCAAAGAATATAAGAAAAAAAGCATGCACCTTAAAAATATAATGAATAATCAAATATAGTCGAAGATTAAAAAGAGATCTACTTGTGCTCCACAAAATAATATAACTGAAAATTAGATTTTATATTTAGCACAATATTTTTCAATCCAAACAAAAGCTCATATCTTCATTTTCCTAGGAAAAAGGGAAAAAAGAAGAAGTTTGTTTTCTAAGATGTTGATATTTGAACTTGACATCCCTTGAAATTGTTTTTGGCTCATCTTATTTTAAGATCATAATATAAATGACGGTGAAATAGTTTTTCTTTGTACATAACATTAACAATGTAGAGATCGACTAAATATAAATATGATAGATACCATAGCATTTGACTTTAACACCAAAATACATCTATTATATCATATTCTTTCATTGAATAAGTAGATTCAAGAAAAAAAAAAAAATGATTTACTAATTTTTTATTGCAAATATCTTAGAAGACTATCGAAACTGAAAAAAAAAAAGTGTATACTACCGAATCATAATATCCATATGTTTGAATTAATTCTGGAATATGAAATGGAAAAGTGCAATATTATATTCAATGATAGGTTGAAAACCTAAATATCAACTATCTATATCAACGGTAATGTATATGGATTGTGCAAGAAAGTTACATAAGCTATGTATTTAAAATTAATTCAATCTTAAAGAGAGTATTTTAGATTTTTTTTTCTGTATCCTCTTTCTTTACAAATTAGTTTGGAAATGTGGACGAAATTCGAAGAATATAAGAAAAAAGCATGCACCTTAAAAATATAATGAATAATCGAATATAGTCGAAGATTAAAAAGAGATCTACTTGTGCTCCACAAAATAATATAACTGAAAATTAGATTTTATATTTAGCACAATATTTTTCAATCCAAACAAAAGCTCATATCTTCATTTTCCTAGGAAAAAAAGGGAAAAAAAGAAGAAGTTTGTTTTCTAAGATGTTGATATTTGAACTTGACATCCCTTGAAATTGTTTTTTTGGCTCATCTTATTTTAAGATCATAATATAAATGACGGTGAAATAGTTTTTCTTTGTACATAACATTAACAATGTAGAGATCGACTAAATATAAATATGATAGATACCATAGCATTTGACTTTAACACCAAAATACATCTATTATATCATATTCTTTCATTGAATAAGTAGATTCAAGAAAAAAATAAAATGATTTACTAATTTTTATTGCAAATATCTTAGAAGACTATCGAAACTGAAAAAAAAAAAGTGTATACTACCGAATCATAATATCCATATGTTTGAATTAATTCTGGAATATGAAATGGAAAAGTGCAATATTATATTCAATGATAGGTTGAAAACCTAAATGAGCAAAAAACTAAATAAATCATTCTTATATCAACGAAAACATAAAAGAAAAAAAAGTGATGAAAAAATAGGCCTCATCTTTATTTAGAGTAGTATAAAGGTTAAAAAAAATCCGATCATAAAAACCTAAAAAGAAACAAAAGCGAAGTGCAAGCTGAAGAATCCGAATGTAGCCTCTTGCAGAAGCACCACATCCCAACTCCATTGAGCTATTACCATTATATAGTCTCTCTCTCACGCAACATTTTACTGTTGATTTTACTAGTGTAATAATTTTTGGACCATTGTAAGAAAAAAAATGAGTCCATTAGGAATAATTATTTGTTATTTATTTTGTGGCCCAAAACAGGCCGTTAACCTAACAGCGGATTAATGATAGTCACTTAATCATTTCTCTTTTACTATATATAAAAGAAATGTCTACTGGCGTGTCAAATGACGGAATCAACATCAGAGATGTGGTGAATCTTGATAGTTGCGCCAGGCTTTCTCTCTGATTTTGCAAATTTAGTGAGATTTTCAAAGTTCATAATATTCTATTGACTCGATGAGATTTTCAAATGCAACTTTTCATTTTTTTTATTTGTGAATTAGAAACTATCCTTGAGAATGTATTGCATACATGGCTTCAAAGTACTTTTTTAGGCCGTTCAGAATTGGAATTGGAGGTTATTGAAAGCTGTAACATAGTTGTGGTCATGATCAAGATTTTCCATTTTATTGACTCGATAAGTAAATAGGACGCGCAATGAAAAGTGCCGTGTACTTAGGGGAGGGGCGGATGCTTTTTGGGGTTTTCTTCATGACTAATTATATTTTCACACCTCAATATGTTCTTTCACACCTATTATAAAAAATTTTTTGAGATTTTTAAAGGGTCCTTTTGTTTCAAATATGAACTGTGCTGGAAAATATTTTCAAAGAAACTTATTTTCATCCTATGTTGGCCTGCATCTTGCATAAAATATGAAATTCATTTTTCGATATTTGTTATAGAAAAGAAATACACTTCTGAAAAAAAAAAGTCTCGAGTCCAACCCTAGGTCCTAGATTTAGGCATTCGCAATCCAAGCTTGGGTGCTGGGGTCTCGTGTCTAATCTCCGGGGACCTTAGCGTAGGTGCAGGTGACCTAGGCATGGAAGTCAAGTACTTGGGCCAGGCCACCAAACACTTGGGCATATGCACCGGGGTCTTGGGCTCAACTGTTGGGGTTCATGGCTCCGCCTTTAGAGTTCCAAGCTCAAGCACCAGGTTCCCTAGTTTGCCTCTAGTGAGAGGATGCCGATTGACTTGGGTTCAAACTCCGATGTCTCAGGTTTGAAAGTCGTGGTCTAGTCATTTTTGAATGATTGAGATGACAAAGATCCATATGATATATAGATCATGCAATAACTTCTTGTGACGAGAGGGATTGTCGCTGCTTGAGAGAGAATCGTACATGAAAACGTTAAACATTTTACAAAAGGTATTGTGCTGATAGCTCAATGCTTTATCCTTGATTTAACAGCTAAATTATCATATTTTTTTGGAAGGGAGAGGTGGAGAGTTCAAATCATAATGAAATCCGGAGGAAAAAATGAGTCCATTAGGAATAATAGGGCATTCTTAATCGGATTTTTATATAGTACACAATCTGTGGAATCTATCTGCTATACATGCCACCTTCATCACCATCGATAAGGTACTTATATTTTGAAAATGCTAATTCAATAGTGATGGATGTGGATTGTGTAAAAAAATCATAGACGATGTTTATTTAAAATTAATCCAATGGTAAAAAGAGTACTTTACAGTTAAAAATATCATGAATACTTGAATATAGTCCAAGATGGAAAAGAGATATACCCGTGACCCCCAGTTAATCTAATTAAAGATCAACTATATTAGATTCACCTGGTCTTTAACCTATATCTCTTTCTTCTATGTTTCGACTGATGATTCATTTAACATTTCTTTAAATGCACCAAAGCATGCCTAATCTGTAGCTAAATAATCAATCTTTGGTGGATTACTTCACTATTAATGGCTCAAACTACATATCTCTAATGTCTCTTTGATGGTGCCAATGGCGCATCCAAGAATGAATACACTTGCTCGGCAACCTATTTTATATGTACATACATATATCTTTTCCTCAAATTTGATGGCCTGCCGATTTCTTTTGTGGACTACTTTCCAAAGAGCGTTAAAGTAGTATTGATAGAATGATTTCTTAATTTTTCGAATGCTTGGAAGGGACAAAAGAAACATCTTATTTCTCTCTTCAACAATTTTTGATCTGTAGTGGATCTTTTTGGTGGGAAAGTACCAAAAAATTCTATACCTATTGCATTGGTACCAATTCCATCCTAAACTCTCTAATTGAACTTATTTAATCATAAACCTTTTGTATTTATGTCAATTGAGTTCATCTAGCTAATTTTAACTGGAAATCACTAACATAGACATAAGTCATCCCACGTGGTAGGGTGAGCATGGTCTAGGTGGGCGATTCCCACCCTAGGATTGGGAAACTCCCCGCTAATGACTGGTTCAGAAAAATTGGAATCGAGAACCACCCGTTGGTTCCATGAATTCACCCAAGAATCGGTCCCTAATTCCTACAAATTTTCATTCATCAATCAATACCATGGTAAACCTAGTTTCTATGTGGGTATTTCTTTTTAAGGGAAAAGTGTGTGTGTGTGTGTGTATTGCAACTAATATTGGTGTAAGTTGGTTTGTTTGATCTTTAATTGATCAAGGAAAAACAACCTTACCTATTGATGGCTATACCTTGGAAATCTTAATGCCATAATGCTTTTCAATTAGTATATGCAGATTAAATCAATTGACATTTGATGCTCTTCTAGTTTTATCAGTCTATAAATCTTGAAGGTTATACCAAAGAAGGCCTCTATATTTCAATTGATACAAGTTCTTGCTGAATCTTCTAGTAAGTTAAAGTTGAGAGTAGAATTATAGATATATATATATATGTGTGTGTGTGTGTGTCATACACAAGGCAGCGGGTCGAGGATGGGTAGGTGGTGGTTTCATCCCGTGAATCGAGAATCGGATTGGTACTCACCGATTCCAAGAAAATGGAACCAGGAATTGAAACGGTCCATATGGGAATTGCTAATTCCAAGCTATCTGGGTGGTTCCCGATTCCTCCGCACACCCCTACTACATGGAACGATTAGCACTAAAAGGGACAAAACTTATAATTTTTTTTAACATTTTTCTTAATTTTTATCATTTTTCCTTTCTTTTTTTTTTTCCTTTTTTTTTTTTTGTGACTTTGTCGGCTCACGGGCTAGGGTGACCCTCATGGCCTGCGAGAGAAGGGCATGGCCTTTGCCAGTGGCCAGCAAAAAAAAAAAGACAAAAGCAAGGAAAAAATAATTGAAATTTTCAGAAAAAATGTTAAAAAATTGTAAAATTTATCCATGTCATTGCTTAGTTGTGTCGGGAAGATAGTTGGCATCCATGTTGACAATTTCTAGTCAAAATTGGTTGGATGAACTCAATTGATATAAGTTCAAAAGATATGGACTAAATTAATAAAATTGAAATATTTATGATCAAATTTGTACTAATACAATAAATATATTACTTATTTTGGTGCTTTTCCTATCTTTCAGTAGGATACGAGTCCAGATAAAGCTAACAGAAAGAATTCTAGAACCTATGAAAGTGAAAGGGAGAGATGCCATGCATTAGACGCTAGGAAATTGAAAAGGGTTTCGATATTGACTGCCGACTGGCTTCTAGATGGGTACGTTACCTGCGTGACACACGGAATAATTCTTACCCCTTTTGGTACGTCTTCCTATCTTTAGCACTACAATAATTAAAGAGTTATTGGGATCAATTAATAAATAATCCGTGCACTGTCTTTTAAAGAGATATTCAAAGCAACCAAAGTGGAGGTATAGGCCTATATTTGTCCTCCATCCCTGGTTGTAGGAAGCTTCATTCTCTGATTGATAGGTTAAATTATTTGTGTATATTAATTATATGCACACTTGACCAAACATATATATAAGTGAAGCTTACGTTTTTTTTTTTTTTTGGTCAGAAAGTGATGTTTACGTTAGAAAAATCTTTTCCTAGGTGTGAACAAACCCTAATTGACGCCTTAATCATTCACATACTAGTATCTCTCTCTCTCAACTATCTCTCTTCCTTGCGCACGTTACTTCTGCTTGCTTTTATCGGTCTACGTCAACAAAGGCATTGACATGCAGAAAAGTGCACGAAGAAAAGTAGAATATAATTAGAGACATTTTCAGACCAATCGAGCTCTGTTTAGCTTTAGAAGTATTTACCTAGTAAATGCTCAAGCTATATACGACATGGTCACAGAAACATCTTTTCCTAGGTGTGAACAAACCCTAATTGAAGCCGGAGAAAGATTAAGGAACCATTGACGTACCCTTTTGTTTAGCTTTTGGACATCATGTGCAACACGCACTCCACATTGACTACGCTCAGCACCAACTTTCTTTGCAATCAAATTGCACCAATCAATTAATTGCACATTCACTTCTGTACAAAGATGACTATACAAAAGGACCGCGAACTTTGGCTTGATTAAATGTTATCCATAAACTTTTAATTTGTTCAATGTGATCCCTAAGCTTTTGGTACATGTTCAATTTAGTCCTCAGATTATATGAAAATTTTCAGTTTTATCTTTTGATTAATTCAAATTAACAAAATTTGATGATTTGGCTTCAAATCTAGTGAATTTAAACGGTGGACAAAAAATATCGTTACACGTGTGTTATCAATGTAAGATATTCAACTCAAGATTGAATAATCCTTATCATCAAAATAAACGGATAATCATTTTTCCAAATTGAACAAGTGAAACAAATTAAAAGGGTTATTATATTCTCATTTGAGTTGAATACCTGTTATTTCCTTGTCCACCGCCAAATCTATTAGATTGAAGTCAAATCAGTAAATTCCGTTAACTTTCGAATTAATGAAAGGACAGTATTGAACATTTTTATATAATTCAGGGACTAAATTGAGTATATACCAAAAGTTTAGATATCGATTGAATATATTAAAATTTCAAGGACTACATTAAACAAATTAAAAATTTAGGGACGAAATTGCAATTATGCTAAAAATTAGGAACCATTTGTAACATTTTTCCTTCTATAAATACACCTAATGCATCTACTCATTCTCTATAGCACAAACCTATCTCTTCTTTAAAAAAATGCCTTTCAAACTTGCAAAAAACTTCTCCATATGGTTGATACTTGTCTTGAGTGCATGTGCATGCACATCGGATGCGGCGTCCCGTGCCTACAACATTCCATCCGCAACTAAAAGTTCGAGGAGTGGATGACTCGACACGGGCGCGACTACAACAACGTTGCCGAGAAGGCGGCGTCTGAAGATTTTCCTAGAAAACCTGCGGTTCGTCGAGGAGTTCAATGGCGTGGCGAACCGGACTTACAAGGTTGGATTGAACAAGTTCTCGGATTTAACCAACGAGGAATTTAGGGCAACATATACAGGATACAAGTCGCCATCATCAACACGCGGTAACTCCTCCCAAGTCCATTCTTTTGAGTACCAAGGTTTGAACGACATCCCGGAGAGCGTCGATTGGGTCAAACAAGGTGCTGTCAATCCCATAAAGAACCAAGGCCAATGTGGTAAGAATTTTACTGCTAACTATTGCAGCCTATCCAGAGATATGCGAGCTATTACATTGCCCATTGTCATAAAAGAATAAATCAGTGAAACAATAAGCAAATTAATTGTTCCGACACCTTAATATTGTCTAAAATAGCCATGTGACCTTCGGCTTGAAATTATCTTGATTGAATTTTAATCACTGCACGATTCGCTATCCTCTGTGTACAGGATCTTGCTGGTCGTTCTCCGTGGTGGCGGCGGTGGAAGCAATCACGCAGATCAAGTCTGGCATGCTGCGAACCTGTCCGAGCAGCAGCTCATAGATTGTGCCACCAATGGTGGCAACCGGGCTGCCAAGGTGGCTGGATGGACAGCGGCTTCAAGTACATCATCGACAACCAAGGCATCAGCTCCACATCGAACTACCCGTCGTCGGGAAGACGGCGCGTCGGCGGCGTGCAGGCCGCATCTGTTGTCGAGGCCAAAATATCGGACTACAGGGACGTCCCCAACGAGGGGCGACATGCTGAAGGCTGTGGCGATGCAGCGGTGTCGATGGCGCTGGACTCGAGTGGGTCCGCGTTCCAGAACTATGCAGGTGGGGTCTTTAATGGCCCGTGCGATGCCAATCTGGACCATGCGGTGACAGTCGTCGGGTATGGGACGGACAAGGACGGACCAAGTACTGGTTAGTAAGGAACTCTTGGGACGTTTAGGTAGGCGAAAATGGGTACATGAGAATTCAGAGGGACTCTGGGGTTGAAGGTGGTCTTTGTGGAATTGCCTCGAAAGTTTCTTATCCCGTTGCGTAAGTATTTATCTAAGAAATTATGGCCTTCAGCTCATGTGTGTTGGTAGGCCAAAATCGGTCCATATGAACCGAGTTTAGTCTAAGTGGATTCTGCTGAAGTGTTTTGAGTGTTTAATGATAATGAGAATAAAGAGGATTTGAAGACAGTCCTTGAATTTTTGGTCAGCAAACACTTGATATCATTGTTTGAGACTTTGGACCATGTGCATGGGAGGTCGTCGGACCTATTGGACGTTTTTATGGTTATTTTTATAAAAAAAAGGGTAAATATATAAATAAAAAATATATTGATGAAAAAAGCTATCACTTATTTGATTTCTTGGTATCTTATTGATAATCGTCTAACATACTATGATAGAAATTCTTTTGACAGTGTGCATATAACCAATTTCTTTTTTCATCTTTTATCAACTTTCATTTCTATTTCTTACCAATGCCTTAAAATTATCAACTTTCATTTGAATTTACCAATCTTTATTCAAGTGGCTAATCAACTTTTTTCAATTAAACTTTGAACTCATTTTAGTGTGGCGAGTGTGACTTCCCAGATGTTTTTAGCAAGAGATGCTGTGATTTGATAGATCAAACGATTTGCCCACTCAAACAAAGTCGTTGGACGAGAAGTTAACAATAGAATGTTCTCTTAGAATCCCTTCAATCTTAATATGTACAGACCAATGTTGGTCTTAGTCAATGATATTTTATGGTACTTCGGGGCTGCAAATTGTTTGTTGTTAGGAAGTTAATGGTCTTTGCTTGACGACCACATGCATTGACTTAGAATAGACTCATCTCCTTTTTCTTTGTCTATCAAGTTCTCAAGAAATTACTTTATCAAAATTTAAAGTATTAGCAAATTTTAGAATTATGAAAAAATTTTGAACAAATCTAATTGTCAATATTCGTAAGTCAATTGACGTGAATTAAGGTAAAACTTTCGATCGACATTAAGCTGCCACTTACTATTAGCTCTCTCTCTCTCTCTCTCTCTCTCTCTCTCTCTCTCTCTCTCAGAGTCTAGGTCAACAAAGGCAATGAAAAGTGTACGTAGAAAATTATAGGATGAGAAGAGACATTTTTACACCTTTTTGGACATCATGTGCAATTGCGTAAGTCGCTTTATTCAAATAAGTAAATAATTATATTGCCGCACGACACGCATAGACTAAAGATTTGCTCGTCACCAACTTTTCTTTCCGATCAAATTGCTACAATTATTATCAACACTCATTTGGGCTAGTTACTAACTTTTATTTGACTTTTTAAATCATAAACTTATCTCATCTCCTACAAATCTTACCTTCTATTAAAATTTATCTACTTTTTAACTAGCGACTTAAATTTATCAATTTATTTATAACAAAAATCACGTGCATGCTTGGTCACTTACAAAGCATCTGCATAACTAAAAAAAAATATAGAATATCTGGGATTGCATGTAGATTAAAAATGCCTATTTTTATCATTTAGAATGGATCTTTCTTAATAATATAAAAACCGCACCCTTAGCGTTCGATTTAGGCTTGCCCCACACATTAAATACTATAGCACACATTCTTTAAAAGATTCATCCGTAACTTTGGCCTCTTTTGTACTCAAACGAACCTCAGTAATGGGAAGAATTTCTTGAGCCTACCATAATTGAAGAATACTAAAATTTACTGGTGTATTTAGGGCAATGATATATTAGTTGTTGCCATGTTTTATACTTGAAATGTTGTCGCGTTGATCATATGTATGTTAGCTATTGAAATATGTTGCTAGAAATGTTGTTTTGTTGTATTGCCAAGAATGTTAGTTGAAGAACACTAAAATGTTCAAGCGAAGTGCAAGCTGAAGAATCCGATTGTAGCCTGTTGCAGAAGCACCACATCCCAACTCCATTGAGCTATTACCATTATATCTACTCTCTTACGCAACATTTTACACTTGATTTTGCTAGCGTAATAATTTTTGGGCCACCGTAAGAAAAAAAATGAGTCCATTAAGAATAATTATTTGTTATTTATTTTTATGATCCAAAACAAGCTGTTAACCTCATAGTGGATTAAGGATAGTCACTTAATCATTTCACTTTTACTATATATAAAAAAGAAATGTTTGTTAACGGGTTAAAGGACGAAATCAACATCTGAGATGTGGCGAATCTTGGTAGTTGCGCCGGGCTTTCTCTCTTGGTACAAGGATTTTGCAAATTTAGTGAGATTTTCAAAGTTAATAATAATGTAACATTCCGGATTTTTGATCCATTTTGGGGTTTATAAAACGCATAATTTGTCGGTCGCTAATGGTAAAATCTCGCCGGGAACCGATCACTTCCGGTTATTATTTTAAATTAGAGATTTCGCTAGAATCGCACTCGATCGAATTTTAAATCGTTATTTATACCCTAAACTTGGCAGTCGATTTCCGGGAGTTTTGGGACGAAATAAATTGGACGGTGTCGATATTATTGCAGCCAGTGTCGAGGTTATCAGGAAAAGTGAGAAAGTGGATTTTTGACCGGGTACAAATTTGGACTAGTAGACCCCCTCGTTAAATTTTGGTCTAATTAGTTTGGCCATTGTCCCTTTTTAAGTGCAAGGTTTATTATGGACTGGTAGACCATTTTCAGTTTTTAATTTGGGCCATCGTGGTTCGGCGTTAAATATTTTTCCTTAATTCTTTCTCTCTCTCTCTCTCTCTCTCTCTCTCCCCCCTTGGGAACCAGCTCTCTCCCTCCCATTCCCCCACCCCCATCTTGGCCCCCCCCACTCTCTCTCTCTCTCTTCCCTTCTTCTTTTTCTTTTTTTTTCTTTTCTTTCTTTTCTCTTTTCTTCTCTCCTTCCTTCTTCTCCCCTCCTTTGGGCCCTTTTGGTTTGCCTTGTACCTTCTTCCTCCACGATTGGCGCTGGTAGCCATTGCTCGTCGGACCGTCCGTCCACCTCGCCCACCGCCCCGCCCGCCCGCGGCGGCCGTCCATCGCCGGCCGCCCCCTCCCTTTTCTCTTCTTCCCCCTGTTCTCGCGGCCTTTGGTCGCGCCGAAACGAAACCACCCAGATCCATCGCCCGCGCCCGGTGATTGCTCCGTAGAAACCACCCAACCAACTTCGTCGCCCTCGCCCGCGCCCGCCAGCGCCCGCTGCCCCTCCCCTTGCCTCTCTTCCCTCCCCCCACCTTTGTCTCATGGGGCCGAGCCGTTGGGCTGTAGTGCCGCCCGTCTCACCCGTAGGCCAGCCCGCCACCGGCCCTCCTCCTCCCCGACCGCCCCATCCGTCACTTGGATCCTTGCCTCCCACTCAAGCCTCTCTCTCCTCTCTCTCTCTCCCCTCTCTCTCTTTCTCTGCTCATCTCTCTCCCTATCTCACCCAGAAGCGTTCTCTCCTCGACTACATGCCGCCGCCTCGTGCCATCGCCGATTACCCGCCCGGCCGACCGACCAGCCGCCACCACTCGATTGAGCCGCCCCCGCCCGCCTCGTCTCCATTAGTTCCGCTCCCGAACAGTCCGGCCGTCATTTGTTCATTTCGGCCGGTCACTGTTCCGCACCGAAAGCATTCGCTCACCAAGCATTCGCCATCTTTTGTTCATCCGGCCCGTTTTAAGCGTGGGACACCGGTGAAGTTTGACCCTAAACCTTGATTAGGATAATTTGCATTTTTAGACGAGTTTAGGGATTAATTAGGGTATTTTAGGGGTTAGATTGTGAATGTGATTAGGGATTGTTATTGTGGTTGATTCGGTGGATTATTATGATAAATTAGTGGAGGAATAGTGGCTCGAGAGGCGCGATAAATGGGCTGGACAATTAGGATTAAATAGGCCCGAGTTCGGGGATGTTCGGGTTTAATATGTGGATTATAGTGCGCGTGGTATTTGGTCTAGTGGTGGCGGATTTGGATGATAATTTTGGAGAATCTAATGGAATATTTTGAGGATATTTATAGGCCCGGATTAATTTGTTTGGAGGCTGACCATATCGTGATTCGATCGGACAAGACGCGATCAATTCGAGGTTTAATTGTGTAATTACCGAGAGTGTTTAGGTTGATGGAGACTAAGTGATTGATTTGTACTTGGTTGTGCTCAATTATGTGAATTTGTGCATGGACAAAGTGCTGATTTGATGCTATGGCTGATTTAAATTGATTGTCCGAATTGGGCATGTTGAATTATGAAATTGAATATCGCGGTACAAGTTGAGTATGTTACATCGTAATTCGCACATGTGGATGCCTAAGTGTGAAATTTATGGCAATGGGTGCACATCTCAAGCATTGGCACGACATTTACATTTATAAGTGTGCCCGAGTGACATGTGCATTGTGATCACCTAAATTGCCCTGATGCGTTTAACGCGGGGTTCAGATAAAATTGAGGTTTGTGAATGTGTGATCACAATAAACCCTGATGCGTGTTACGCGGGGTAGTGAACCCGTCCTGAGGCGTGTTACGCGGGACGATGCCCGTTTACGGAAGATAACCAACCCGATGCGTTTTACGCGGGTAATGTGTCATGAGCCCGATCGTGTTACGCTGGCTAGAGATCGATCTCGAAGTGATAGACCTGATGCGTGTTACGCGGGTCGAACCTGATGCGTTTAACGCGGGTCGGAGGAGAAATTGAGAAATGGCTGAGTGCTAGTGTGCAAGTATGCGGTAATGCATTGATGAGGCATGAGCATGAGTGCGAGCACTGGCATATGCATAACATGCGTTGTGACATAGGAATGCGCGTGTATGTCTTTGTGATTAAATTCTGTTGCGTAATTGTTATTATTATTGAATGCCTAATCTGCATGGTTAAGTAAATTTTAGATTCGGGCCAAGGGCCTAAGTCATATGCTATTTAGACTGTGTGCTGTTTGTCTAGTACTTGTCGAGGTGCATGTTAGCCTAGTTTAGGTTTAGGGAATTACTCGTTGAGATTTATTCTCACGGCTGTTGTAAAACCGACTTTTCAGATCCCCGACCTTGAGGACGACAGGCGTGTCGATGCATTTTTGGGAAGAGCCCCGGCTAGTTGTAGTACCTGAACCCCGAGCCACTTACCCCTTTTTGTCAGTAGTGGCCTTGACCCGCTTTTGATTTTTTTGGCGTTCGGGTTGTACTTGGATATTGTATTTAATTTCCAACAAAAGTGCAAGTGTTAAATTCTGTGGTTGCCCTTGGTTATGTATTCATATTTGTACGGGTGGTTTTAATTGCTTCCGCATGTGCTTTAAATCGTTGTCTTGGATTTGGGTCGGCGACGCGTCCTGGGACGTCGCACACGAATCGACCTCTGCGAGGGATGTGGCGCACCGAGAGGTGCGGGCGTGACAAATAATCTACTGATTCAATGAGATTTTCATATGCAACTTTTCTATTTTTTTTTTTATTTGTGAATTAGAAAATATACTTGAGAATGTATTAAATACATGGCTTCAAAGTACTTCCTTTTTAGGCCGTTCAAAATTTGAAATGGAGGTTATTGAAAGCTGTAACATAGTTGTGGTTATGATCAAGATTTTCCATTTTATTGACTTGATAAGCAAATAGGACGCGAAATGAAAAGTGCCGTGTACTTAGGGGAGGGGCGGATGCTTTTGGGGTTTTCTTCGTGACTAATTATATTTTCACACCTTAATATGTTCTTTCACACCTATTATAAAAATGCTTTTTTAGGTTATTAAGGTTCTGTTTGTTTCAAATATGAACTGTGCTGGAAAATATTTTCAAAGAAACTTATTTTCATCCTATGTTGGCCTGTATATTGCAAATAATACAAAAGTCATTTTTTGATTTTTCTTACAAAAAGAAATGATATGCACATTTGAAGAAATGTCTCGAGTACAACCTGAGGTCCTGGATTGAGGCATTCGCAATCCCGGCTTAGGTGCTTGGGGTCTCAAGTCTAATCTCTAGGGACACGAGAGTGGGTGCGAGCGACCTAGGAGTGGGAGCTGAGTACTTGGGCCCGGCCACTAAGGACCTGGGCATATGCACTAGGGTCTTGGGCTCAATCGTTGGGGTTCATGGCTCTGCCTTGAGAGTTCCAAGCCCAAAGACCGGTTCCCTAGTTTGCCTCTAGTGAGAGGACCCTGGTTGGACTTGGGTTCAAACTTCGAGGTCTCTGGTCCGAAAGTTAGAGTCTAGTCATGTTTCAAATGATTGAGATGACAATGGTCCACATGATATATAGATCATACAATAACTTCTTGTGATAGAGGGATCGTAAGTGCCCGAGAGAGAATCGTACATGAAAATGTTAAATATTTTAAAAGGGTATTGTGCCAATAGCTTGATACCTTATCCTTGATTTAACAGCTAAATTATGATATTTCTTTGGATGGGAAAGGTTAAGAGTTCAAATCATAAAGAAATCTAGGGGAAAAAATCAGTCCATTAAGAATAATAGGGCATTCTTAATCGGATTTTTATATAGTACACAATCTGTGTAATTTATCTGCTATACGTGCCACCTTCATCACCATCGATAAGGTACTTATATTTTGAAAATGCTAAATCAATAGTGATGAATGTGGATTATGTAAAAAAAAGTCATACATGATGTTTATTAAAAACTAATCCAATCCTAAAGAGAGTACTTTACAATTAAAAAAATCATGAATAATTTAATATAGTGCAAAATGGAAAAGAGATATACTTATAATTAGAGATCAACTATAATAGATTCACCTGGTCTTTAACCTATCTCTCTCTTCGAAGTTTCAACTTATGATTCATTTGACATTTCTTTAAATACACCAAAGCATGCCTAATCAGTAAATAAATAATCAATCTTTGATGGATTACTTCACTATTAATGGCTCAAACTACATATCTCTAATGTCTCTTTGATGGTGCCAATGGCGCATCCTAAAATGAATACAATTGCTCTTCAACCTATTTTTCATATACATGCATATATATTTTCTTCAAATTTGATGGCCTGCCGATTTCTTTTATGGACTACTTTCCAAAGAGCGTTGAAGTAGTAGTGATAGAATGATTTCTTAATTTTCCAATCGCTCAAGGGACAAAAGAAACATCTTATTTTTTCTTCAACAATTTATGATCTCTAGTGGATCTCTTAGTATAAAAGTACCAAACAAATGATATACCTATTGCGTTGGTACCAATTTAATCCCTGAACCCTTCAATTCGATCAATTTAGTCATAAACTTTTGTATTTGTGCCAATTGAGTTAATCTGGCCAATTTTTATTGGAAATCACTAACATAACGCCAATCACCTTACGTGGTAAGGGTGAGCGTGGTCTGAATGGGCAATTCCCACTATAAAATCGGGAACCTTTCACTAAAAATTGGAACCGGGAAACGCTTGTTGATTCTATGGATTCACCCGGGAACCGCCGCAAAGTGAGAGTGACCCTCGTGGCATGGGCAAGGGTACCGACCTTTGCTAGCGACCAACGAGAAAAGAAAAAAAAGTAAGGAAAAAATAATAAATAATTCATAAAAATGTTAAGAAATTATAAAATTTATCCATATCAGTGTTGGTTGTGTCATGTAAGGACTAAATTAGTAAAATTAAAAGGTTTATGACTGAATTGATACTAATGCAATATATTTGTAACTTTTTGGTACTTTTCCTATCTTTCAATAGGATACGAGTCCATATTAAGTTAAAAGAAAAATACTAGAACCTATGAAAGTCAAAGGAAGAGATTCCGTGCACTGGACGCCATGATTGAAAAGGTTTTTGCCATTGACTACTGACTCGCTTCTAGATGATGTAACTCATGTTGTATAGATTACTTAAACCCTAGGATGTGAAAGGGAAAGAAATTTGAATTTGTGGGTCCGTTGCCTGCATGACACACCGAATAATTCTTACCCTTTTGATAAGTCTTCCTATCTTTATCACTATGATAATTAAAGAGTTATTGGAGTCGATTAATAAAGAATCCATGCATTGTCTTTCAAAGAGATATTCAAATCAACCAAAGTGGAGGCGTGGCGCTATATTTGTCCTCCATCCCTGGTTGTAGGAAGCTTCATTCTCTGATTGATAGTTTATAACAGTTGCGTATATTAATTATAAGCAAACTTGACCAAACATATATATAGGTGATGTTTACGCTAGAAACATCTTTTCTAGGTGTGAACAACCCCTTATTGAAGCCTTAATCATTCACATACTACTCTCTCTCTCTCTCTCAATCATCTCTCTTCCTTACGCACGTTACTTCTGCTTGCTTTTATCAGTCTAGGTCAACAAAGGCATTGACATGTAGAAAATTGCACGAAGAAAAGTAGAATATAATTAGAGACATTTTCAGACCATCTAGCTCTGTTTAGCTTTAGAAGTATTTACCTAGTAAATGCTCAAGCTATATACGACATGGTCACAGAAACATCTTTTCCTAGGTGTGAACAAACCCTAACTGAAGCCGGAGAAAGATTAAGGAACCATTGACGTACCCTTTTGTTTAGCTTTTGGACATCATGTGCGACACCGCAATCCACAATGACTATGCCCATCACCAACTTTCTTTGCAATCAAATTGCACCAATCAATTAATTTCACATTCACTTCTATAAAGAGATGACTATACAAAAGGACCTCGAACTTTGGCTTAATGTGCAATGTTATCCATAAACTTTTAATTTGTTTAATGTGATTCCTAAACTTCTGGTAAATGTTCAATCTAGTCCTCAGATTCTATGAAAGTTTTCAATTTTATCTTATGATTAATTCAAGTTAACAAAATTTGATGATTTGGCTTCAAATCTAGTGAATTTAAACGGTGGACAAAAAAATGTCATTACACATGTATTATCAATGTAAGAAATTCAACTCAAGATTGAATAATCCATATCATCAAAATAAATGGATAATCATTTTTCCAAATTGAACAGGTGAAACAAATTAAAAGGGTTATTATATAATCATTTGAGTTGAATACCTGTTATTTCCTTGTCCACCGCCAAATGTATTAGATTGAAGTCAAATCAGTAAATTCCGTTAACTTTCGAATTAATGAAAGGACAGTATTGAACATTTTTATATAATTCAGGGATTAAATTGAGCATATACCAAAAGTTTAGATATCAATTGAATATGTTAAAATTTCAAGGACCGCATTAAATAAATTAAAAGTTTAGGGACGAAATTGCAATTAGGCTAAAGATTAGGAACCGTTTGTCACATTTTTCCTTCTATAAATACACCTAATGCATCTACTCATTTTCTATAGCACAAACCTATCTCTTCTTTGAAAAAATGCCTTTCAAACTTGCAAAAAACTTCTCCATATGGTTGATACTTGTCTTGAGTGCATGTGCACATCGGATGTGGCGTCCCATGCCTACATCATTCCGTTCGCAACTAAAAAGTTCGAGGAGTGGATGACTCGACACGGGCGCGACTACAAACGACATTGCCGAGAAAGGCGGTTGTCCTGAAGATTTTCCTAGAAAACCTGCAGTTCATCGAGGAGCTCAATGGTGCGGCGAACCGGACTTACAAGGTTGGATTGAACAAGTTCTCGGATTTAACCAACAAGGAATTTAGGGCAACATATATACAGGATACAAGTCGCCATCATCAACACGCGGTAACTCCTCCCAAGTCCATTCTTTTTTAAGTACCAAGGTTTGAATGTCATCCCGGAGAGCGTCGATTGGGCCAAACAAGGTGCTGTCAACCCCATAAAGAACAAAGGCCAATGTGGTAAGAATTTTACTGCTAACTATTGCAGCCTATCCGGAGATATGCGAGCTATTACATTGCCTATTGTCATAAAAGAATAAATGTTGCGATCGACCTCCGAGCACGGGCTCGACCCGTGCACGCTAAGTCTAGGTTTGGGACTTAACTCGAGCTCTCCCAAGCACATACCGTATCGCCACTTAGGATTTAAGTGTTTAACATGTAGGTAATTTACATGCGTGGAGTCGCCACTAATCGATTTGGGGTGGGTCAATTAGAAACCCAAATAAGGTGACGGAGAATCACCCTATTCCTACGAACCGTAGATTAACCGAGTTCGGGGACTTGGTTACACTAGTTGGATAACTAATGCCCTTTCGATACCATTTTACCCTGTTTATTTTTGAAAATATTTATCGTGCAATTTGGATTGATTTTAGGACCTTTCTCCTAACATGTGAGATAATCAAGCGAATACATAATTAGAAACGATTAGCAGTTAAAAGACATAACAATTCATGTAGCCTAAGGTTCTAACCCTAAGTAAGCCGATGACATTCAAAAATAAAACAACTCATGCAATTGTATTAAAAAAAAACATGCATAATAACAACGCTCTCAGAAAAATAAAACATGCAAAGTACTACTACGACCCTCGGGCATGTCTAATTTTTAAATAAGACAACAAAGATGTACGATAATACAACAAAAGATTAAAAGCACTCAGATAAGTCACATAAAAAATTTAAAAAAAAAATTTTTTTTAAAATTTTATTATTTTTTTAAAAATTAATTTTTAAAAATTTTATTATTTTTAAAAATTACAATTTTTTCGAGATAAAAAACTAAATAAGAAAATAAAAAGGAAATCCCTTTTTAGGAAAAAATTAAAATTTTTTAAATTTTTTTTTTAAAAAAGCTAAATCTGGAAAAAGAAGAAAAAAGAACTTTTTTAAAATTCTTAAAATTTTTAAATTTTTAAATTTTTAAATTTTTTTAATTAATTTTTTTTTTAAAGAAATGGAAAAAAAAAAAAAAAATGAAATCCCCTTTTTAAAAACAATTTTTAAAAATTTTTTGAATTTGTTTTTGAATTTTTTGAATTTTTTTAAAATAATATAAATATAATATAAAATAAAACCGGGTCGGGTCGAGTCGGATCCAAGTCGGGGCCGAAACAGGCACAGGTCAATGGACCCGACCCATCGCATTGATCCGGGTCGGTTTTGGATCCGACCCGGTCGGGGGGTTACCGGGCCATTGACCCGGGTGCAGACCGGATCGAGCCCAGTTGGGTCCCGGTCTAGTCGAAAAAAGATAAAATTGGGCGGTTCAACCGGGTCGAATCGCCTAGATGGCTCGACCCGGCCGCAACTCGGTCTGCAGACCCGGTTCAAGCCGCTCTCGCTTGCCTGGCACGCGAGACCGCCGAGCAGCGAGATCAATCTCGCCAGACGGAGCCGTCCGGCCAGCGGCTTTCACCTCCCGGAACCCTCTGAGCTCCTCCGGTCACGAAACTGCGCCGTCCGGCCAAATACTCGCGGACGGCAAGCAAAGGCTACCCGATCTCATTCGGACATTTAACGAACACACATGGCGGGTGTAGCGAAAGCCGGGGAGTTTTGATCCTCCCGGCAATCCGGTCAACTCTGTGATTTGGGCTCACCTCAAGCCCCGGCGGGGGCCCGATCGGCGTCGGTATGGGCGGGATGCGTGCGAAATGGCTAGTAGCGAATCCGGTGAGCGTAATCCCGAGCGAGGGGAAAGGGAGGAGGCTCTTGGCGGGGGGCTCCACCGGTTGTCAGCACTCTCACGGATGGTCTCCAGCAGGTCGAGGCGTCCGACCTCTGCTGGTTTTGCCTTTTGGCTCCGGTAGCGACCTCGATCTTCTCCCCTCTCTCTCTTTCTCTCTCTCTCTCTCTCTCTCTCTCTCTCTCTCTCTCTCTCTCTCTCTCTCTCTCTCTCTCTCTCTCTTTTTTCTTCAAAATTGCCGACCGAAGGGATGCTCAGGGCGTCACGGTCGACTTCTTTGGAGACAATGAGACCGGTGGAGACTCGAGCCCCTCTTTCTTCTCTGTTTCACTCTCTGTTCTCTCTCGGTCTCACTCTTTACATGTTCTCTCCCTAAAACCCGAGCGAGTCCCCCTCTCCCTCTCTCTCCTTTTTCCGCTGGCCTCTGTATATCCGGCACGCGATGACGCCACCCTGCTCCATTAAATGCTATGCACCGGCCATGACTTCGTGGCCAATTTTTTGCATGGTTGGGCGGATAATCCGCCTTGCGTGTACAGTGGGGGGGGGACGAGCAAAGCAGTAGGCGGGGGAGGCTAAACCCGAGGAAGGTGGAAAAGAAAGGAGGTCAAGGTGGCCATGCCCCTTGGGAAGAGGGAAAGGAAAACGAAAAGTGGATTGGGCCACGAGGAAGAAGAAAAAAAAAAAAAAAAAAAAAGGGCCGGGGCCCCGTGCGTGGGGGGGAAAGAAGAAGAGGGGCCGAGTCGGCCCAACCCGGCCCGACCCGTTCTAGACCCGAAATTTTTCTTTTTCTTTTCTTCTTTTTTTTTCTTTTTTAATTAAACATGCTAATAGGCCCTATTAAAACAAATAGGCCTAATTTTTATATGCAATGCAATTAAATTGAAAATTTTTTTTCTTAGGAATTAAAAAAAATTAATTCCTAAATTTTGTACAATTAATTTTGGGCAAATTAAAAATAGATGTCAACAAATGCCCCTCTTTGAAGGTGAGCTCGTAGAGATTGAGCTCACGGATGTTACGTTCAAAGATAAAATGACACCTAAATTTGGCCCATGCATGCTCAATGAATATTATTTTTGGCGAGACTGTGAGTCTCATTTTTTTATGCAATAAAATGATGCATGCTAAAGCAAATAAAAACATACCGCACTACTTATCTTGCCAAGGGTTGAGCAATTCAGCACGCTTGATATTATGTCTTTGAGGACCCACACCATTCTTGATCGCCTTGACGAGAAAATTATTTGTCTAGGACTCGAACCTTTTTTCGGTTGCCTTGAATGGGGATTGTTTGTCTAGGACCCGAACATTTCTTGATCGCCTTAACTAGGGAGAAATCATTTGCACAGGATCTGAACCTTTCTTGATCGCCTTGATTTGACTGGATTTTGTTCATCAAAGTACCCGAGGGTCCTTGCCCGAGGATTTGATGGTTTGCTGATGGGTCCTCGCCAACAGTCTTGAAGAGACTCAAACAATGAGCACACAGGGGTCCTCGCCCGAGGATTTGTTGGTTTGCTGATGGGTCCTTGTCGGCAAGTCTTGAAAAGGCTCAAATGATGAACACACAGGGGTCTTCGCCTGATGATTTGATGATTTGCGTAGTGGATCCTTGCTAGTAGGTCTTGAAGAAACTCAAACAATAAGCACCCGAGGTCCTTGCCCGAGGATTTGTTGGTTTGCCTAGTGGGTCTTAGCCAAGAGGGTCTTGAAAAGGCTCAAACGATGAGCACTTGGAGGTCCTCGCCCAAAGATTTGATGGTTTGTCCGGTGGGTCCTCGCCAAAGAAGTCTTGAAAAGACTCAAACGATGAGCACACAGGGGTCCTTGCCCGAGGATTTGATGGTTTACCTTGTGAGTCCTCGCCTGCAAATCTTGGAAAGGCTCAAACGATGAGCACACAGGGGTCCTCGCCCGAGGATTTGATGGTTTGCCTGATGGGTCCTCGCCACAGTCTTGAAAAGGCTAAAATGATAAGCACACAGGGGTCCTCGCCCGAGGATTTGATGATTTGCCCGGTGGGTCATCGTTAGTAGGTCTTGGAAAAGCTCAAACGATGAGCACATGGGGTCCTCGCTTCGAGGATTTGATGGTTTGCTGTAGGTCCTCGCCCGAGGATTTGATGGTTTGCTGTGGGTCCTCGCCAAAGTTGGTCCTTGGAAAGGCTCAAACGATGAGCATCTAGGGGTCCTCGTCCGAGGATTTGTTGTGAAACAGAGGGTGTTAGTTTCGTGCTCGAGAAAGGTGAATAAATGGGTCACCTAATGTTTAAAGGGTACCATAACAATTGTAGGTACACAGATTTTTGGAACTAGGCATGGGTAGAATATACTTACCTGGATACGTTTCTGTCTCTTAAGGGCATGTCTCTTGTCGACAAGTTTTTTTGTGCAAACATATATGCATTCATCGGAGAAATAGATAACCCGAGGCTATTCTAGAATGTCATACGAAAATATATTGACCAGCTAGTCAAGATGCATTTCATTTTCAAAGGAACATCCGGTTTACCTTCTGGGTAGTTTGAAAAGAAATCTGATGATTTTGGGGTCGGACAAGGGTAGAATGTACTTACCGGCACGTTTCCGGAGGTTTGATGTATCATCTGCTGAATAACCAACCTTTTTCAAGCATCTCTCTTGAGATGATAATGAGGGTTTCTCCGTGCCGAATATTTGTATTCTATCACTTTGGGGATAAGATTTTGAGCTGTCAAAGATGATTAGCATAGACATGCATGCATTTATCAAGGCAAGCCGGGCTATTCCAGAGTGTGCATTTGAAGGTTCATGCATGATGATTTTGCTATGTTTGCATCACCAAACATCCACCGTGGGTCAATTAAGACAATTTTAAGCTCGTGAGGTGGACTTCTCGAGATGATGAACGAGGGAGTTTAAGTCGAAAAGGACTTTCCACTCACTCTCATTGAAAAGAGTTGTTTGTCCCGTCCATTAATGTGGGAACATCAAAAATACTCAATCTGACCGCTATCATATCAACAAGGGTCTGAGTTTTCTCGCAAGCGATACGACACTGCCAATCTGAGAGGTCTTCTTCAGGGGTTGTAATGTAGGCTTGATCAATGGCTTAACAAAGGTGACTGCTTCAAGTCAAGACCATGAAAGAAAATATTCTGTAATTATCTCCGGGTTTACAAGTCAAGAACCCCCAAAAAGAGATAGAAGTAGTCTTGCTCGTACTTCCTCGGTATTGTTTATAAACATTTGAAATTTCACGTTTATTCAAGTGCCCTAGTCGGAAGAGACTTCATTAGGGATGTAACGTGGGCTTGGTTTACGGGTTGAGGAACGAAATAATCGTTAGTCTCAAAAATGTGTATAAGGGTGAGAATTGATGATCCTCTTGACATTGTCACCGTCTTCTTCTCCACCATCGGGATCGTTTTGAAAGACTCCCTAGGTAATCTTGCGTTTTAACATCTTTAACAACTTTTCTTGAGGAGCTTACGTGTCAAGCATTTTCCTGGATATGATTTTATCCGTCATGTAACAGATTTTTGTCAAAACAAAGTTCCTAAAGTAGGAATTTATATCAAAGGAAAACTCAAGTCTAGACCCTTTGGGGTTGTCTATTCTTCACCGCTTAACAACTTTGAGGTATTTGAGAGCACTTTATCATGCCCAGATATCTTCTCAGCTAAAACCTCATTGTTTTTCATAGCAGACTACCCGGGTTAGGGACTCCTTTCTCTTCATCTTTTTCATCGTTTTTTTCTTCTTCTCTTTTTGTGGTCATTGGCCTTGCTTTTACCGAGCACACTGCTTTTTCATGCCCCTTTTTTTTTCAGCATTTTTATTTTTGTCTGTTGTTACGGTGTTGTCGGGACTAGCCTTGAACAAGATTGAACAGACCCATGTTTTTAGGCCCTTGGAGTCTCCATCTTCATTCGGTACTTGGAACCGTGATGCTCAAACCGTGGTGACTTCTGCATTGCCCTGGTGTGGGAGATGATCACCAATTGGGTTCGTACGAAATGAAATTGCCGGCTCAATTGGGCTAGCAAGGGATATAAGTGTATGGGATAGAAAAAGAATTGCTCTTCGTCATCCTAGGGCATTTAAATTATCGCGAGAGTTCATCTGCAATAAAAACACTCAAAGATTAATGCAAGTGAGAGCAAGAAAATTTCTATTCGTCTTTTCACTTTGTGCGAGCTGTTGCAGCTGATGATCCTAGAAAGTTTTAGATATTACAAACTCCTCATTCTTCTTGTCTTGCTCAGTGAAAACATCACTGTTATCAATAAGATCATTAGCATTCTGGACAGGTATTAGTTTGCTGCTTCTCTCTTGACAAAGCCCTTTTAGTCTCGATCGTCCGGCCGTCAATGATGTGCTTGTCTTGGAGGACTCACGAGGATCACGGGTTCCATGAAAACAGGGAGGTCAAGTCACGGGGCAGAACCGAAAGGGAAGGGATGTTTTTCTTATTTCCTCTGAGTTTGAATCCATCCTGTGAGGCTAATTTACCTCAAGCTGCCCCAATGTGGGATGGTTCTTGACAGGGGTAATTTGAAAGGAACCTCCGAGTGTGTGGGCTCAAAAATGGTCAAGCAAAGGATCAATGGTAGTGTATGGGGCAGAGAAATGAACTGCCTCTCGTCACTTTGGCTACCGTACCTTATGCGAGAAATCCCTTTACCTCGTAGAAATGAAACTCTTTCACTCATCTTGCAAGAGTTTGGTACGTGAGAATGTGTATGGACCAAGGGTTGCCTTTCCTCATCCTCGACACACCTCGTTCAATGCATTAGAGCGATTCGACATCATTCGTCGAATTGTCAAGATTTTCACAGGGAATTAATGAATTAAATAGGTGAAATTACCATGCAAGAGTCTCTTCCATGTAATGCATTTGAGGAAGAAAATTGTATCCATTTTCTTTAATTATTTCTTCCTTCTTGTTTCTTTCTACTCTTATGAGAAAAGTTTTTTTTTTAGGGAAAGAGATACTTACCTGTGGCAAAGTGGTAGTGAGGTATATCTGCAAGGTAATAAGAAAGATCGTGTTAATGAATAGGCTTTTTAAGGGATAGGAATTAGAAACGATACAACATTCCCCTTCGTGATTCCCTTCATTGAGATTCAACCGACAACTCCTTGAGTTTTCTAGGATGTCGATAATTTCCTTTTGACAAAAACATGAGCTTATGTTAGAAGTGAGATGATTAAGAGTAAATTGAGAAATCGATACAAATTACCCTTCTTCCATTTTGCCTTCAAAGCTAGCAGAATCTTTTATCCTCTTTACTTTGTTCGGCCTTCTCTCGTCTCGACCGCTTCTCCATGTTCTTGGTCTCAAGCTCGAATGAGATCCTCTATGATTAAGGGTGCCTTTAATTGGAAAATTCCTATTGTCGGGCGCATGTTGTGCCAACATGGTTCCCGACATCTTTGAGGTATTTCTCGAAAATCCTCTAATTCCTAACATACACGGGGCATGCGCAATTGCTTACATGGGGAACTTTGCAGCAAAGCTAATCTTTACTTTAAAGGTCTTGACGGATGCGGAGGTGACCCGCCATCGAGACATCTGTGATTGGTGGGACTAAGATTGACTCTATCTTGTCATATGCAAAGTCCTTTCCGGCTACTTGTACCATAAATATTCTTTACTCAATTTTGTCCATATGAAAGGAAAGAATGTCATTTCTATGCTAAAGTGGATAAACTTTAGGAACAAAATACACCCTTTTTTCTATGGACGGGACCGCATGCCCCTAGTCTACTCTCCACATTAAGCGCTCTTTTCATCATGCTTCATTTGAGAGGTCGCAACATTGGTGCTCTATCTAGCTCGATAGCACATCGAGTCTAGCATATTCCCCATTTCATTATCTGCAAAAGGGATGGAATGTCATTTCCAAAATTTGTTAAGGAATAAGACATACCTTTTTCTTTCAAAAAGGGTAATATTTTCTTGTTCTATCCCCGACTTACGTATGAAATGATGTTTCGCTCATCATGGTGTCGAGAGAATGCTCAGCACTCCTTCCTTGACTTTCTATAATTGATATCTCGCACTAAGATATGCCCCACATTTCATTTTGAAGGTTGGCTGATCTTTGCTTTCGAACTGTCCCTATCGATGAGTTGGTCCGCTAGCATCATCGTGGTTTGATGTACTTTTCGGTTTGTGCCGTTTCCAAATGTCTCTTTTCAATAACAAATCCAAAGGAGTATGCTCTGAAACATGAAGTGAGCGAGTTAGAAAAACAAACAAGGCTGTGAGCATGCATGCTTTTCCATCACAATTCTTTTTTTTGGTCCTTTCAACAATGAGAAAACGTTTATTTTATTTTCAAAAGCTTAGAATCAAAGAAACATGAGAAAGCTCGGGCCTCGAACACTTTTTCTTTACATGGCTGGATATCATCAACGGGCTGGTTTGGTATACCACCTCATGCCCTTAAAATATTATTTATTTACAATACATATATTTACAATCTCGGGATAGGAGAGTTTAACAAGACATTTCTTTCGGCAGAAATGATGACAAAAAACAAAATACAAGGATAATCCCTTCTTTAGGGATTCATGCGAGAAAAGATGAGAGGAGTTCTACTCAAGTGAGCTTGCACCCATTCCCTTCACCGGTCTGGAATGAGAAAGTCTCGTGTCTAGTAGGTTTTAAATTCGGTGCTTAAGAGTATAGCACCCATCGCCTGAATGCCCCACCTCGCCCATGTGATAATCACACTTTTTAGACAGATTGTAATTTGAAAAACTCTCGGGATTAGGTCGCTTTGGTTCGGGAAAAAAACTCCCCTCCTTTTCAGTAGTATTGCCAGCATCCGAGACGGAGATCCCGGGAGAGGAGTGAACTGCCTTCGATTGTTTCGCCTACGTGATGGAGGGATACTTTGGGTTTGTATTGTTCATATTGTATGAACTTTGGGCATAGGATGCTCAATTCCTTAGGATCGTGGAAATCGTGGATATTGTCAATTAGGACATCTTTACCTTTTAGGTTGACACTAGAGGGTTCCATTTGAATCATTACCCCTGGTCTTGGATAGTAAGACGAACTCATGGTAAGTTGGTCTAAGCGGATGACAAATGTTCGACTTGTTTTGAGAGTTGCTGAAGAAAGGTGAAGACTTGCTTCATTTCGGTCTCCATGTTATTGAGGGCGGACGTTTTCTTGACCATTTTTGTAACGACCTGTGAAAACGTTAAAATAAATGAGTATAATGCTTAAAAAAGAATCATCTCATGACCTAATCATGATATTATTATATATTTTCTTTATTTGCAAAGAAAAAATAAGCAAAAAGGGTTTTTTTATTAATATCAACATTACAGACGGCGTCCCCGAGGTTCGAACCCCGTCACCTTGGACCGCTACACCTCATCCCTAGATACCACGGACCAAAGGCCACGATGGTGTCACTAAGGGCAAAAAATTTTATTTAAAGCATAAAAAGTGGCCCGAGTTATGTTAACATTAATACAACCCATAAATACTTTTACAGAAGAAACAAAAACCCCTAAATATAAATACTAGGAAAAATATATAAAATAGGGGCTTTTAACAAAAAGGACATCCTTCCCGGATGATCATTCTATAAATGATGAGGAAATCACGTTCGCTTGGAGGGGCTCATTTTTATGGACAAGCTCCGCAATAAGCGTATCCCTGGTATATAGAGTGCAATTAACGTGTGGCCTAACAATAACAAATCAATTGAATAAGTAGGCTGCATAATAAAAATGAAAAAGGATAGAATATATACCTGCCTTTGAACTATAGCAATCACAACGACATATGCATGAGGAGGGAGGTTCGATTTCTATTTTAGACTAGCTTAGCAAAGTGAAATTAAAAGGGTGCCCGACCGCCGTCCTCGCGTTGGTGTCAAGTCCTTTTAACCCGGCCGTCGAAAGAAATATCTTATAGTCACGCCGAATAGGGGCTAAAGATATTTCTTTACGATTTTTAGAAATAAATTTCGGGAAAAGAAAGGTAGCCTCTACAACACGAACATGCGTTCGAGGTTGTGTCTTTCTCAACACCATCCTAAAATGACCTATCGTGACCTAAGTCCGGCAGTGATTGTGTGTGTAAATAAAGTAGTACTAAATTATTGAAGCATGCACAACAATTTATAAACAATCAATCCGAACCTGCAAGAACAAATAACACCTTCATTGTTAAGGTCATGCTTGGAATTCTTGCTGCCAAACAAAAATAATTTTGAATAGGGTAAAAATTTTTGGCCTAAGTCCACTTTTTTTTTTTTTTTTTAAATGCAATTCCTCGGTAAAATGCCTGTCGTGTGACCGACCTCCGAGCACATGGTCGGCCCAGTGCAGCTAAAGTCTAGGTTTGGGACTTAACTCGAGCTCTCCCAAGCCCATACCGTGATCGCGACTTAGGGTTTAAGTGTTTAACATGCGGGTGATTTACGTGCGGGAGTCGCCACTAATTAATTTGGAGTGGGTCAATTAAAAACCCAAATAAGATGACGGAAGAATCACCCTATTCCTACAAACTAGAGATTAATTGAGTTCGGGGACTTGGTTACACTAGTTGGATAACTAATGTCCTTTCGGTACCATTTTACCCTGCTTCATTTTGAAAATATTTATCGTGCAATTTGTATTGATTTTAGGACCTTTCTCCTAACATGTGAGGTAATCAAGCGAGTGCATAATCGAAAACGATTAGCGGTCAAAAGACATAACAATTCATGCAGCCTAAGGTTCTAACCCTAAGTAAGCCGGATGACATTCAAAAATAAAACAACTCATGCAATTGCATTAAAAAAATATACATAATAACAATACTATCAGAAAATAAAACATGCAAAGTACTACTACGCGACCTCGGGCATGTCTAATTTTTAAATAAAACAACAACATACGATAATACAACAAAGGATTAAAACACTCAAATAAGTCACATAAAAAAATTTAAAAATTTAAAAATTGTTTTAATTTATTATTTTTAAAAAATTTCAATTTTTTTCGATATAAAAAATATAAATAAGAAAATAAAAAGGAAATCCTTTTCTAGAAAAAAATTAAATTTTCTTTAAATTTTTTTTTTAAAAAAAAAGCTAAATATGGAAAAAGAAGAAAAAAACTTTTTTTTAAATTTTTAATTTTTTAATTTTTAAAATTTTTTTTTAATTAAATTTTTTTAAATAAATAGAAAAAAAGAAAGGAAAACCCTTTTTAAAAAATTTTTGAATTTTTTGAATTTTTAGATTTTTGTAAAATGAAATAAAATAATATAAATATAATATAAAATAAAACCGCCGGTCGGGTCCGATTCGGGTCGGACGAGAATCGACCGGGTCAACGGACCGACCCATCGCATTGGACCGGGTCGGATTTCGAATCCGACACGGGTCAGGTTGCCGGGGTCATTGACCCGAAGTTCGATCGGATCGGGCCCGGTTGGGTCCCGATCCGGTTGAAAAAGGATAAAATTGGGCCTGGTTCGACCGAGTCGAATCGACCTGGATGGGCCCCCACCGATTTGCAACCCGGTCTGGACCGTTCAAACCGGTTCTTGCTTGCATAAGGCACGCGAGACCGTGGGCGGCGAGATCCCAGATCATCTCGCCGTCCGACCCAGGCCAACCGCCGGTGCTTTCACCTCCCGGACACCCACGAGGCTCCTCCAAATCACAAACTTCGCCGTCCGGCCACATACTCGCTGGCGAAAGGCAAAACTTACCTGGTTTCATTCGGGCATTTTAACGAACACATGGCAACGTGGGATTTAAAACCGGAGTTTTGATCTCCTCCGTGATCCGGTCGACTCGGTAGTTTGCTCACCGACGGCTCACCTGGGGCCACGATCGCGTCGGTATGAGCTGAAATTCATCCCGAAAGCGGCCGGCACGAATACCGCTTAACCGTGGTCCACGAATAGGGGAAACGCAGGAGGCTCTCGGTCGGGGGGCTCCACTTGAGGTCGCCAGCGTCACGGATGGTCTCCTGCGTCAGCGACCTCTGCTTGGTTAGCCTTTAGCTCCACGCGACCTTGATCTTCTTCCTCTCTCTCTCTTTCTCTCTCTCTCTCTCTCTCTCTCTCTCTCTGTTTTTCTTCAAAATCGCCCGTGGGAGGATGCTTGGGCGTCGCCGATCTGACTTTGGGGCGGTGAGACCGGTGAGACTCTAGGCCCCTCTCTCTTCTCTGTTTCCCTCTCTATTCTCTCGGTCTCCGCTCTTTTCTGTGTTCTCTCCCTAAAATCAACCCAGGTCCCTCTCCCTCTCCTCTCCTACCGCTGGCCCCTATCCCGGCGATGATGATGCCACCCTCCTTGCTCCATTAACGCCTTTAATCGCCATGACTTTCGTAATAATTTTTGCGTGGGTTGAGCGGATAATCCGCCAGACGCTTGCAATGGGGTCGGGACAAAGCAAAACAGAGGAGCAGTGGGGAGGCTAAAACCGGGAAGGTGGAAAAAGAAAAAGGAGGCCGGGCTTAAGCAGGCCCACCACGCCGGGAAGAGGGAAAGGAAAAAGAAAAAGGAGCTGGGTCACATGAGGAAGAAGAAAGAAAAAAAAGAAAAGGGTTTTGCTGGGGCCCGCAAGGAGGAGGGGAAAGAAGAGGTCGGTCGGCCCGCCTGATCTTACCTTGCCTAGACCCAAATTTTTCTTTTTCTTTCTTTTTTTTTTCTTTTTTAATTAAACATGCTAATAAGCCCTATTAAAATAAATGTGCCTAATTTCTATATGCAATGCAATTAAATTGAAAATTTTTTTTTCTTAGGAATTAAAGAAAATTAATTCCTAAATTTTGTGCAATTAATTTTGGGCAAATTAAAAATAGGTGTCAACAATAAATCGGTGAGACAATAAACAAATTAATTGTTCCGACACATTAATATGGTCTCATATAGCCATGTGACCTTCGGCTTGAAATTATCTTGATTGAATTTTAATCACTGCACGATTCGCTATCCTCCGTATACGGGATCTTGCTGGTCGCTTCCGTGGTGGCGGCGGGTGGAAGCAATCACGCCCGAGATCAAGTCCGGCGTCGCTAAACCCTGTCGAGCGGTAGCTCATAGATCATGCCACCAATGGTGGCAACCGGGGCTGCCAAGGTGGCTGGATGGACAACGGCTTCCGGACATCATCGACAACCAAGGCATCGATTCGCGTGATCGAACTACCCGTCGCTTCGGGGAAGCGGCGCCTTGTAATAAGCGGCCAATCGTTTGTCGAGGCCAAAATATCCGGACTCTACGGGACGTCCCCGACAGGGCGACATCTCAAGGCCGTGGCGATGCAACCCGGTGTCGATGCCGCCGACTCGAGTGGGTCCGCGTTCGAAACTGGCGTGGGGTCTTTAATGGCCCGTGCGATGCTAACTGGGCCATGCGGTGACGATCGTCGGTATGGGGCGGACGAGGGACGGGAACAAATCTTGGTTAGTAAGGAACTCTTGGGACGTTCGTGGGGGGAAAATGGGTACATGAGAATTGAGGAGGGGACTCTTGCGGGGTTGAAGGTGGTCTTTGTGGAATTGCCTCGAAAGTTTCTAATCCCGCTATGTAAGTATTTATCTAAGAAATTATGGCCTTGAGCTCATGTGTGTTGGCGGGGCCAAAATCGGTCCATGTGAACCGAGTTTAGTCTAAGTGGAAATGTTTTCAGCGTTAACTACTATAGTTAATCTCGTGTATTCTGTTTTAATTTTAGATAGATCTCTGACTCATTGGTCTTGACTCATAGGCTGGTCTTACGCCACCATGCCCGTCGACCAGGTGGCGGCCGTCCATGACCACCACCCCCTCGCCCCTCAGCCTTTACCTTTTCCCTTCCTTCCCCTCTTCTCCCGGTTTCTCTCTCTCTCTCCCTCTCAGCCATCGCCCGGTGTTTGTCCCCAGCCCGTAGCAGCCATTGCTTCGTTACATCCGGCCCGTCGCCGCCCGCTTGTAGCCCGGCGGCTGTGGCTCTTCTGCCTGTTTCTCTCCCTCACGCCTTACCCTTGCGCTGGCGGAGCCGCCGCCCGCCACGCGTCGTTGCCGCCGCCGGTTGTCGCCCCCGCCGACTAGCCGGCCGCCCGTGGCCGTGCTTCCCGACCTTGAACGAGCCAGCGCCCTGGCCCGTTCCGTCATTGTTCATTTCCGGCCAATCTTTATTCATTTCCGCAAAATATTTGTTCATTTTCCGACGAACACTATTCATCGGTGAGTACTTTGCTCATCCGCCATTTTAAGCGTAGGACACCGGTGAGTTGACCCTAAACCCTAATTAGGATAATTTGCATTTTTAGACGGGTTTAGGGGTTAATTAGGGTAATTTAGGGGTTAAATTGTGTGTTTATTAGGGATTTTGATTGGGGCCAATTTGGTGGATTAGTATAATTAATTAATGGAGGATTAGTGGCCCGAGTGGCGTGATAAGTGGGCTGGACAGTTTGATTAAATCAGCCCGAGTTCGGGAATGATCGGGTTTAGTATGTGGGTTATAATGCGCTATATTTGATTTTGTGGTGGTCAATTAGAATAATATTTGGAGAGTATGATGGAGTAATTTGATGACACTAATTGGCCTAGAATTTGTGGTTTAGTGACTGGTCACGATTGACCGGATTGGATTTGATTTGGGCAAGGCGCGATTATTTCGAGGTCTAATTGTGCAATTATCGGGAATGATTGATTTGTATAATTGACTGGCTAATTGAGCCTTGGTTGGGGTTAAATTTATGATGCTATGTCGCATGTCTAGTGGGGCTAAGAATGGATTAGCTTGTCGGGCTTCGAGTGCATAAGTTTCATAACGATCCAATCTGGTGATTTATATGCATAAATTACATGTTGAATTTGTGCCATGATTGTGCTGGATGATTTGATTTATTGGGCTCGTGATTAATTGAATTGAATAACAATTGTGAACTTTGTGAGTGCCCAAGTGTGGGTCATATGGCCATGATTGTGTATCATGAGCATTGGCATGGCATGTACATTTGTAAGTGTGCCCGAGTGACATGTGCATTGTGATCACTTAAAATGCCCCGATACGTGTTACGCGGGTTCGGATAAAATTGAGGTTTGTGAATATGTGATCACAATAAACCCCGATGCGTGTTACGCGGGGTAGTGAACCCGCCCCGAGGCGTGTTACGCGGACGATGCCCGTTTACGGAAGATGACCAACCTGATGCGCTTTACGCGTAATGTGTCATGAGCATGATGCGTGTCACGCGGGCTAGAAAATCGATCTCGGTGATAGACCTGATGCGTGTTACGCGGGTCGGACCTGATGCGTTTAACGCGGGTCGGAGGAGAAATTGAGAAATGGCTGAGTGCTAGTGTGCAAGTATGCGGTAATGCATTGATGAGGCATGAGCATGAGTGCGAGCACTGGCATATGCATAACATGCGTTGCGACATAGGAATGCGCGTGTATGTACTGTGATTAAATTCTGTTGCGTGATTGTTATTATTTGTCGCGACCTACCCTCGAGGGCCGAACTCGGATGAGGCGGGTTTAGAGATAAGTGTTCATGAGATGGTTCATATGGCACTTTTTAAAATGATTTTACTGAAGTGTAAATCTTTTGTTTAGCCATATAACTCATTGATCATGAACGTGGATTTTCCCTAAATCCATATCTCGCGTGACAGCGGATTGATTTTATTTTTTTTGAGGAGTCGCCACTAGCCTAGGTCGGGGTCGGGCTAGAATACCCAACCGAAACGCGGGAATTTCGTTTCGGTTTCTACGAAAACCAGAGATCAAAGGTTCGGGGACTAGCTTACGTTAATATTTCTATTAACGCCCTTTCGGTACCGCTAAACTTAACATGGTTGTTATCTAAGTCGTCATGCATTTGTTTTTACCATTTTCATGCCAAAGTCTTAATCCACTAGGTGATCATGCATCTTGTTTTTGTATTTTCATTTGAGATTCTAAACTAATCTTATCTTAGTCTAGAAAAGAAAGAAACAAACAATTGTATTGAAAGACATTTCTTAAAGTAAACACTCGAAGTATTGAAAAGACGAGCTAATTCTAAGTGCGAGAAAGTAAAAAGTAAGAACCCGCAACTCGTCGGGTGTTTATTACAACACGAATTGAAAACCCGAGACATGATCGGAAATGAATGAATTAAGTACAAATTGAAACCGGATTGGACATCGGTTTGGAACCATCATTGAATGAGTACAAATTGAGACCGGATTGGACATCGGTCAATCTCCTTGACTTCGGATTTTTCTTCCTTGGATCGCCTCTCGGGTGTCGATGTTTACATCCATAATATTCATTCATGACGAATGACACATATATAAAAAAAAATGGTGCAAATAAATCATTGAATTAAACACGGGCCTCGGGATCGGCCTTTGTTTTTTTCATGCGTTTCGATTCATCACCCATCTAATCACCTAACATTGTTTGATTAATGGTTAATGATAATGGGCTACCATTTGTATTCACAAAACGGTGACTCACATCAATTAACCCCTAAAGTCGGGTTCTAATGATCATGAATGAGCTACCCACGAACATGCATCGGGCCTAACATTCATCTAACAAACACATGCATAAAAGTAAAATGAGCATGCATTCAAGCCCATGGGCCTAATTTCAAATCCAATCAAACAATGAGAAGTGGGCTTTATAAAAAAAAGCCCACTTATTCAATTAAAGCTTAATTCGGATTGCTTCTGTTTAAGAATGATTAACTATCCTAATGACGTCCAAATGAAGTGATTTAGGTGTCATTAGAAAGCTTATGACATGAGGATTAAAAGTCATGAAGACCATTTTTTCTAAATCCTAGCCAATTTTCCTGAAAATATTGAATTAATCTCAGTGACAGGCTGGACTCAGTTCAGTTATGAATTTCAAAACAAAGGCGGGAAAAATAACAAACCTTATCAAAACAGCGCGAAAATTTTTGTGCCGTTAGGATTCCCTGTGTGCAACAACTTTCATGTTTTGAGTTTTTGCTAAAAAGCCCTCTAAATTTTTATAAAATTCAATTTTCGCTAGGGACTCAATTGCAAATACAGTTTTGACCCGGGAAGACCTTTCATGAGATTTTAAGCAAATTGGTCCTTCAAAAATTGCTATTAGGTCCTCAAAATCTCCAGTTAGTATATTGAGACCCCAATGAACAACTTTGAAGTTTTGAATTTTTGCAAAAAGGGCTCTAACTTCATCAAATTCGAGAAACACTTTGTGAACTCCAAAGGAACAAAAATCAGATCTGGACACAGAACTGATCAAATCATGAGAATTCCTTTTGAAAATTCAAATGATCTTCGATTTTGATGAAATTAGTATCAATAGAAAGATCTCGATCTCAGGAAGAACTTTCGTGAAGAAAATGTTTTCATATCTCGAACACACGAATTTATGAAAATCGAAGAACACACAAAGGTCGACTGAAACTAGCATGATACCAGATTTACACATACATGACGTAGCAAATCGTACTAGGCTAACATGTTCAGAATTTTATGAAAATTTTACAATAAACAGATCGAGATGTGTTCTACGACTTTTATGAAGGAAGTTTCTCCAGAAAATGATTGTAGAAAATCATAAAATTCATCGAACAGCTCAACCTCAGTCAGGGGATCATCAGAACAGACTTAAACAGAAAATTACAGATTCTGATCCTAACGTCTAACAGTGTTTTGACATAGAAAATGAAGTCCGATCGGGGCATATGATATATCAAATCCAAGCTTAAGACGAGCTTTTACGATTCTCTAGTTTATCACTTCACCAGATTTCAACGTTAACAGGCTCAAATCACCATCTCAAGCATGCAGGTTTTACTGGTTACGAATTTGCAGAATTGTGTTCAAATGTTCTTACCTTGTCTCGCGATGATCCAATGCCCAAGCGAGCGATCCGGCCTCCGTATTCTGATCTGGAATGTCACGGAGAGGCCTCGAAAGCTCGGCCAATCTACGATAACGGATTGCAAGAGATAATGTGAGAATCGACTCGTTTTCACACAAATAAACGAATCAGCAAAAGTTGAGGAAAATGATGCGATCCGGTGGCTGTTCAATGCGAGGCCAGCCACCACAGTGCCGTGAGGACGTCGAGGGAGGTCGTCGGTTGCTTGGAATCACCGGAGGAGGTCACCGGAGGGCCGGTTCAGCCGGGCTGAACCTGCTGATTTAATCACCGCGGGTAAAGCCGGTACTGCTGCCGAGGAGGAAATGTCGCTGGAAGGAGCTGTTCCGCAACCAGCAAGGGCGGCTGGTGTTGCGACTAGGCCTAGGACACCGTGGGGACGCCGGGTGGGGAGGTAGCTCGCCGGAAAGCAGCCGGCAAAAGGCTGGAAAAGCTGCTGCGTGAGAGAGAGCTTGAGGGGAGAGATGAACGTGAGAGGGGAAGAGAGGGATGAACGTGAGAGGGAGAGAGAGGGAGAGAGAGAGAGAGAGAGAGAGAGAAAACCAGATCTGGAAAAATAAACCCCCTAATTTTTGAGGGGCAAAACACTATATACCCCTTCAACTTTGAATTTTAGCCCTTAGATTGATCAAATGGTCCAAAATGAATCCTTAATGATTAAGAATATTCCTTAATAGCTAAGGATTGGTGACATGGCATCATGGATGGACATGATCAATTCTAAATGAATGGCCATGATTGATTTGCTAATCCCCTAATTAATTTGCTTAATCCTTGAAGAAGGGCATTTTTGTCATTTTCAATTAAGGGCATTTTTGTCATTTTTTATTAAGGGCATTTTTGTCATTTTTGCACTCATGAGAATGTGACCGGCCTTGGTTGGTCCGACCGGATTATCGATCATCGGAATTTTCAACTGGAAAATGGCTAATCCGATCGGATTAGTTCAATTTGAATCAAACCGGATTAAACCTAAGTAGCCCCGAATTTGGCCTAATTGAATGACCAAGCTAGACTAACAAGTTTAATTGAAGTCTAACTAACCAAATTGAATCCCAATTCATCAAATTGAATATTAATCTAGAATGGGTCAAATTGAATTGCACTATCTAGACCAATTATTCTTAGACTTCCTAATCATTGAATCACTAAATTGATCAAATTGACCCAAATTCATGTGATTCTTCCAAAATTGATTTTGAATTTGGGTTTCATATAAGAAATCAGGTTCAATTGTGTCTCAATTGCGCACATCATGACGAATCGATCAAAATCACTGATTAGGGCCAAAATTGGGGGTTTTTGTGTTTGGCTTGGAATCACAAAATTGGTTCAAAAATTGGATATAAAATGACCTCTAGATCAAATGTCGTGAAGGAAATTATCCTAAAAAAAAACTAGAAATAAAGTAATTTCATTTTTGGCCGATTTGAATCAAATTCCGCAATTTGGGGAAAAGTTGATTCTAAATCGATTTTTGTAAAATTTCAAATGCCAAAGGTAAGTTGAATGTAAAATAAGGTAATTTTTGGATTTTTCAATTTTTTTTGGTCAAAGGTTTGACCAAAAGTCAAACCCTAGTTGACTTTTCACTAAGAGTTTGATTTTATGATCAAATCTTTGAATTTTTCTAAAATTTCCACTTCTAAAGTGAAATTGGACTTGAAAGGAATCTTTTATGCAAAAAGCCCCAATTTGACCTGGGGTTGACTTTTGGTCAAAGGGTTGACCAAAAAGTCAACGCCAAAGTCAACCATTTGACTTTTGGGTTTTTGCATAAAATGAATAGAAAATTGCTTACAAAAGCTAAGCCAACAGACGGAATCAAAAAACGACACTTTTTGCTCAAGAAACAGGCTCCGTCGAGATCGGAAACCATAATCTTGAATTTTCTATTTTTTAATGACGCGTCGGCTAAAAATTAGGTGTCAACATTATTCATGGAATGCCTAACCTGCAGGGTTAAGTGATTTCTAGATTCGGGTTAGGGCCCGAGTCATATCTTTATTTAGACCGTGTCTTTGTTGTTTAGTACTTGTCGGGGGTGAATGTTAGCCTAGTTTAGGTTTAGGGAATTACTCACGAGATTTATTCTCACGGTTGTTGAAAAACCGACTTTTCAGATCCCCACCTTATGGATGACAGGTGTACTAATGCATTTTTGGGAGAAGCCCCTTGGTTGTAGTGCTGAGCCCCCAGCCACTTATCCCTTTCGCCATCGTTAGTAGCTTGAACCGCTTTTGATTTTTGGTATTCGGGCAGTACTTGGATATTGTAAATGAATTCCAGTATTAGTACAAGTATTAATTTCAGTGGTTACCCTCGGTTATCGATTATCTCGTAATCTTGGTGGTTTAATTACTTCCGCATGTGCTTTGAATCTCTATGTTGGGTTTGGGCGGCGACGTCACCGGGACGTCGCACATGAATCAACCTTTGCGAGGGACGTGGCGCACCGTGAAGTGCGGGCGTGACATGGGATATGAGGCGTGACAGTTACTTTGGCTTCTTTTTGTGCTCAAACGAACCTCGAATGAGAAGAATTTCTTGAGCCTACCATAATTGAAGAATACTAAAATTTATTGGTGTATTTAGGACAATGTTATGTTAGTTGTTGCCATGTTTTATACTTGAAATGTTGTCACGTTGATCATATGTATGTTAGCTATTGAAATATGTTGCTAGAAATGTCGTTTTGTTGTATTGCCAAGAATGTTAGTTGAAGAACACTAAAATGTGCAAGCGAAGTGCAAGCTGAAGAATCCGATTGTAGCCTGTTGCAAAAGCACCACATCCCAACTCCATTGAGCTATTTCCATTATATCTACTCTCTTACGCAACATTTTACACTTGATTTTGCTAGCGTAATAATTTTTTTGGGCCACTGTAAGAAAAAAAATGAGTCCATTAAGAATAATTATTTGTTATTTATTTTTGTGGTCCAAAACAGGCTGTTAACCTCACAAAGGGATTAAGGATAGTCACTTAATCATTTTTCTTTACTATATATAAAAGAAATGCTTGTTAACGGGTTAAAGGAAGAAATCAACGTCTGAGATGTGGCGAATCTTGGTAGTTGCGCCGGGCTTTCTCTCTTGGTACAAGGATTTTGCAAATTTAGTGAGATTTTCAAAGTTAATAATATTCTACTGATTCAATCAGATTTTCAAATGCAACTTTTCTATTTTTTTTTTTTTTGTGTATTAGAAAATATGCTTGAGAATGTATTGCATATATGGCTTCAAAGTACTTCTTTTTTAGGCCGTTCAAAATTGGAATTGGAGGTTATTGAAAGCTGTAACATAGTTGTGGTCGTGATCAAGATTTTCAATTTTATTGACTTGATAAGCAAATAGGACGCGAATGAAAAGTGTCGTGTACTTAGTGGGAGGGACGGATGCTTTTTGGAGTTTTCTTCATGACTAATTATATTTTTACACCTTAATATGTTCTTTCATACCTATTATAAAAATGCTTTTTAAGGTTATTAAGGTTCCGTTTGTTTCAACTATGAAAATATTTTCAAAGAAACTTATTTTCATCCTATGTTGGCCTGTATCTTGCAAATAATACGAAAAGTCATTTTTCGATATTTCTTACCGAAAAGAAATCATATACACATTTGAAAATTGTCTCAAGTACAACCCGAGGTCCTAGATTTAGGCATTGGCAATCCGGACTTGGGTCTTTGGGGTCTTAGGTCTAATCTCTAGGGACCTAAGAGTGGGTGTGAGCGACCTAGGAGTGGGAGCTGAGTGCTTGGGCCCGGCCACCAAGGACCTGGGCATACGCACTAGGGTCTTGGGCTCAATCATTGGGGATCATGGCTCTGCCTTGAGAGTTCCAAGCCGCAGCACCAGTTCCCTAGTTTGCCTCTAGTGAGAGGACCCTAGTTGGACTTGGGTTCAAACTCCAAGGTCTCGAGTCCAAAAGTTAGAGTCTAGTCGTGTTTCGAATGATTGAGATGACAGTGGTCCACATGATGTATAGATCATACAATAACTTCTTGTGATAGAGGGATCGTAAGTGCCCCGAGAGAGAATTGTACATGAAAACGTTAAATATTTTTAAAAAGGGTATTGTGCTGGTAGCTCGATACCTTATCCCTAATTTAATAGCTAAATTATGATATTTCTTTGGATGGGAAAGGTTAAGAGTTCAAATCATAAAGAAATCTAGGGGAAAAAATCAGTCCATTAAGAATAATAGGGCATTCTTAATCGGATTTTTATATAGTACACAATCTGTGTAATTTATCTGCTATACGTGCCACCTTCATCACCATCGATAAGGTACTTATATTTTGAAAATGCTAAATCAATAGTGATGAATGTGGATTTTGTAAAAAAGTCATACATGATGTTTATTAAAAACTAATCCAATCCTAAAGAGAGTACTTTACAATAAAAAAAATCATAAATAATTTAATATAGTTCAAAATGGAAAAGAGATATACTTGTAACCCCAAGTTAATATAATTAGAGATCAACTATATTAGATTCACCTAGTCTTTAACCTATCTCTCTCTTCGAAGTTTCAACTTATGATTCATTTGACATTTCTTTAAATACACTAAAGCATGCCTAATCAGTAGCTAAATAATCAATCTTTGATGGATTACTTCACTATTAATGGCTCAAGCTACATATCTCTAATGTCTCTTTGATGGTGCCAATGGCGCATCCTAAAATGAATACAATTGCTCTTCAACCTATTTTTTATATACATACATATATATTTTCTTCAAATTTGATGGCCTGCCGATTTCTTTTATGGACTACTTTCCAAAGAGCGTTAAAGTAGTAGTGATAGAATGATTTCTTAATTTTACAATCGCTTCGAAGGGACAAAAGAAACATCTTATTTTTTATTCAACAATTTATGATCTCTAGTGGATCTTTTAGTAGGAAAATACCAAAAAAATTCTATACCTATTGCATTGGTACCAATTCAATTATTAACCTTTCAATTCAATCAATTTAGTCCTAAATCTTTTGTATTTGTGCCAATTGAGTTAATCCACCCAATTTTTATTTTGGAATTGCTAACATAGACACCAATCATCTTACGTGGTAAGGTGAGCATAGTCCAAATGGGTGGTTTCCACCATAAAACTAGGAACCTCTTACTAAAAATTGGTTCCAAAATATTGAAACCGGGAACCACCCGTTGGTTATATGAATTCACCCGGAACTGGCCACAAGTGAGAGTGACTCTCATGGCCTAGGCAAGGACCGCAACCTTTGCTAGCGGCCAATGAGAAAAAAAAAAAAAGGAAAAATAATAAATAATTCATAAAAAAAATGTTAGGAAATTGTAAAATTTATCCATGTCAACGTTGGTTGTGTCATGTAAGGACTAAATTAGTAAAATTGAAAGGTTTATGACTGAATTGGTACTAATGTAATATATTTATAACTTTTTGGCACTTTTCCAATCTTTCAATAGGATACGAGTCCATATTAAGTTAAAAGAAAAATACTAGAACCTATGAAAGTCAATGGGAAGAGATTCCGTGCACTGGACGCCATGATATTGAAAAGGTTTTCGCCATTGACTACTTACTCGCTTCTAGATGATGTTACTCATGTTGTGGAGATTACTTAAACCCTAGAATGTGAAAGGGAAGAAATTTGAATTTGTGGGTCCGTTGCCTACATGACACACCGAATAATTCTTACCCCTTTGATACGTCTTCCTGTCTTTATCACTACGATAATTAAAGAGTTATTGGAGTCGATTAATAAAGAATCCATGCATTGTCTTTCAAAGAGATATTCAAATCAACCAAAGTGGAGGTGTGGCGCTATATTTGTCCTCCATCCCTGGTTGTAGGAAGCTTCATTCTCCGATTGATAGTTTATAACAGTTGCGTATATTAATTATAAGCAAACTTGACCAAACATATATATAGGTGATGTTTACGCTAGAAACATCTTTTCCTAGGTGTAAACAACCCCTCATTGAATCCTTAATCATTCATATACTACTCTCTCTCTCTCTCTCTCTCTCAATCATCTCTCTTCCTTACGCACGTTACTTCTGCTTGCTTTTATCAGTCTAGGTCAACAAAGGCATTGACATGTAGAAAAGTGCACGAAGAAAAGTAGAATATAATTAGAGACATTTTCAGACCAATCTAGCTCTGTTTAGCTTTAGAAGTATTTACCTAGTAAATGCTCAAGCTATATACGACATGGTCACAGAAACATCTTTTCCTAGGTGTGAACAAACCCTAATTGAAGCCGGAGAAAGATTAAGGAACCATTGACGTACCCTTTTGTTTAGCTTTTGGACATCATGTGCGACACGCACTCCACAATGACTATGCCCATCACCAACTTTCTTTGCAATCAAATTGCACCAATCAATTAATTTCACATTCACTTCTATAAAGAGATGACTATACAAAAGGACCTCGAACTTTAACTTAATGTGCAATGTTATCCATGAACTTTTAATTTATTCAATATGATCCCTAAACTTCTGGTAAATGTTCAATCTAGTCCCCAGATTATATGAAAATTTTCAATTTTATCTTTTGATTGATTCAAGTTGACAAAATTTGACGATTTGGCTTCAAATCTAGTGAATTTATACGGTGGACAAAAAAAAATATCATTACACGTGGATTATCAATGTGAGAAATTCAACTCAAGATTGAATAATCCATATCATCAAAATAAATGGATATTCATTTTTCCAAATTGAACAAGTGAAACAAATTAAAAGGGTTATTATATTGTCATTTGAGTTTAATACCTGTTATTTCCTTGTCCACTGGTCAAATGTATTAGATTGGAAATCAAATCAGTAAATTTCGTTAACTCGAATTAATGAAAGGACAGTATTGAATATTTTCATATAATTCAGGATCTAAATTAAGCATATACCAAAAGTTTAGCGATCAGGTTAAATATGTTAAAATTTCAAGGACCATATTAAATAAATTAAAATTTTAGAAACGAAATTGCAATTAAGCTAAAGATTAGGAACCGTTTCTAACATTTTTCCTTCTATAGATACACCTAATGCATCTACTCATTCTCTATAGCACAAACCTATCTCTTGTTTAGAAAAATGCCTTTCAAACTTGCAAAAAACTTCTCCATATGGTTGATACTTGTCTTGAGTGCATGTGCATGCACATCGGATGCAACATCCCGTGCCTACAACATTCCGTCCGCAACTAAAAAGTTTGAGGAGTGGATGACTCGACACGGGCGCGACTACAGCGACGTTGCTGAGAAGGCGAAGTGTCTGAAGATTTTCCTAGAAAACCTGCGGTTCATCGAGGAGTTCAATGGCGCGGCGAACCGGACTTACAAGGTTGGATTGAACAAGTTCTCGGATTTAACCAACGAGGAATTTAGGACAACATATACAGGATACAAGTCGCCATCATCAACACGCGGTAACTCCTCCCAAGTCCATTCTTTTGAGTACCAAGGTTGAACGACATCCCGGAGAGCGTCGATTGGGTCTGTTGCGAAGCCAAGCGATCGAACAAGAAAATTGACAGAATAAGAAAATAAATCGGACACCAGATTTACGTGGTTCGGTCGTAGTGACCTCGTCCACGGGAGAGTAGCATGGAATTCCACTATAGATCAAGCGATATAACGGAGATTACAACCACACTCGAGTCACTCAAACACTCTCAGTGTTTCCAAAGCCCCAATTACACCCAATAACTCACGCAGTGTTTAGCCCCACAATTCCTCACGAAATAATCTCTCAATCTCGCGAAAAATTATACACAAATCTTATCACAAGATTTACGCTTGAACACTGATTCTTCTTGGATGTAATTCACGAACGAAATCAACTGCCAAGCACTCGCAAGCAACGGCGCTTCAAGAAGTTTTCGCTCTTGCTTTGGACATAGGTTTCATGAAAACCTCTCTGCTTTCTTCAACTTCCTCTTTCCAAGGTGCCCACAATAGAATATAATATATGTGTCCAAGAGTTGACCGAGTCATGGTCTGAATCAAAAAATCACGTTGGACTTTCTTGTTCTGGCCGTAGACTCCAACATCAATTAGGAAAGAATATTTGTTTCCTCCGGCACATATTTGGAAGTAAATTTCCAATATTTCCTTTTTGCTCAATTTCGAAATTCGCAAAATATCCAATTCGAAATATTTAGATTTCTATTTCGGACTCAAACTCGAGACATATTTCAACAATCTCCACCTTGGCTCGACGTTTGAGCTAAATCACAATCGCTTTGATAAAATTCGAATTCCGCTACTACTCTCCCATAGTCCCCGATGGGCTCAACCGCCACAGATGTCTTTCAAGTCCAAGCCTCGCTTGAACTTCGCCATAGCCGTGGACCTCATTAGAATACCAACTCCACATGCACCTTTAACTGCTCCACAAGGATTTTCCGACACAACCTCCTCAATCGCAGATAAAGCAAAACCATCATTGCATCCATATCTATCAGGAGACCGAATACGCACCTTGTCAATATCAGCAGTTACAGCAACTGTTGGTTCAATAGGCTCCACCTCGCTACAAGCACCATCCGTGTCGATTATTTTGTTAGCACCCGATACCTCAGGAGTTTCTGGTTGCAACTCCACCTCAAGCTGAACACCGTTCAGATCCGTATGAACACTGCTATTAAAACTCCTAGCTAGAAGTACTGGAGACTCGTCAAATATAACTTCTCTGCTGATAACATGTGAATTTAATTTCGGGCACCACAACTTATAGCCCCGTTCATCTTGTGCATAACCTAGGAACATGCATTTTCTTGTCCTTCTATCGAGCTTACCATCACTAACTCGAACATAACATGGACAACCAAATATTCTAATAACAGAATAATCAGCAACGTTACCTGACCACACTTCTTCGGGAGTCCGACATTCAATCGCAGTCGATGGGGATCTATTCTTCAGGTAGCTCGCCGTACTAAGTGCATCCGCTAGAAATCTTCTAGCCATACCAGCACTAGAGAGCATTTTATAGGCCGTCTCTAGTAATGTTTTGCTCATCAACTCTGCAACATGTTGTGGTTCATTGGCACTAGTGCGGTGTTTCACTATGCCTTCCTTCATGCAGAATTTGTTTAACAGCTCCGAGCAAAAATCCATACTACTGTCAGTCCGCACCTGCTTGATCGTTTTACTAGTCTCCTTTTCGATCAAACCTTTTAACTGCCTGATCCTGACAACAGCATCAAACTTGTGCCTTAGCACAAACACCCACGTCTTCCTCGAGTAGTCATCAACAACTGTTAACATAAATCTGGCACTCTTCTTTAAAGGAAACCGCGACAACCTGCGAACATCCAAGTGAATTAATTCTGCAATATCCGTGGTTTCTTTGACAATCGTACTAAATTGCACTTTCTCGCCGTTGATCTAAATCACAGCACCTGCATACATTCAGTTCGTTAGCCACAAAATCACATAGCAAATTTCTTTCACTTAGAACCTTCAGGCTTTTCTCGCTAATGTGCCCCAAACGCATATGCCACAATTCAGACTCTCGAACCGATGCATTCGACGCCTCCGCAGCAATTCCGCCACTGCCTCCTTGAAGCTCATACAGGCTACTGTGCTTGATTCCTTTCATTATCATCAAGGCACCTTGAATAATTTTCAGAATTCCATCTTCTGAAGTATGCCGACACCCAACTGAATCCATGGCACTCAAGGAAATCAGATTTTTCTTCAACTCTGGAACATGCCTCACTCCAGTCAATGTCCACACAATACCATCATGCATTCTGATTCTGACATTACCAACACCAATAACATCGCATTCGGAATTGTTTCCCAACTGCACTTTACTATTATCCGTGCACTGATAAGTAGTAAACCAGTTCCTGTTTGGTGTAGCATGAAAAGAACAACCAGAATCCATAATCCATCCACCAAACGATGAATTATCAGTGACAGACAAGACATAATCAGCATCATCCGAATTACCATCAGCTATAGCTGCAACATCATCCGCAGATTCAACTCTAATTCCCTTACCCTTCTCGTTCTTCAACTTAAGGCAATCCCTTCGAAAATGCCCCCTCTTGCCACAGCTCCAACAGACAACATCACCAGTCCTAGACTGACTTCGTCTATTCGAGTTCATACTACTTCTGCTAACACGTGTACCAGTTCTTCCTCTATTTTCACCTACTAAAGCAGCAGATACATATTCGCCAGATTCTCTTCTACGGATGTCTTCGCTCAGAATTAAATCTCGAATACCATCAAACGTCAAACTTGTTGACCCAGAGGAATTACTAACAGCAGTAACAGTAGTATTCCAACTATCAGGCAATGAGGATAATAGAATCAAAGCACGTACCTCATCTTCAAAGTCAATATCAACTGAACTCAATTGACTAACGATCACATTGAATTCATTAATATGATCAGCAACCGACGCACCTTCGCTCATCTTCAAATTAAATAGACGTCGCATCAAGTAGACTTTGTTGATCGCAGAGGGCTTCTCGTACATGTCCGACAGGGCTTTCATCAAACCCGCAGTGGTTTTCTCATTCACGATGTTAAACGCGACGTTACGAGCCAACGTCAGCCGAATAACACCCAAAGCTCGTCTATCCAGTAATTCCCAATCAGCTTGCTTCATCGTCTCTGGCTTCTCCCCAGGGACAGGCACGCACGCAGCTTTCATCTGATATAGTTGATCCTCAATCTGCATCTTCCAGAAACCAAAATCCTTCCCATCAAATCTGTCGATTCTCACTTTTCCTTCTTCTATCGCCATCGATTCACTTCAACTCAGCCAAGCCAAGCTCTGATACCAATTGTTGCGGAAGCCAAGCGATCGAACAAGAAAATTGACAGAATAAGAAAATAAATCGGACACCAGATTTACGTGGTTCGGTCGTAGTGACCTACGTCCACGGGGAGAGTAGCACGGAATTCCACTATAGATCAAGCGATACAACGGAGATTACAACCACACTCGAGTCACTCAAACACTCTCGGTGTTTCCCAAGCCCCAATTACACCCAATAACTCACGCAGTGTTTAGCCCCACAATTCCTCACGAAATAATCTCTCAATCTCGCGAAAAATTATACACAAATCTTATCACAAGATTTACGCTTGAACACTGATTCTTCTTGGATGTAATTCACGAACGAAATCAACTGCCAAGCACTCGCAAGCAACGGCGCTTCAAGAAGTTTTCGCTCTTGCTTTGGACATAGGTTTCATGAAAACCTCTCTGCTTTCTTCAACTTCCTCTTTCCAAGGTGCCCACAATAGAATATAATATATGTGTCCAAGAGTTGACCGAGTCATGGTCTGAATCAAAAAAATCACGTTGGACTTTCTTGTTCTGGCCGTAGACTCCAACATCAATTAGGAAAGAATATTTGTTTCCTCCGCACATATTTGGAAGTAAATTTCAATATTTCCTTTTTGCTCAATTTCGAAATTAAAATATCCAATTCAAATATTTAGATTTCTATTTCGGACTCAAACTCGAGACATATTTCAACAGGGGTCAAACAAGGTGCTGTCAACCCCATAAAGAACCAAGGCCAATGTGGTAAGAAATTGATGCTAACTATTGCAGCCTATCGGAGATATGCGAGCTATCTTGATTGAATTTTAATCACTGCACAATTCCGCTATCCTCTGTGTACAGGATCTTGCCGGTCGCTCTCCGTGGTGGCGGCGGAAGAATCAATCACGCAGATCAAGTCTAGCGTGCTGCCGAACCTGTCCGAGCAGCAGCTCATAGATCGTGCCACGAATGGTGGCAACCGGGGCTGCCAAGGTGGCTGGATGGACAACGGCTTCAAGTACATCATCGACAACCAAGGCATCAGCTCCGCATCAAACTACCCATACGTCAGGGTCGACGGCACCTGCGACGTGCAAGCCAAATCTGTCGCCGAGGCCAAAATATCGGACTACAGGGACGTTCCCCCGAACGAGGACGACATGCTGAAGGCCGTGGCCATGCAGCCGGTGTCAGTAGCACTGGACTCGAGTGGGCCTGCATTCCAGAACTATGCAGGTGGGGTCTTTAATGGCCCGTGCGATGCCAATCTGGACCATGCGGTGACGGTTGTCGGGTATCGGACAGACGGGACGCGACCGTACTGGTTAGTAAGGAACTCTTGGCACGTTCTGTGGGGCTAAAATGGGTACATGAGAATTCAAGAGGGACTCTGGGGTTGAAGGTGGTCTTTGTGGAATTGCCTCGAAAGTTTCTTATCCCGTTGCGTAAGTATTTATCTAAGAAATTATGGCCTTCATCTCATGTGTGTTGGTACGCCAAATTCGGTCCATTTGAACCGAGTTTAGTCTAAGTGGAAATGTTTCGGGTTAAATACTATAGTTAATCTCGTGTATTTACTGTTTAAATTTTAGATAGATCCCATGCGATCTTTGCTGGGTTTCTTATGCTGAAGTGTTTTGAGTGTTTAATGATAATGAGAATAAAGAGGATTTGAAGACAGTCCTTGAATTTTATTTGGTCAGCAAATGCGTGATATCATTGTTTGAGACTTTGGACCACGTGCATGGGAGGTCGTCGGACCAATTGACGTTTCTATATGGTTATTTTTATAAAAAAATGGGTAAATATATTGATGAAAAAAGCTACCACTTATTTGATTTCTTGGTATCTTATTGATAATCATCTAACATATTATGATACAAACTCTTTTTGACTGTGTGCAAATAACTAATTTCTTTTTTATCTTTTATCAACTTTCATTTCTTTTTCTTACCAATGCCTTAAAATTATCAAGTTTCATTTGAATACCAATCTTTATTCGAGTGGCTAATCAACTTTTTTTTCAATTAAACTTGAACTCATTTTAGTGTGGCGAGTGTGACTTCCAAAATGTTTTTAGCAAGAGATGCCGTGATTTGATAGATCAAACGATTTGCCTACTCAAACAAAGTCATTGGGCAAGAAGTTAACAATAGAATGTTCTCTTAGAATCCCTTCAATCTTAATCTGTATAGACCAACATTGGTCTTAGTCAATGATATTTTATGGTACTGCGGGGCTGCAAATTGTTTGCGTATTGCCGACATGCATTGACTTAGAATAGACCCATCTCCTTGTCGAATCTCAATCATTTGGCCGACATGCATTGACTTAGAATAGACCCATCTCCTTGTCGAATCTCAATCATTTAAACCAAGTATATCAAGTTCTCTAAAAATTACTTTGTTTATAATCAATAATTGTTCTTGAAAAATTGCTTTTAATGATGTAACAGTCCGAATTTTCGATCCTTTTCCCGGATTTAAGAAATGAAATTGATCGATGCACTATAGTGAGATCTCACCCGGACCCGCGAGATTCTCGGATGCTAACCTTAGGGGTAAGGTCAAGACGGGGATTGAGTTCGCACGACCAAAGAACTTGACCTTTGGTCTCGATTTTTTGACCATATTGATTGACGAGGAAATGTTTTGAGCCAACCAAGACCGATCTATTTGATTGATCGTGTCCAAAGGGCACTAGTGACGGACTCTCGCAATTATATGACAACCGAGATCGCCTTGGTTCGAGCAAACTTAAACGTGATTTGACTTAGTGTCGGTCACGGGTCGAGAGCGCCAGAATCCCTAATGAGCCACCGTTAGCTAGAGATAAGCTAAAAGTCACATTGGTCAATTTTAGTCATTTCTTGGAATTCGGGCCCGGGAATCGAGAATTTTGAAAGTGACAATTTTGAGCGGACGATGACGTTTTTGGCTTGGCCAACCTTGGGGCCACCCATTTCTGCAAAAAAAATGGATTTCGGGTCCCGGGCCGGAAAAATTCTGATTTGCCCTCGGGTACCGGGCCGGATTCAAGGCCGTTTGAGGTTATTTTTCGCGCCAAGGTCATTTTGGGGTGGCCACGCACATTTAGAGTGGTTTTGGACAAAAACGGAATTTCGACAAAAATTGGAAAAATAATATTATTTTATTCCCGAACTTCGCAATCGATTTTCGAGGACTTAGAAAGTGAATTTCACGATTCGACACGGATTATGTCTATCATAAATATATGGAACGCGTATGTGCGAAAAATTGAAATTTCGCCACAGGACCGGAAAATTACCATTTTGCCCCTAGGCCATTTTAATTAATTCCGAAATTTTGATTTAATTTTGGGATTAACCAAGGTTAGTTAGGGCTAAACCAGGTCCGGTCAACCATGGTTAAGGAGAAATGACCAAAATGCCCTTGAATTATTGGATTTGGATGAATTTGGGCCATTAGATTAGGGGCAAAAGTGTCAAATAGCCCTAGATCTTGACACTTGTACTCCACTTAGACCAATGTTGACCCATTTGACCAGATATGTTTCTCTCTCCAAGTGAGAACCATCGGCATTTTCCCATTTTCTCTTCTTCTTCCCTTCCGTTTTCTATTTTGATCGATTCAGGCATTACTAGCTTTTGCTCTGAGCAATGCATTGGGCGGGCGATGCAAGCAAGCCGGCACCCCGGCACCCCTTTCCCCTCCCACCTCTGTCCACCACCACCGGAACCAAAACAGCCTTGTTTCTCTCTTTTCTCTCTCCGTCCGCAAACAAGAATAACGGAAGCTTGGAGTTCCGTCGCCCCTCCGTCGACACCGGACGCCCAAAGTATTTTCCCCAAATGTCATTTTAGGACCTCGGGTATTTCTAGGCTCGTTTAGGACCCGGTTTATAACGAATTTGAATATTTGGTGAATCATTTTAGGCTAGACTAAATTAGGGCTGGATAATTGATGGTTATGAACCCATTGACGAGGAAATTCGAGGTTTAGGAGGGCTCGGTTAGGACTGTGATATATTGAGGATCGATCGGGGTTGAATGGTATGATTAATTGGAATTGTATTGGCTTAATTGGGTTTATTGGATTAAATGTTTGTGTGCTGTGGTTGGTTGGTTCTGAATTGTGCATTGGACTGAATGTGATGCAGTGGTGTGCCATGTGTGTGGCTGTGAGGTGTGTTGGCGTGAAAATGCGAATGTGCATTGAATTCGTGTGATAAGCGTATGTGGGTCGTGGAATGTGTTCGTGTGATGAGAATATGTGCATTTGTGATGTGTACGGGAGGTGTGAGATTGTGTGTGATAGAGTATTTAAGTGGCTGTGTGGTACGTGTGGTGCGAGTGGAATGAGGGTACGGATGTGTAAGATTGGTTGGGAAAAGTGGATCCGTCCTGAGGCGTGTACGTTTACGCGGGACGATGCCGTCCCTGACGAGGTGACGATACCCGGCCTGACGAGGTATCGATGCAGCGTGGTCGAAGACCGTTGGCCTGATGCGCTTTACGCGGGCGCGTAGAAGGAAAGTGTGTGTAGGATTCCGTCCCCGAGGCGTGTTCGTTTACGGCGGGACGATGCCGCCCCCCCGAGGTGACGATGCTCGGCCCGACGGGTGACGATGCCCCGACGAGGTCGAAGACCGTTGGCCCGATCGTTTTTACGCCGGGCACGGTAGTGGTGGAAAAGTTGAGAATGAACAAGAATTGGCAGGAAAAGTGAGACTAAGAAAGTGACGTGTGGTGTGAATTTGTGTGCGAGTGTGTTTGTATCGCGTGATGTGATGCTTAATTATAGAGTAAAAACTGCTAGGCATGGTATGGGACGTGCCCAAGTGGGTTTTATTTTATAATTGAGACACGTCTTGCGCTTTGTGATTCATTGCTGTAATATGTTAGCTGTGTTATTGTCTAACGGCGGGGGGCGTGTATGTTGGATTCCGTAGGGTCGTGTGTGGTTGTTAGTTTAATTAATGGTTGTGTGTTACGCGTGTTTTCGCCCCGGCGGTACGTGAGTGCCTACGTGGGGTTTGGGGTTATACACTTATTGAGATTCGCCTCACACGCTTGTATAACCGACATTTTCGACCCCCAACGTAAACTCGAAGTGCGCCTTTTCTTTTGGATGTTCGGGAAACGCTTTTGGTGCCCGATGGAACTCAGCAGCGATCGTCCAAAGATCCAAGCTAGGGAAACAGGAGCGGATTGGACAGAGGCGATTAGTAGGCTTTCCTAGGGTATTTTAGAGGTTATGTAGATGGAATAGACCGATAACGGTTAGGGTAACCAAGCCCCGATCTTTTGTTAAATCGGTGACTGTGGATGTTTAATTGTTAATTATGTCTGTAATATGATGTTTATATATTTGGTACTGTTTAAATATGTTGCTGTTGAATTGTTGTGGTGTTCTACCCGTTGTCGCCATCTTTCTGTCCGGGTTTTTATATTCGCTTCGCATGTGGCTCGATGTTTGGGTTGGGTCGGCGACGTTCCTGGGGCGTCGCACAAATTCGACCGGAGCGAGGGATGTCCCGAGCTCGATGGGGTTCGGGCGTGATAAATGAATTATCATAATTATTGGTCAGATTTTACTTAATAATAATTTTTTTGATCGAAAAAAAGAATTTTGTTTGTAATCGAAGAGTTGATAGATACACCAAGTAACCTTAAGAGCATAATAAATCGTAGAAGGCTTGGGGGCTTGGAGACCCAATAAGAAGGGAGAGTATTTTGGATCCGCAAGCAATGGGTGAGCCAAAGGCCTTTAACACTGATAATGATCCATGGGAACCGATGTGCGCCTTTGAAGTGTATCTTGACAAGAGTTAATTTAGGTTTGAAATTGTTGATGTAGATGACGGCCATCATACGGGCACGCTTGTTATCGACATGCACAAAATTTACAAATTTTAAAAAATGATTTTTTGTTTATTATTTTATTAATTTTTTTTCTTTCATTTTTCATTTTTTATACTTTAGGCTAGCAGGGCCATTGACCGACCCTCTCTTAGTCTGAGTGAGGGTGAGGGTCGACACCCTCGCCTGTTAGCTAGCGAGGGTCGCGACACCCTCGCCTGGTTTGGGCTAGGGCGTCATGGTCCTCATCCGCCATGAGCAAGGGCCTTCATGCTCTCGCCCATACCAAGCAAGGATGTCGACCCTGGCCTTGATCTAGACGAGGGCCGACCTTGCTCATGGTCGGCGACCTCACCAGCTCACCATCGGTGAAAAAAAATGGAAAGGAAAGAAAACTCTCAACCAATTTTAAGTTAATTATTCTCATATAAGTTACCTGCCACCGTTTATTTGATTCTTTTAAATTTAATTAACTTTAGTTATTGACCAACTATTATTTGCCATTCTTATAAGCACCTTAAATCTTTTAACTTTTATATGAATTTACCAACCTTTATCTATGTCATCTACTAGCTTTTCCCCAGTTACATTATCAACTTATTTTGTTCTACCAAGTTTCATTTCAATTGCTTAACAACTTCTAAATTTTTTGAACTTGCCAACTTCTTTATTGATTTACTCAGTATAATTTGTTGTACTTATCAATATGTTATGTTCACCGATTCATTTCTAAAAATATTCAACCCTAGTTAAAGTAAGGGATAATTACCCAATTAGTTCGAAACCTATTGTACAAATGCTAAAACAGTCCTAAACTTTCAATTTTGCCAATATAATCCCAAACCTTTGCACGAAAATCTAATGTTGTCCTTTCGGTCAATTACCATGAGAAATCATAGGTTTAGGACTACATTAGTAAAATCGGAAAGTTTATAACTGAATTGACATCCGTTCAATAGGTTTGAGATAGAATTGGTAATTTTTACAATATGATAATTGCTGACACAAGTGATCATTTTTAGAAAATTAATTTTCAAATCATTTGAAATAAATGGAGCCTTAATGTCATTTATAGGATGCCCTTTCATTTGAAATTCGCGATCGAAATTCTCAAGGTTTGATTTGCAGCCAAAAAAATACTTCTTTTTGTGTTTTTATTTTTGTTGTTGGGCCAGGTCTGGCTAACCAGGTCCAAACTGGCCTGGTTCAGCTGAAGTCAGGCCCGGATGGGCCTGATCCAGTAAGCCAGGACCGAAACAAACCTGGAGCAGAAAATGGGCGTGATTGTTCTTAAAAAATTGCCGAGATATCCCCTTCACTTTTACCAAGATTTGAAAGATTGACTTTTCATCCTCCATCTCCAAAATCACACCTACTTTCCTTAAATTCACCGAAATAAAATCAATTTGTTAATTGATTAGAAAAACCAAGTGGTTAGAGAGATTTAGGGGTTAGTTCATAGGGTTTCTTGTGGGGAAATTCAGATTCAATTTTGAGAAGGAAATTTAGAGGGTCTAGGCCTGTAAATTAGGGATGAGCATTATTCTAGGGTAGAATCTAGAAATTTACGGTGTAAATAGGGAGTCTTAGGGGACTCTAAGGGGACAAAAAAAAACGAAAGAGAACAAAAAGACGTAAGAGAAATGTTGCATCGAGAAAAAAAAAATTGAGACAATATAGTGAATGGACATTGTTCGCCGTCGGTTTAGTGGTTCTCTAAGTCACCTCAAATTTTCATTCTTGTCTAACGAAGCCTCAGGTGGTCCTCTTCATCCTTGCACGACCTTCCATCTGAGGTAAGTCGTTCAAATTTTAAAGTTCCATATTCAATTTTTCATATCCGATTAAGCGCTTTTTCACTCCATCTTCGACATTTCATTTGCTATTAGGTTTATTTTGCTCATTTATGTCTACACAAGAGGACTAATTCCATCTATTTTGCTTATTGGTATGTTTTAGTAATTTTACCCTTAGAAAAGTAAATATCACTTCGCATCATATTAGAATAGGAATTTGCATAATAAAAAAATCATCTAGAAATTTAGAGTTTTTCATAAATAAATCCTTCAATGCATATTGATGATCATTTAGATTATTTACTATTGTTACATTTTCACACATGCACGTCTTTCTTTCCTTCTTTTTCGTTTTCCGTTTTGGTCATCTTTCCGCTTCTTTATTGCTTAACCAATTTTTATGGTACCAATGAGTTGGTGAGAATAGAAGAAAAAGGAAAAAAAAAATTCAAATCTCTCTCTCTATAGAGTGATGAGCGTCAAATCATTTAGTTTATTGGATAAAAATCATCAAAATCCCAAACTATGCCCATGTGACATATTTATCACAAACTTTTTTTATAACACAAAAATCTCAAATTTATATCTGTGTGATACATTTACCATCCGTCAAATTCCATCAATGAACACTGTTAAAAATCTGTCTACTTAGATGCCGAAAAGTAAACAGTGTTGATAGGATGCTCACGTGGCTTAAGTGAAAAAAAAAAAAACACATTGTTTTGGCTAAAAGATTATTTGATAAAACTTTGACGGAGGGTAAATATGTAATATAGGTACGAGTTTGGGGTTTTTTATGTCACAAGAAAAAGTTTAGGATACGTGCTCCGATGCTCATTTAGGATCATCTAGGTTATGTATTTATCTTATTACTATTTTCACATTAGTCAAGTCTATATTTGAACGGCATTAAAGAAAAAAGAAATAAAAATCATGCGCATGCACATGCTTGGTCATTCATAAAGCATCTTCATAAAAATAAAATCGTTGGAAATGCAGATAGAATAATTCAAGCATATTCTATCATTTAGAAGAGATCGTTTTTATACATGAATTATACAAAGTGCATCCATTGCGTTAGATTTAGGTTTGCCATACAAATAAACTATTTTTAGGTCACATTTATTTAAAAAAAATCATTATTTGCCTTGCACATTGCATATACACATTTATTATGATTAAGTCTCCCGTTAGCGTTAGTTCATTTTAAGAAACTTATTTTGACACTGTTCGATTTCCTTTTGCTTTTGCTCACGATGGTCCTATCCCGGTCCATTATAATATGGCCTTGTATTAATTTTACCTGATACGGCTCTGGTTTTCTTGTACTTGTTTAAATAATTTATTATTTTACCCGATGTGGCTCAGGCTGCTATCAATGCATTTATGCATGACCACTTTAAATTTTCATGTTTAGAGATAAAAGTAATAATAATATTGCATGAAAGAATTTTCCTAAAAGAGAAGAAGTGCCGCCAAGAGGCATTAGCTAAAACGAGCGTACCAAAATCCAAAACTCGAATCCTCTGCTTTGTAGGGGCAGGGCGGACTCTCGCACCTTATGTGGCTCCCACTAGCGTAGAACTAGGTTAGTGGTGGCTCTAGTTTTATTTCGATTATTGATGGTTGAGAAATTAGGTTGTGGTCCGTATGGTTTGGGAGAGTCAGTGGAAGGTAAGCATCATCTCACGACGGAGTAAAGGAAAATCCGATGCGGTCATTAGTACATATATCAGGTGATATGGAGACGCAGTATCACATGTCATGTATATTGTGTTGTATTTATAATATGATCCCACATTTAAGTTTGACCCACGTTTTCTCTTTAAGTGACGGTTATCCACATTCGGTTTTTCCACGCTTGCACCCCTTCGGTAATAACCGCCCTCTTCAAGAACCGCCTTGATGGGAAGTGGTTTATAAAAGTGAAAGTTCATTCCATAAGGGCTAAACGCAAACTCTCTCATTCGGTAATACACCATCAAGACGCGAGGGATTGCGTTAGTAAAGTGTGCCCGTAATCGCTTTGAATTGACGTCGAACTACCGTGGATTTCCGGCCAGAACGCAAAATTGAACAATGGCTGGAGGTTAGTTTATTTTCGATCTTGTTTTCCGTGATTTGATTCTAATTGTGCATGAATTTTGTTCTTCAATGCACGATAGAATCCTTCAGTTTTGTCTTACATTTGGTATCGAGCATGTTTAGTGCCTCTGCCTTTGTTCTTGTTGAATTTTTGTTGAATTTTGGGTACAATTTTCGGTATTTTTGAGATGAACAGTAACTCCGCTTTTTGGGTAAGAGGAACTCGCCGATTCCGCGAAAATTCGGGCGACACCACCACTGACTTTGGATCGGAACGGTCGCACTGCTATGGAGAAGAATAGCCCTAAGTTAATCTGGCATATCGGTGATCGCCGGAGGCTATTTGAGCGGCGGAAGTTGCGAGTGAGGGTTTGTGCGCTTAGATGGAATTTTGCTTGATTCGAGCCAATTTCTTGGTTGTTTTCACGATTTTGGGTCCATGGGTCGCTGCCGATGTGGTCTCCGAAACCCATAAATTATTTTGGTATGATATGGGCTATCGGAGGAGACCCATTTGGTCGAAGGCGCGCGGAACGGCGAAAAATGGAGAGAAAATGGCGAACGGGCGAAAAACGGCGGTAAAATCGTGATGCAGGAAGAAGGGCGCGGGCGCCACGCAAAAACTGCTGGTGCGCTGGCACCGCACAGAACCGCGCGCCACGGCCACGCTGCTGTGCTTGCCGGCGCTGCGCCCGACGCGCCGCCGGTTATGAGGCACGCGCGCGCCACGTGCCCGCCAAGATAAGGTAGGTGTGCGGCGCTGCACGCGCTGGGGGAACCGCCAAATCCCTTCGGTTTTTACGATTATGCCCCTCCTTTTTTACCCGTTATTACCGGTCTGCCCCTTGCCAATTAAATTGATTATTTTGCTCTTCATGCATTATTTGTGAATATTTTATGCATGAAATTAATTGTCCAGTGATCCATATATTTTTTTAATTAATTGGGGAGTAGCCATAGCATCCTTAATTAATTAAATTATATATTAATAGTATTCGGATCACATTTGGAAATGGACATTAATTGTAATTAATTTTATTAATATGATGAATTTAATCCCACAGGAATTTTCATTATATTAATTTGATTAATTGGGTTGAAATATCATATTATTTTTTTCTTAATTTACCCATAGGGATTAAGAAAAGGAATATAATATGATAGTTTCTTCATGAAGTATTTATGAATCTATTTAAATTAAAAACTTAGCCCACATGCAGTTTTTATGTTATGTGATTCATATTTTGTAACATGTTTTACATTGGCAAAGCATGATATATGTTAATTTTGCCTCAAATTTTGTGACATAAGCATGATTGTTTGATATGCAATTTTACAACCTATGAATTTCTCTGAATTTAAGAGTGATGTTCCCATACTAAATGGTGAAAACTATAAAGTCTGGAAGGAGTCAATTCTTCTTCAATTGGGGTGCATGGATATTGACTATGCTATAAGGAAAGATGAACCACCTGCTCCTACTGACACGAGCACTGCAGCTGAGATAGCTCTTTATGAATAAAGGGGCGGTCCAACCGCCTGAGTGTGTGATGTTCATAAGGACTAAAGTATCTCCTAGTATCCATGGTTCACCGCTCAAAGATAGCAATGCTAAGGCTTTATTGGAGGCCATTGATGCGCAGTTTGAGACTTCAGAAAAGGCACATGCCATGACCCTAATAATGAAGTTTTCATCTTTAAAGCTCACAAGTGTTAGAGGTGTGCGTGAGCACATCATGAAGATGAGGGACATTGCAGCTCAGCTAAAAAACCTTGAGGTTGAGATATCTGAATCATTTCTTGTGTACTATATTCTGAACACTCTCCCACAACAGTATGCACCTTTCAAGATCTCTTACAACACACATAAGAATAAATGGTCAATTAATGAACTTATGACCATGTGTGTTCAAGAGGAAGAGAGGCTGACTATGGAATTGGGAGAAAGTGCTCATTTGGCAACACAAGAAAGGTTTAAGAGTCACGGCAAGAAGAAGGGGAAAGGTAAAATACCTCCCCAAGCTGACATTAAGAAGGAATCCAAATGTTTCTTCTGTAGAAAAGAAGGGGCATATGAAGAAGGATTGCGTCAGATTTAAGGCCTGGCTCGAGAAGAAAGGTAATCCAACCTCTTATGTTTGTTATGAATCTAATATGGCTGATGTGAGTCACAACACTTGGTGGATTGATTCTGGTTCTACAATCCATATTTCGAATTCCTTGCAGGGTTTTCAAAACCACAGAAGCCAGTGGGAAGTGAACAAAGCATCTATTCGGAAACAAGATGCGTCACCAGTAGAAGCTATTGGGACATGTAGATTAGTTCTCAATAGTGGCTTTGTTTTGAATTTGAAAGGACCTTTTATGTTCCAAGTTTCTCCGAAACTTAATTTCAGTTCAAGACTTGTACCTTTGGGTTACTCTTTTTAACTTTTCAAATTCAAACTTCAGTTTATTGTTTAAATCTGAAATTGTTGGGAGTGGTATTTTGTCCGATGGTCTTTTTCAAATTAATTTGCAAGACAATGTCTATTATAATGCGATGCATGTTCACGATAATGCTGGTATAAAACGATGTGTTGTGAATGAAGATTCCTCTATGTTGTGGCACCCGAGATTGGGACATATCTCCATAGATAGAATTAAGCGATTAGTAAATGATGGAGTACTCGGTACTTTGGATTTTACTGATTATGATATTTGTGTGGACTGCATAAAGGGAAAGCAGACCAACAAGACAAAGAAAGGTGCCAAGAGGAGTACGGACATATTAGAAATCATACATACAGACATTTGTAGTCCTGATATGGACTCATATAGTCAGAAATACTTCATCTCCTTCATTGATGATTACTCACGTTACATGTATCTCTACTTGCTTCATAATAAGCATGAAGCGTTGGATGCCTTTAAGGTTTTTAAGGCAGAAGTAGAGAAACAATGCGGCAAAGCAAATTAAAATCGTGAGATCGATAGAGGTGGAGAATTTTGTGGTAGATATATCAAGATGGACAAGCACCGGTCCGTTTGCAAAGTTTCTTCAAGAGAACGGGATAGTTGCTCAATACACTATACCAGGTTCTTCGGACCAAAATGGCGTAGCAAAAGAAGAAACCAAACTTTATTGGACATGGTGCGGTATGCTTAGTAGCTCCAAACTTCCTAAGTCCTTGTGGACTGAAGCTCTTAAGACGGCAAAGTACATATTAAATCGAGTTCTAACCAAGGCTGTCCCAAAGACGTCTTTTGAGTTATTCAAGGGTTGGAAGCCAAGTTTGCAACATGTACGCGTTTGGGGATGCCCGTATGAAGTAAGAGTCTATAATCCACAGAAAAGAAGTTGGACCCAAGGACTGTAAGTGGGTATTTCATTGGATATGCTGAAAAGTCCAAGAATACAGGTTTTTATTGTCCATCTCACACTACTAGGATTGTGGAATCAAGAAATGCTAAGTTTCTTGAAAATGACTTGATTAGTGGGAGTGATCAATTAAAGGACATTGTTTCTCGAGAAAGATCATTCAGATACTCAACTTTCCACTTCAAGTACTAGGTTGGTTGTTGTTCATAACGCCCTTCGGTTCAACCGGTTATTGAACAACCAACAATTGAAGTTCCACAACTTGCTGTTAATGATCCGATAGATCCAGTTGTTCAACAATTACCGTATAGGTTGAACAACCAGTTGAACAACATGCTCCTCTAGAGAATGTTGATACAACATTAAGAAGATCTACTAGAATGAGGAAATCAGCAATTCCTAGTGATTATATTGTGTATCTACAAGAGTCCCGACTATAATATTGGAGTTGAGAATGATCCTGAAACGTTTTCACAAGCCATAAGTAGTGATGAATCCAATTTGTGGTACAATGCCATGAAGGATGAGATGAGTTCTATGGCATCAAATAAAGTCTGGGATTTGGTTGAGTTGCCTAATGGTGCAAAAGCCATTGGTTGTAAATGGGTCTTCAAAACTAAGAAGGACTCGTTGGACAACATTGAGAGATATAAAGCTAGACTCGTTGCCAAAGGATTCACTCAAAAGGAAGGAATCGATTACACGGAGACCTTTTCTCCTGTATCTAAGAAAGATTCTCTTCGTATTGTTTTGGCATTGGTTGCCCATTTTGATATGGAATTACATCAAATGGATGTGAAAACGGCATTCCTCAATGGGGAACTAGAGGAGGAGGTATACATGAAACAACCTGAAGGATTCTCCTCTAGTAAAGGTGAGCAATTGGTGTGCAAGCTTAAGAAATCTATATATGGCTTAAAAACAAGCATCCCGTCAATGGTACTTAAGGTTCCATGATGTTATCTCTTCATTTGGTTTTGTAGAGAATATCATGGATCAATGCATATACCATATAGTCAGTGGGAGCAAAATTTGTTTTCTTGTGCTATATGTGGATGATATTTTACTTGCAACCAATGATAAGGAGTTGTTGCATGAGGTGAAACAATTTCTCTCTAAGAGTTTTGACATGAAAGATATGGGTGAAGCATCTTATGTCATTGACATTAAGATTCATAGAGATAGAACTCGAGGAGTTTTAGAACTATCTCAAGAAACCTATATCAATAAAGTCTTGGAGAGATTTCGGATGAAAGATTGTTTACCAAGTATAGCACCCATTGTGAAGGGTGATAGGTTCAATTTGAACCAAAGGTTCAAAAAACGATTTGGAAAGGGAACAAATGAAGAACATCCCATATGCTTCTGCTGTCGGAAGCTTGATGTATGCTCAGGTTTGCACTCGACCGACATCGCTTTTTATGGTGGGAATGTTGGGAAGATATCGGAGTAATCCAGGATAGACCAATTGGAAAGCTGCAAAGAAAGTGATGAGATACCTTCAAGGTACTAAAGGCTACATGCTTATGTATAGACAGACCGACAACTTGGAAGTAGTTGGTTATTCGGATGCGGATTACGCTGGTTGCGTTGATTCTCTAAAATCAACATCAGGATACATTTTATGTTAGCTGGCGGAGCTGTGTCATGGAGGAGTGCGGCAGACTTTGACTGCTACTTCCACTATGGAGGCAGAGTTCGTTTCTTGTTTTGAGGCTACCTCGCATGGTGTATGGTTGAAGAGTTTCATTTCGGGGCTTAGGATTGTTGATTCTATTTCTAGGCCATTAAGAATATATTGTGACAATTCAGTTGGCGGTTTTTACGGCTAAAAATGCTAGAAGTGGCAGTCAAGTAAGTATATCGACATTAAGTATTTAGCCATAAAGGAACGTGTTAAGGAGAATAAAGTGGTCATTGAACACGTTCGCCTTGAATTGATGATAGCTGATCCTTTAACTAAAGGCATGCCGCCTATGAAGTATAAGGATCATGTGGCCAATATGGGAATAGTTCCCATGATGTGATTTATCGTCGTATGGACGACTTTTGTTGTTTGAAACTCTTATTCAGTTGTAATGTTATTCTCAATTTCTGGTGTACACATTCAGTTGTTTATGAGAATAACAATATTCTTGGTTCCGGAATAAACATAGGGTTTATTTATTAAGATATGTTGTCACATATGGGCTAACATTAAAGAAATAAGATGCATTGTAATACATGGAAGATATTACTCGCTCTTAGAGGACATGTCGCCATGATTCATGTGTCTTGTTTCTTTTCTTAAGCATATGGTTTTCGTGGATTTAGTTGGGTAATTTGTATGATGAAAATGTTGGGATCAAGTGGGAGAATGTTGTATTTATAATATGATCCCACATTTAAGTTTGACCCACGTTTTCTCTTTAAGTGACGGTTATCCACATTCGGTTTTTCCACGCTGTACCCTTTTCGATGATAACCGTCCTCTTCAGTAACTGCCTTGATGGGAAGCGGTTTATAAAAGTGAAAGTTCATTCCATAAGGGCTAACACAAGGTTTAACGCAAACCCTCTCATTCGGTAATACACCATCAAGACGCGAGGGATTGGGTTAGTAAAGTGTGCCCGTAATCGCTTTGAATTGACGCTTAACTACCGTGGATTTCCGACGAACGTAAAATTGAACAATGGCTGGAGGTTAGTTTATTTTCGATCCTGTTTTCCGCATTTGATTCTAATTGTGCATGAATTTTGTTCTTCAATGCACGATAGAATCCTTCAGTTTTGTCTTACATATTGCCCTCATTCTCATATCTACGTTAAAAATCACAGCACAAAGGAACTCGGTGGCGTGCTGCATGGATTATTCAAAACACACACACACACACACTCTCTCTCTCTCTCTTCTCTCTAAGTGGTGACAAAATGTGACACAGCCTTGCATGTCGTGTACTATGAACAAGAATCGCTCGTACCCTCCATGGTTGTCCCTTAAGTTTCGCATGTCCGGACATGAATGGCTCTGTTGCTCATATCTCCGGATAGAATATGGAATTGGGAACCAAATTTTCCACCTTAAAAGTTCACGTAAGGAAATTTTCGTACGGCCTGATTATGAAGCAGCCTATATAAATTCATCTCTAGCGCAGTTATTTCATCGCATCCACTTCAAAATATTACACTGAGAAGAAGAAGAAAGCACATTCACAAGAGAGAGTGTTCACTTTTTACGCTCTAGAGTGAACTCATCATCTCCCTAGCTCTAATTCTCGGCGCTTGGGCATGCCATGCGATGTCGGTCCACACGTTGCACGAGCCCACCATTGCTGAGCGGCATCAGCAATGGATGGCCCAATATGCCCACACCTACAAGGACCCACAGGAGACAGCGAAGCGCCCGGCGATATTCGCGGAGAACTTGCAGTTCATTGAAGATTTCAACAAGTCTGGGAATCGGACTTTCAAGTTGGGTCTCAACCAATTCTCAGACTTGACCAACCAGGAGTTTGTCCAAAGTCGTATACTTGGCACCCAAAGCGATCTGAGCCGCCAAAACGACATCATTTAGCCACCAAAATGTGACTGGCGATGTTCCTGATAACGCCGACTGGGTAGAAAAAGTTGCTGTAAACGAGATTAAGAACCAAGGCTAATGTGACAAGTACAAATGTTATATATGCATCCGACCATTTTTGGCCCAGTAAACATGTAGGTATTACACGGACCCTATATACTTCTCGAGAATTTGATCGTATGTGCCTCTTAGAGCCTATCTGGTACAATTTTCTCTAGGCAGCTACAATTATGAAAAGGAGTGCTCCATCTTTTATCACGGGTTTGATAACTCTTGATAACTGTGACGGTTTATAGCAGCTTTTTGGATGTTACTTCATCCAGCTTTGAGGTTCTATAGTTTTAAAATATGTGTAACAACACATCACAGCGTAGTGACAACGCAGCACAACTACGACATAGCCACAACTGTACCAAACAAATGCTTACCATACTATAATGAAAACTCAGACATCAATGGCAACAAAATTATTGAAATAGTGTTACTTCACATGCTTATAATGTGAACAACAATTATGTAGGATCCTGCTGGGCATTCTCAGTCGTTGCAGCAGTAGAAGGAATCGTTGGGATCAGAAAGGGCAAACTGCCGGTGCTCTCTGAGCAACAACTCATAGATTGCGATGTCACAAGCTCGGTTACCCGGACAATGCTTTCAAGTACATTATCCAAAACCAAGGAATCGCGTCCGAGGATAGCCATGCCTACCAAGAAATGGACGGGACCTGCAACCTAACCAAAGCAGCAGAACACGTGACACAGATCGAGAATTTCGTGGATGTCCGGCCTGGTGAGGACGAGCTCATGAAGGCAATTGCGCGGCATCCGGTTTCAGTCATAATCGCAGGAAGCAGCAAGGAGTTCCAGAGCTATAACGGAGGCATTTTCAATGGGTATTGTGGCCAGCAGCTGGACCATGCAGTCGTCGCGGTTGGGATTTATAGTCCTACAAGCAAGGACGGCACCGACTTCTGGAAGATCAGGAACTCATGGGCAAGACATGGGGTGAAGGCGGTTCCATGAGGATTCAAAGAGGCCGTGGTAGTTCTGAAGGACTATGCAGACTCGCATCGCAAGCTTCTTATCCAATAGCTTTAGAGTGATAATGAAAAACAAAAAATACCCTAAGCGCAAGCGTCACGCGTCTACTGATTGCTGTTTGTGTTGCTAGTTACTATTTGTCTTGCTACTTATATTCATGTGTTCTTAGCTATTGTTGTGTGCTTGTAAGGGGGTACTGTCTAGCCACCGAGTCATAAGGCGGACTACCTATTAATGCCCGCCAAATATTAATCAATTTCTTGTTGGGCATTCGATTATCTCTGTCTCTGAAACACATACCCAATATCTAAAGGGAAAATGATACGAACAGTCACTAAACTTTAACTCAATGTGTAATTTGATTCATAAACTTTTAATTTGTTCAATAAAGTTCCTAAACTTTAATCCAATGTTCAATGTAGTCCCTGAACTTTTAATTTATTCAATGTGATCCCTAGACTTTTGGTACATATTCAATATAGTCCCTGAACTTTATAAAAATATACAATGTAGTCCCTCCATTAATTTAAGCTCAGGTACTACATTGTACATTTTTATGAAGTTCAGGGACTAAATTGAACATGTACCAAAAGTCTAAAGATCACATTGAACAAATTAAAAGTTTAAGGACCACATTGAACATTAGGCTAAAGTTCAGGGATTACATTAAACAAATTAAAAGTTCAAGGATCAAAATACACATTAAATCAAAGTTCATGAACTGTTTTTGTCGTTATCCTTAAATGCAATGGTTAGTATGCTGGGGAATTATATTGGGCTTGGACATGTGGGCGCCCATAATGGGCTTGACCCGAGCTCAACCCATTTCTATGTATAAAAGTTCCCCTGGCTGGAAAAAGCAAGAGAAGTGAAAGAACTCCTAATCTGGCGAGAAGGGATAACAAGGAAGAGGACACGCATGCATGTAATGGCATTGGATGTGCAAGTCATAGGTACAAAGTGTAACATTCGGATTTTTGGTCCATTTTGGGGTTTATAAAGCGCATAATTTGTCGGTGCGCTTATGGTAAAATCTCGCCCGAACCGATCACTCCCGGTTATTATTTTAAATTAGAGATTTCGCGAAATCGCACTTTCGATCGAATTTTTCGCCGCTATTTAGACCCTGAATTTGGCGATCGATTTTCGGGTGTTTCAGACGAAATAAATTGAGCAGTGTCAATATTAATGTGGCCAGTGTCGAGATTGTCGAAATGAAGGAAAAATGAGAGTTTTTGGACCAGGTGCGAATTTGGACTAGTAGACCTCCTCGTTAAATTTTAGTCTCATTAATTTGGCCTTTGTCCTTTTTGTGTGTCGGGTCTATTTTGGACTTGGTAGACCATTTCGGTTTTGAAATTGGACCCCGGTTTTCGTTTAATATTTAAATTAGTATAAATTTTTCAAAATTTCTCTCTCTCTCTTTCTCTCTCTCTTCTCCTCGGGACTTTCCCCCCCCCCCTCACGATCCGTCCCCCCCTCCCCTGTCGGACTCTCTCTCTCCTCTTCTTTCTTTTTCTTTTCCTTTTTCTCTTTCTTTTCTCCTTCTTCCCCCTCTCTCTTCTTCTTTGAGGCCTTGTTGGTTTGCTTGGCTCATCCTTGTGCTACCGACCAACCGCCACCGCCCCCCCAGTGCCCCAGTAGCCTTAGCCCGCGCCCCTCGTTACCCGCCCCGCGTCGTCGTTTCCCGCCGGCCCGCCCGGTGCCCTCTCTCTCCTTCCTCCCCAGCTGGCCTCCCCCAGCGCACCCCATTTACCCCTCCGTTCGACCCGGCCCTCGCTGTCACTTTCGTCGCCACGTCCGACTCCGCCCTCCGCCTCTCGCCCGTGGCTGCCTATAGCTACCCAGCGCCAGATCAGCCCGTCAGCGCCCTCAGCAGAGCTCGTCCCTTCCCTCTCCTTCTTCTCCTTCGAAGCCCCCTCACATTCACAGGCCACGTGGCGCCGAGCCGCCTCGCGCCTTGATGCGTCGCCCGTCACGACCGCCCTTAAACCGGCCTCGCCCGACCCATCCATACGACGCGCCCCTTTTCAGCCTCTCCCTCTCCGGTCTCTCTCTCTCTCCCTGTTTTGGCCAGGTAGGCCATCCCAGCCCAGAACCGCCCGCCAACTAGCAGGGCGGCCTGCCCTTGTGGCCTTGTGAGCCCGACCGGGTCAGCCCAGGTCTCGAGCCGCCCAAAGCTAAACCTGCATCGCCCGGCGGATTCATTTCACTTGTCGATCAGTGATCCTTTGTTCATTTTTAGGCCGTCATCGTTCATTGCCGCGACACCTTGCTCACCCGAGCTGGTCACCGTTTATCCGGCCCGTTTTAAGCGTAGGACACCGGTGAGTTTGACCTTAAACCCTAATTAGGATCATTTGCATTTCTAGACAAGTTTAGGGGTTAAATTAGGGTGTTTAGGGGTTATATTGTGGAAATTTTTTAGAGAGGGATATTGTGGTTGATTTCGACGATAGTGTGGTGATTTAATCGAGATTTAGCGGTCCGTATTATACTATGAGTCAATTTGAGCTTGGGTGCTTCGATTTGGATAGAATTTGTAGATTTAAGCGGATGAAATTTGTGGACCGTATAATGACTGATCTTGTGGTTGTTTTGAGGCTTAGTGTGGTCATTTTAATTGAGGTTTAGAGGCTTAGATTGGACAGTCACGATGGCTGGAAATATTGAATTAATTCGGCCCGAGTTTGGGAAAGTTCGGGCTCGATATGTGGATTATAGTCTTGGCGTCGTGTTTGGTCTAGTGGTGGTGGATTTGGATGATATTTTGGAGGGTCTAATGGAATATTTTGAGGATATTTATAGGCCCGAATTAATCGGTTTGGAGGCTGGCCATATCGGGATTTAACTGGACAAGACGCGATCAATTCGAGGTTTAATGGTGAAATTATCTGGAATGTTTAGATTGGCAGATTAAGGGGCTGATTTATACTTGGTTGTGATCAATTTCGTGACATAGTGCCATGTGCCTAGTGTCACTAAAAATAGAGTATCTTGGCAGGCCTCGGTTAAGTGAATTCGTGTTGATTAAATTGTGCGAGTTATTTGCGTGATTTATGTGCCGTGCAAGAGTGACTTGAATTACTTTGGGTCATGCTAGTATATTGGTTGGACATATTGAAATGTGGATTGAACTTATTGCGTGGCAAATTGATTATGCGGCGTTGCGCAATTGATTTCTCGTTGTGAAATCTGTGAGTGCCCAAGTGTAAATTTCATGGCCATGGATGTGCATCACGAGCATTGGCACGGCATGTGCATTTACAAGTGTGCCCGAGTGACATATGCATTGTGATCACCTAAAGTGCCCTGATGCGTGTTACGGCGGGTTCGAGATAAGAATTGGTGCTTGTGGAGTGTGTGATCACAATAAACCCCGATGCGTGTTACGTGGGCTAGTGAACCCGTCCCGAGGCGTGTTACGCGGGGCGATGCCCGGTTTACGGAAGATGACCAACCTGATGCGTTTTACGCCGGTAATGTGTCATGAGCCTGATCGCCTTATGCGGGCCAGAGATCGATCTCGAAGTGATAGACCTGATGCGTTTAACGCAGTCGGAGGAGAAATTGAGAAATGGCTGAGTGCTAGTGTGCAAGTATGCGGTAATACATTGATGAGGCATGAGCATGAGTGCGAGCATCGCATATGCATAACATGCGTGGTGACATAGGTATGCGTGTGTATGTACCGTGATTAAGTTTTGTTGCGTGATTGTTATTATTCATGGAATGCCTAACCTGCGGGTCATGTAATTTCTAGATTCGGGCCGAGGGTCTGTGTGCTGTCTGTTTAGTACTTGTCGAGGTGCATGTTAGCCTAGTTTAGGTTTAGGGAATTACTCACGAGATTTATTCTCACGGTTGTTGTAAAACTGACTTTTCGATCCCCGACCTTGAGGACGACAGCGTGTCGATGCATTTTTGGGAAAAGCCCGGTTAATTGTAGTACATGAACCCCGAGCCACTTACCCCTTTTGTCGGTGGCCTTGACCCGCTTTTTGATTTTTGGCGTTCGGGTTGTACTTGGATATTGTATTTAATTTTCAATACCAGTGCAAGTATTAAATTCTGTGGTTGCCCTTGGTTATGTATTCATTTTTATGCGGGTGATTTTAATTGCTT